>CAWUFW010002370.1:182500-317500 GCA_963921515.1 Calotriton arnoldi
TGATTATAAACTTGTTGGAGACAGGGTATGTTACAAGCACTACATTCAAAGGGAATTTCTGCTGTACACAAATCTTCACGATCTAATCAATTGTGTTAATTTTCCAAACTATGTTGAGCAGTGACAGAGTTTTGCTTTTTTGCACCATAAACTCCGGGGGTAGAGAACACAGTAAAGCGAGTGATTTTCTCCTTGTGAAGTAGCAACAGTGGGAAGCATCTTTTGTTTTCCACAGTTATGTCACACAAGTCAACAATCAGATGTCCAACGGAGTGTTCCATTGGAGCCATACATAACATTCCAATAAATTCTGAACCCCTTCAGTTCTGAGACTCCTGCCCTTACCACACACCACACTCAAGTTTTGATATATTTTTTTTAATGTTTGACACCGTTTATGCTTACACTTTCATAACTTTTTCTACAAATGGTATCCAGGCACAATTTTCATCCTCCTCATCTCACTCATGTTGGGAAATATTAGGGGGAAAAAGTGCTGCTCAAGAAACAATTGAATTTCTTTCTAATAATGACATCAGTCAACTGTTTTCTATACTGAGGTCACCCTCTCCAAAGCTTTCAGGGACAGGAAGATGTGTATAAAAAACACACATTTGTAACACTATTTTTTTGCAACAGGTAGACAATTGTTCCTGAATTTGTTGTTTCCACCTTTTTGCAGTTTGTGGAGGAAATAGGTGTGAAAGCTTTATATTTCTATGAAGTAGACAACATTCTCAAATCAACAGGTCATTTGTGAAGAGAGCCCATGGTTTTCCCAAAGAAACTAATTGTCGAAATCAATGAGTCATGAAAATAAGTTAGATCAAAAATAGAGAAAGTTGTAATGTTTATCATTCATTTTTTAGCCCGATAGTTGATTTTCCAAAATAATCTAGTCACATCTGTGAGACTCTTCTGGGCGCAGCAATAAATTGTGTTTGTTGGTTGTCCAAACACTCGGGACGCCTAGAACCGACAACTTGAGCAGCAGCTTATAATGATTTTTCACTGTATACCGAACATGCATCAATTCATGTGGTAAAATCTAATGAATGAAAAATGGGTATGGAGGAAACCTATTCATTTTTTTTTTTAAACAGAGACCAAGATAATGAGCATCGGAATAGTGAGCATTTGTACATGTCTGAATCTGGGGTTACGCAGAATATGTGATTTAGAGGGCATTTTGCAAAATGTTTTCTTTCTTGCACACTCACATTGGGAAGTAAAAAAAAAATGCAACATAATTGAATGATGATAGCAAATGTTTTAATATTCCCACACTTATCGGGATACAAAAAGGTACCCCTCGTACGTGGCTGGGTCTTTCACTCACAACTGGAACTGGTCAAAACTTTGACAAGCCAATGTGGTGCCAACAAGGTTTTCATATGGTTGCAGTTTTGGTCCATTCCTGTAATATGAGTTCGGACCAGCCACACACGAGTCTGTATTTTATTCAGGAGAAGTATAAGAACGCAGGGTGAGAAAACTTTGGCTACTGGGTTTTGCGTCACATAGCTATGGAAAAAATAATTTTTTACCTGCACGTTGAAAGTTGCACAATAAGATAGGTGGGATGAATGTAAGCCACACAGCCCTGGATTCGACTGGGTCACAGAAATGAGGCATACTCTGATTAATTTCCTGCAATTCACATTGCTGAATTCATATGCAGGATGTTTAGCTTCCCTAAGCAGTTAAACACAGCATTTGGAACTTCTTTCAATAATGGCAAAAAACAAAATGCTTTCACAATGACAGTGCTGCTCATTATAATCAGCATATCAGCAAACCTGACAAGCTAACTCTTGCAGACCCAGCTACAAATGAGCTTTAAAACCACTGACAAACACTCAATAGGAAAGCAGGAAGGCCTAAAAACTATATATATGTATGTATCTATATATAGATACACATATAGGACTTATGATGAGATTTAGTGGAGCCGATGCGGGACATTCAGGTGGTGTGCAGTGAGGGGTGCATGCTGGGCATTGTAGTTTGCCCATGCAGCTACGGTGCTTGTGGTCTCGTTATTCCAGCCCACCTGGATTGCCACCAATGGCAAAACGATGTGAACTATTTTAAAGCGGATTGGCTGAAAGGACTTTCGTTGCAGCAGGCATTTGAAAAAGGCATTTACATACACATATATATATATTTATATAAATATATATATATATATATATATATATATATATATATATATGTGTATTATCTACTGGCGGTCGCCAGTAGATAGTTATAGTTAGGACCTATTATCCATAGGAAATCCGCGACATTCTATTTGAAATAACGTTGGCGCCGGTTGACGAATCTTCGCGAAAGTTTCCAACTTGTTGGGGCGCTTTGCTCCGCTCCTACCCTGAAAGTCTCGGGTTGATTCGTCAAGCGGGGGCAGAGAAAAAAGGGGGGTCCCAAAACGCGTTTTCCCCATTCATTTTTCCATAGGAACCTATAGTCGCAGCTACAGCCCGAACTGCTGAACGGAATTACACCAAATTTGGCAAAGAGGTAGCCCTTGGTTCAGACTGGTGCCTTTTGCTTAAATGGTGTAAATCCGTTCAGTAGTTCCTGAGAAAATCAAAAGTAAAGTCACATATATATCTATGGCCGAGTAGGGTCCGCTGTACCCTCAGCGCACCCTGCGCGCACCGTCCCGATCACGAGCTGCATGCTAATTGGCTGTCAGCTGGCTGTCAACACTCCAAACCAGGAAGTGTTGGCAGCCATTTTGTCCCTCGGTAGAACCGAGGCACAAAAACAAGTGCGCAGAACGCACAAAGGGGGCAGGGTAGAAACACCCTGACCCCCTAGGTCTGCTCAGGGGGTCTCACAAGGACCCCCTGTGCAGAAAAAAGCATTTAAAAAAAAAAAAAAAAAAAAAAAAAAAAATCGGCGGGATGCGCTTAGGGTGCAAATCCCGCCGAAAAATTAAAAAATCGAAGCGGGGTCTCCCGCGCTTCGATGTTAATTTGCCCCCGGGTGGGCCATGTTCCGGGGGCATGGTGGGGGGGGGTTAAATTTATGTATGGGGGGCCTCTAAGGGCCCCCCAAGCCCCGGGGACCGCCACCCCCCGGGGCTTTAACAAAAAATGGTGCGGGAGGGCTCTTTGCCCTCCCGCTGCCCCGGGGACCTCCACCGGGGCCTTCTGTTTAAAAAATTTTTTCACCTGTGTGGGGGGGCTCCAGCCCCCCCACACGCCCCGGGGACCGCCACCTCCCCGGGGCACTAAAAAATTAAAAATGGGGGTCCGTTTTGGACCCCCGAAGCCCCGGGGACCACCACCTCCCCGGGGCTTTGAAAATGTGGGGAGGGGGCCGCGCGGCCCCCCCTCCTGGAGCCAGTGATGGCCCTGGGGACCGCCACCCCCCAGGGCCGGCTCCTGCAGTGTCCCGGGGTGCCTACCCCCGGGACACTGCTGTTTGCAATGACAGGACGGGAGCCTCGCGGCTCCCGTCCTGTCATTGCAAACTTGCTTGGATATTGGAGCGAGAGCAGGAAACCTGCTCTCGCTTCCAATATCCAAGCTGATTGCTTTTCCACATGGGGAGCAGCATGTTAGCTGCTCCCCATGTGGAAAGCAATGCCGGCTCCCAAGGGACGCGGGGAGCCGGCGGGACTGTGGGGGGATTGGGGACCCCCCACAGTCCCCAACCAGAGGCCAGGCCCGGGGGATGGGGTCCCCGGGGCCATAGGTGGCCAGGGAGGGGGCCACGAAGCCCCCTCCCCAAATTAAAAAAACGAAAAAGAAGTGCAAGGCCGGCCCCGGGGATGGGGTCCCCGGGGCCTTAAATGGCCTGAGGGGGCCACGCAGCCCCCTTCCAAATAAAAAAATCGAGGCCATGCCCCGGGGATGGGGTCCCCGGGGCCAATACAGGCCCAGGGAAGGGGGGCCACGCGGCCCCCTTCCCGTTTTTTGTTTTTTTTTTATTTAAAAAATAGAGAAAAAAAACGACCGGCATCGTGCCGGAGGCCCCGCCCCTCCCTGCAGTACTCTGCAAACGCGCCCCCTGGCGCGTTTGCAGAGGGGAACGATTCCCCTTGAATACTGGGGGTCCCTGGGGACAACTAGCCCACCAGGAACCTCCAGTATGCGCCAGGGGCTGCGTTGCAGAGACGTGTACAGAGGCCACGCCCCTTTTTACACCTCTCTGCAACGCAGCTCTGTGGCGCTTTTGGAGGTATATGGTGGGCTAGTTGGACTCCAGGGACCCTCAGGATTCAAGGGGACTTAATCCCCCAACTTAAAACGCGCCACGGGGCGCGTTTGCACAGTGGTGAAGGGAGGGGGCGGGGCTTCAGGTGACATGTGTGCAAACAGGCCCCGTGGCGCGTTTTAAGATGGGGAATAAATTCCTTTTCAATCCTGAGGGTCCCTAGGGGCCAACTAGCCCACCAGGTACCTCCAGTAAGCGCCACGGAGCTGCGTTGCAGAGTGTTGTAAAAAGGGGCGTGGCCTCTGAACACCTCTCTGCAACGCAGCCCCCTGGCGCATACTGGAGGTACCTGGTGGGCTAGTTGGCCCCTAGGGACCCTCTGGATTGAGGAGGAATTAATTGTCCAACTTAAAACGCACCACAGGGTGTGTTTGCAGACATGTCACCTTAGGCCCCCCCCTTCCTTCACCATTTTGCAAATATTCCTCTAAAATCAGCCGAACTACGAATTCCGATTTACTCACCTGTTATCAGGAGAGACCTCAGTGCTGCATCTTTGAGCCCAGTACTGATCCTGAAAAGTAATTCTAACCGTACTTACCAGTAACTTGAATTTCCTTCCATAGGATATCATTGCCTGCTTTTTGCTGAAAAAGTTTCTAAGTGTCGATTTTTGAAACATACAAATATTCCTCTAAAATCAGACGAAATACGAATTCCGATTTACTCACCTGTTATCAGGAGAGAACCCAGTGCTGCATCTTTTAGCCCAGCACTGACCCTGAAAAGTAATTCTAACCGTACTTACCAGTAACTTGAATTTCCTTCCATAGGAATCCATTGTCTGGTTTTCAGCAGAAAAGTTTCAAAGTGTCGATTTTCACAAACTACAAATATTCCTTAAAAATCGCATGTGTGACTGAAACGCATTCTTTCAACTGTTTACAGGAGATGCACCAGTGCTGGTTCCAGGATCCACCACTGAGTAAGAAAAAGTAACGATAACACTACTTACCTGCTAAGTGAATTTCCTCCCATAGGATAACATTGGTGATTCTATATGAAAAAGTTTCTAAGTGTCAACTTTTAAAATACAATAATATTCCTTAAAAATCACTACTGTAACCAAAACGCTTTTACTCAACTGTTTACAGGAGATGTCCCAGGACTGAATCTAGGATCCAGTCCTGTGGTTAGAAAAGTAATCCATAAAGTAACTAATTGCATTTAAGTAGAAATTCACATTCAGCTCAATGTTGCTTTGTTTTTGAAATTGTGTTGCCCATTGCAACAACTGTAACTACTGTACTTAAAAGTCTATTGCCTATTTGCAAAGTATTTAAACTAAAGTAATTCATTCTGAGAAAGTATATTTTGTAATGTAATGTATAATGTAATTTAAAAAATAAAATATCTAAAAATAAATAGTTTAAAAAAATGTTGTAAATCAGTATCAAAAAAATAAATATAACAATTAATACATTTAAAAATTGTCATTTACAAAACCTTTGAAATTCACTGAAAAACCATAGGTTTCAGACACGTTATAGTTAGGAATTAGCATTTAAAAAACCTTTGAAATTCACTGAAAAAACCATAGGTTTCAGGCACGTTATAGTTAGAAATTAGCATTTAAAAAACCTTAGAAATTCACTGAAAAAACCATAAGGTTTTAGGGACAGTTATAGTTAGTTGGACATTGCACTCGTACAAACCCGTGAAATTCCCCCGTTATAGTTAGTTCAGGTAACTATAACTCGCGCCCCCGCAATGCACTGCTGATGACGTCACATATTACATCACTCATGACATGGTCAGTGACATCACTGATGACATCTCAAATGACATCACTGATGACATCACTGATGACATCACTGATGACATCATCCATGTGAGAATTTAATGCATCTTCTCACACCCTAATATAACTTTTGATACACCCACTCTAAATTAAAGACTGCCATTCTCAAAACCATACACACTCCAATACCAATAAGTACATACCCACTCACTGATTCTTAGGTCTACACAGACATCTACTCACTCACCTGTACAGTCACTCATACTTACAGTCACTCAGTACAGGACTATCATATGCACTCAAACACCTATATAAACACTCACACAACGCAACTCATCCATAGAGGTACTCACACACCTAGTCAGTCATGCAAATAATTAATCACACTCCAATTTACTCACCTATTCAGTTATACACACCAGCTCACTTACTCATAAAAATACTAGCACATTCTTACGCTCCTATGCAATCACTGATGCAAGCACACACTCATCCATATAGCCACAATCACACACTCTCACTTATAGCCATTTATATACTCCAACACACATATATACTGCCTTTCACATATGTAGTTACTCACACATGTACCACTGAGATATACATTCAATCACTAACACACCCATACACACACTCACCCACCCATACAGTCCATCACAGACGCACTCTTGAAACCATGCACCCAGTGAATCACCCACTCACACATCTATGCACAGAGTCACACACACCCCACCCACACAAACACTGAGGCACCCATACAGATACTCAGAGAACCAATCCATAACCCATATAGACACTCATTTAGCTAGTCAGAAACCCATGCAGCTGCTTACACAACAACAGACAGACGGATACAGACATTCACACAGTTTAGTCACTCACCCATGCATAGAGTAAGATACGTTTAATCACTCACTTATAGACTCAGTCACGCACCTACTAAATCATCCATTCAGGCGCTTCTACACCCACTCATTCTTCAATACGCCTTTCCCTATATATATTAAACATATTTAAACTTTACAGAAACACACAGTCACTGGATGATGTCATCAGTGATGTCATTTGAGATGTCATCAGTGATGTCATCAGTGATGTCACTGACCATGTCATGAGTGATGTAATATCTGAGGTCATCAGCAGTGCATTGCGGGGCGCGAGTTATAGTTACCTGAACTAACTATAACGGGGAATTTCACGGGTTTTGTACGAGTGCAATGTCCAACTAACTATAACTGTCCCTAAAACCTTATGGTTTTTCAGTGAATTTCTAAGGTTTTTTAAATGCTAATTTCTAACTATAACGTGCCTGAAACCTATGGTTTTTTCAGTGAATATATATATATATATATATATATATATATATATATATATATATATATCACACATATATATATATATATATACACACACATACATACATACATGCACACTAATGATTTGAGTGCTTAGTTAGGTTGCGATTTTTTTCTGGCTTCTATAATAGACACTAATACTAAAAAAGGCATGGAGCAGCTAGGAGGCTTGTTATTTGAAAATATTAATTTATAAAACTGCTGCTTCAATTAATTTTTTACATTCATCATTTTTACTGGAAGCACAGGGCGGCCATGTTTAGGTAGCAGCATATTTTCGTTTTTATTTTTGTGGTTTGCTAGCAATAAAATAAACAAATGAAAAAATTAAACACCACCAGCCGTATAAACTATGCCAATGCTTGTTAGAATAGCCACTAAATTACCCTATCTATCCGATTTGAATTCATCTTATGATCCTGGCAGTGATCCACATACAACAGTCAATATTTTTAAATATTTTCCTTTTACAAAGGAGACCACTGTGTCTACCTCTATTTGAAAGGAGATATGGAGTAACCATAAAACAATCCGTAATCTTTCCTTGTTCATCTTGTTTCACAAAAGTTTTAGAAGCTTCACATATTAAACAGATAAGTTACTTTAAGGGCCATGATTTAAATCGAACGTTACATGAAAGAAATAACTGAAAAATCAACTGCGTTATTCCATTTATATTCTACTTTAATATCAGTAAGTCACACCCTCCTTAAGAAGTTGCTTTTTGGTACCCGATAGTGCTAAACTATTAAGAATAACTAGAAACTGAGAGCAAGCCAAACCAGGAGATCATAAATCGTACAATAGACTAAATACAGAAGTTTTCACAACTCTCTTTGAAAGCAGGGGAGTTCTGGAATAATTCTTACAAGTACAAGAGAAGTCTATTCTGAAGTTTCCAAGCTTGACTCAAAAACGTGCATTCGCCTGGGTGATAAATCTGTTTCCAGCTTCTACTGTAACGGTGCAGGCCTTTGCAAACATCTGGACAGCACTCATAAGTACTTGGAAGTGACAGTTGCAGCAGACCTAGTGAAATAGAATCAAACTTTATCCTTCACACTGCCAGGCATACTATACCTCTTGAACACACTGAACCCCAGCTAGCTGAATTCTACCTGTCCGACACAAAAAGCATAGACAATTTGTGCATTACCCAGTGTGCCCAGTAATACTTTACAGTGTTCCTTTTCTAAGAATGAGAAAACTCTGTTCAGTTGTTGCAAATGATGGAATGTGAACTGGTCCTAGCCCCAATTTGGGTCCAAATGCTGAGTTTGTTATCCCATAATACTCTAATATTATGGCATGTGAAGTCAGGAGCTTGATGGGTGGTGGTTATTTATAAGAGGATCAGACGTTGCAGTCCTTGAACAGTGTTTAATTTCGAACTGAAGTCTTAAACATGACCCTGCTGTGGTTCATTCACCATGCAAGGCAGAGCAGTAGGAAGCTGGCTCTTTATATAGAGGACCAAAACGAAGTACACTGTGTAAAGAGTCCAGGCAAAACCCAAATGGTTTACCGAGGCACAAATGATATCCCAATTGCTCTCTTTTGTGGTAGCATGGGTGAGCAGTTAGACATATCAGAGGGTAGTGATAAGCATTTGTTGACACACACAGAGGCAGTAATGAGACACCACACCAAGACCAATTTAGAAAAATAAGTAGCATTTTTATATGCATTTTGATATCAAGGACGTCGATAGCAAGTAAGTACTTTTTTAAATATTGAATTTTGCAGGTAAGTAAAACAGTTATTTAAATGCGCTTTTACGCACAATGCTTTCCTATGGAGGGAAAAGGGATAGATAGCATGATAGCAGACAGATAGTTACAGACGGTTTTTGGGGGTCTTCTTCGCGACTTGTGGTCGTAGGAGACAAAAGGCCAAAGTACCACTAGCAGTTACTCATTACCTGCCCTTGGGCGTCCAGGTGCAGAGGTGCTGGTCAAGTTGGTAGCTGTGTGTGCTATGCCAGTAGAAGGAAGGGGGGGGCCACCAAGAAACAGGCTTGAAGTCAATGGGGGACTAGAGTCACAAGGGTCTGGAGGATAAGGGAGCATAGTGGGTTCATCGGAACCTGGACTGGGGGGCTCGGGAACACAGCAAAGAGGTCGGCTGGGCTCTGTGCATCCTGGAGCCTTGCGGTCGTCGGTCTCGCTGGTTGAAGGTAGAAAAAATCAGGACAGCTGGGTCACTCTCGAAGTGGGTATCTGCGGTGCTGACGTCACTCAACGGCTGCTCGGTCTCGGTGTCGTTGAAGGCCGGATTAGACTCTCACGGTCTTGGCTTGCTGCAAGGAGTCTGGTTCCCCGGGTATTGGTCCTGTGGAGCTCCGGTTGGTCCTGGTGTCCTCTCACTTGGTGGGGGGGGAGGGGGCGGCAGATCTGACTCTTCCTGGGGGGCTGAGGTGTCAAGCTGGCCCGTGAGCAGCAACTCTGTTAACCGGACTTTACTCTTTGGTGCCTGCGGACTGCAGGGGAGTAGCTCCTCTACCCCATTGGAGATTACTGCCAATTTGTGAAGGGTTGGTAGTCTCCCGGTGTTCTTGGAAGCTGGCCAGCTGCAGAACGAGTCACTGGTCATGATTGTTGAGGCTTGGTGCAGGCAGGTAGGCAGGGTTTTGTACCAAAAGTCCACAGTCAGTCTTCTGTTCTCACTTTTCTTGCGGCTCTTCTTTGTCCTCTCTTCTTGATCCATCGAATCAGAGTTCCTGATGTCAGGGGTGCCACCTAAATACTCAATTTAGGGGTGTTACAGGGAGTGACAGGCTCCCTTCAGGGTTTCTACACCATCTATATGACCACTTCCTGTGGTAGGTGGGCATAACCCTAAACCAGAAAGCCTAATTCCACCAAAACTAAGATGGTGGAATTCTAAAGGTCGTGTCTACTTCAGGTAACCCACCTTAGGGGTGGTACTAACCTGAGAGGGTGGGCACGCCTCCAGACTAGCTAATTTTCCCACCTGTCCTGGTGCCAATCGACCTGGGGCCACTGTCTGGGGAAGCCTTGGGTCATATATCAAAGGAGGCAGAGGCCTTTGAAGCCTCCTGCCTTGATATGCTGATTGCGTAGCCATCCTGCTCGGAGGATGTGACAACACCTCCAGCAGAGCAGACATGGTTTTCTACCCTGCGCAGGCTCTCACCTGCAGGGGGTCAGAAACCTGTCTGTGGTGGCAGCCTGATCTACACCAGTCAGCCAGCACACAGGAAGTTGGTAGGTTTTCAGGGGGGCACCTCTAAGGTGCCCTCTGGGTGCATGTACTAATAGATTCATCACTGGAATCAGTGTGGGTTTATTAATACGAGATGTTTGATAACAAACATCTCGACTTAGATACCACAGGGGCTTATCTGCTCAGGCAGAAATGTCCACACATGTAGCATAGTGCACCATGCCTTAGGGCTGTAAGGCCTGCTGTAGGGGTGACTTACCTGTACTGCATGCAGTGTCTGTGGGCATAGCACACAGGAGGTGTGCCATGTTGTGCCTTCACTTTTCTCTGCACCATGGGATGCAGCCCGCAATGGTAGTTTGTTTACATATTGGTGCTCAGGGGTCCCTTAGGGTGGCACAATACATGCTGCAGCCCTTAGAGATCCTCTTTAGCCTCCCTACCCTAGGTACCAGGGGTACCATTTACTAGGAACTTACAAGGGTACCTAAAGGTTATTGCCAATTGGGGAAACAATTGTACAGTTTTAGGGAGGAGATCTGGCATTGGGGGCTGGACAGCAGCAACCCAGGGCACTTCTGCCAAAACTGCATCAGATACCAGGCAAAAAGTGGGTGCGATCATGTCAAAAAGGGGCACTTTCCTACAAGAGCTCCGCAATGTCTGGCTGAAAAAGCATGTCACAATGAAAATGTTGGCATTTAATGCTCTTGCAGAAGACTGACAAACATTTCAAGTTCCTAGAACCCATCCTTGTAGAGGAGACTGAAATAAGGAAAGATTGGGATCGAACATCTACGAGAAGCCCACGGGGGCTATTACAAAGAGGATGCACTGTCCCCATTGGTGCCGCGGTGTACCTTCAGATGGGTCTGCCCTATTACTGATAATCTATTGCCCCCAGGGCAGAAGCCAATTTGTGGCTGTCAGGGAGGGGGAGGGGGGGGTCAAGAGGCCCAGTGCATTAGTGAAATACGTAGGGATTGCTTGAAGTAGCATCCGTCTGCACTTTGGGGTGGAGGGGGAGAGCATCCTGCAGACCGGTGCAGAAAGCGACTGCGCCCGTCTGCATGCAGATGCCTGGCGGGGTCCATAACAGAGCCCTCAGGAGGTACACTAATGTGCAGCTACCTTTTAGTGGCACACAGTGTGTGTGCCTCCTCGCAACATCCTTGCCTTGGCACCTTCATTCATAATGGGGTGTAATCAGAGGCAAAGTGCTTCCCTCATTTGCATGGGAATACGCACCCATGTAAATTAGGTAATGCCCTTTTAAAACAGCACCTGCACTGTATGACATGCATGTTGTGTCCTTAGGGCACGGTATGTAATATGGTCCCAGATTGTGCAATTGAAATGTATCAAATCGTAAACAAACATCACATTCTGCTTCCATTTTTTTTTTACACAAGTTAATTATAATCTTTTATACTGACTAGTCTAGTAGACTAAGGAACAGCACGCAAGTGTAGGGAAGATCACAGCACTTTAAAAACTAAAATATTGAAAGTATCCGTGACATACACAAGCACAGTCACGATCTGGGTTACAAACGAAGAGTATATTCTGCCCAAAAAATAATTTGGAGGCGGTATAAGGACACCTCTGGAAACCTTGTGTCACACATCCTTATGAACTCTAAAGGAATCAGTTCTTATGGCCATCTTTATAGCATCCTACAGTTATTAATGTGCATTATTCCTACACCCTCTCATTATGTGTTACTTGGCCTTAATTTGTCACAAAGAGGCCAAGGAAATAGAAGAGACCGCATGTAATCCTATTCACAAACTCTCTCAAAGAAAATGATTTGCTTTAAATGTAACTCACAACCAGAAAACGTACAACTTGAAAATATAATGCAACTAAACTACATTTAGTTAGTATTGCAACTGTTCTCATGTAAAGCGCTCGGGCACCCAGTGTGTTTAGCTCAAGCCATATGAAACTACAACAAAATAAATAAATCCTAAGCAAATTCGAACCCTGGCTCTGGCTTCAAGGATCACCAATCTGCACAACACTTTCACTACAGCGTATTGGGTTTTCTTCTTGGGTGCAAATTATACAATTGTGGAAGGGTAATTATCTCCGGTAATGATAGATTGATTCATAGGCACACATTTATCAAACTCAATTTGGTTTTACTTTCAATTTTTAACGGTTTTCTATGGCTGACACTGTAGTATTATGGCTACAAAGATGATAGATATGTGGTGGCTGGCCGAGACACCATTCTCTTCAGAGAAGCGTGTCACAGTATCATAGAACATAGGAAAAATTGTACAATTTGGATGAGTCAGGAAGGTGTGCAAAAGGAATTGAGAAAAATCAGTGAACAAGAAAAATCTGTTGATAAACAAATTAACAAGCGGAAAGAAAGATTAATAGTAAGAAATAGAAGCCGGGAGATGTGGTAATGGAGAGAATAATGGAAAAATATACAAAGGGGAGAAGCGGGACAAAAACAAGCAACACTGCTTGAGATGATACCAGTGGATAAGCAGCTACAAGGGGCTGTGAATCCAGCAAAAGGTGCAGGATAGAGGTTTTGTGGATTTTACTTCACCTAACACCCATCAGTTGGTATTAATTAAAAGTAAACTGGCTATTGAGATATCGCAGAGGCTGGAGTGGCTATTAACAGAGAATTATTCAATGAGTGGCAGACTTCCCTTGTTTACCCTCTGTCATCTTTGTACTGTACAAAGGGTTTGGTACTTTTTTGTATGGAGCTCATTCTACTTGGAGGTGCAGAGGGAGGGAATTCTCCGAAAAAATGACCATGCATAGAACCCAGAGTACATTTAGAAGAATCTGCAGTTTTTATATAGATAATTTAGTTTGCAATTTATTAGTAAGGACCGACTGACCCCTTTTGATCTTACACAGAGCATGCTACGACACATCACTCATCTGTTTCTTTTTTGTTAAATGGCCTTTTCCGACCTAAAGGGGAAAGTCATAAATCATAGCAGACGGGAGTCTTTTTTTGCCTAAAATATTAATATGTTTCTAGTTTTGCCATCTTATCCTCTTAGTTATGGCTCCTGTATATTTTCCAGCATTGCCTCATTGTCTGTAAATTGCAGCTGCTGCAAAACAATGTTTGAAAAAACCTCAGTTATGTTAAGGGATTTAAAAAAGTCAAAAAGCAAACAAAGCAGTGAGGCTTGAGGAACCTGTAAAGATTACAGGCTATGCACTGAAACTGAATACAGTAAATTACTTGTTGGGCAGGATGCTGAGGGAAATCGTGAATAAGCAATCGAAGGATCTTTGAAGGTTGAACTGAGATCATTTTTACGTAAATCACACCAAACTAAAGTCTCATAATACAATTGATCTAAACTGACTGGTGGAGCATATTTATGGTGCCACATGCTGCCAAAAAACACTTCCAGCAACATGTTGAAAAGAAACTGGCGTGGGGCGGCAGGAAGGCTAAAAGCAGAAAATGACAAATCGGGCGCTTTTTTAACTCTACAGGAGTACACAAATTGCTCCATTTGGACTAAACCGGTTTTCAACAGAAAGCTTGATTGTTTCTCTGCAGATTTTTAGAGTTGAAGGAAGTTCTGGGCTGCAGTAACTGAAGATGGAATGGTAGCTTTTTGGGTGATAAAGTGGCTTTATCGGGGACACCATATTCTGTAAGTGTTTAGGAACAACCAAGCTCCTCCCCACCGCTTGAGCACCTTGAGATGAACTTTAAATACATCTTGGCTGGTGGTTTAAACAGACATTTGAAGCCAGGCACTATCCCTCCCAATTTGGAAAAAAATTAATTGAATATAAATTGTTATAATCTTTCCCTCCTATTTGTGGAGTCTATTTCCACCAACAGGTTAGTCACGAAGAAATGTACAAGTTGTGTAAAGTGGCTTAGAAGAGGTCGGTCTTGGAGGTGTCCTGCTCCCTCACAACAAAGGTGAATAAGCTTTTTATCTAGTAGTGTGACTGGGAGACTATCTGTAACTTCTGTAATGATCATTCTGGTGGATACTGTAATGGCAGATTCCACACCTATTTAACCTCCCCAGACACTAGAAAGGGTATAAAAACTCTAACATTATCTCCCGCGCACCACCAGGTGGCATCATCTGCTAGATCATAATACCTTCTAAACTCCAGACATCATGACATGGAGCCATCCTTGAGCACTGAAGTCCATTTATTTATTATTTGTTTCCATGCCCTCAGATGGAGAGCAAAGAAGACAGATTTTGTTTCAACCAGCAACGAGCAAACCAAACTTTTCCCCCTACAATCCATTTCACAGAACTTGGAGGTGGTGGGTGGGAAAGAATCTGCAGTGAGATGGAGTATTCACTGAAGGAGCACTATTAAAAGTAAATAACTTATTTTTCTGATGAAACTTCTAACGCAGATGCCTCACCTTCTGAATTAATATCAAAGCAATGCCCCCCACCAACGGAGTGGTCAGGAGGAGTGGACTTCTATACTAAAAAGTCATTCAGCACTGAGCGGCATAATGGCATAATTGTGGAATTGTCAATTTATGCATTAGTGCCTGGTGAAAGTATAAAAAGATGCTCACATCGCTGCCTGGCAAATTTACACATCTGGAATGCCCCGAGCTGTGGTCATGGTCTTCACACTGGTGCAATGAGCTCCAAGACCTTTAGGTGTATGCTTTTTGGCCAAGGAAAAGAGCACGGGTTGGTGCAAAGGATAATCTACAGAGATGAGATCAGTTTCTGGACCTCCTTTCCTTTCTTAGCACCAGCGAGCCTAACAAACAGCTGATAGTCCTCACTGTACTCCTTAGTTCTATCAATGTAGAAGCTAAGGGCACGCTGTGGGTCCCACAGATGTGGCCTGGTCTCCTCCTTAGAAGGATGTTGAAGAGAAAAGAACATGGAGTGTGATGGAATGCCCTTCATGAAATGGAATCCACTTTCAGAAAAGTCCCAAGTACTAGCTTGTCAGGGAAGAAGGTAGCATATGGCGGCTGAAATAAAGCGGCACCTAACTGACTCAATGTGTGGAAGTGATTAAAATGAGGGGAGCAGATCTAAAATACAGGAAAGCCCTTTAAAAAAAGCTATCACAAGAGGTGGTTTGAATATGGAGGGCTGATCAGACAAAGGAAGAAAAAGGCTGACAGGGATGGTAAGTAACCTTTGACAGTGTTCACAGCAAAGCCTTGTGTAGCCAAAGATAAAACGAACAAAAGGAAATCAGACAATCTCGCCTGTAGAGGGTCAATCTGTTTTCATTCACACAAGGAGATAACTTTGGACCAATAGCCTGAATAAACTAATTTGGCAGAACGACGCAGGCTTTTGGAATGATACCCACTACTTCTGAGGGGAGATCAAAACCCCTCAGTTGGTTGTGCTGAATTTCCATGCATGAAGGTGGAGATTGTTGGGTTTTGGATACAACACCTTCGTTGGTGCTGGGACAACATATCATCCCGAAGAGAAAGTTGAAGTGGAGGGCAGGTACTCAGAGTAAAACGTTCAGAGTACCAGACTCTGAGCCCAGTACGGGACCACCAGATTCAGTTGTACCCACTGGGTGAAGAACCCCCCCCACACTCATGCTGGACAAGATTACACCAACTAAGTTTTTTGCCCCGATACTGAAAGATGTCGCAGATTGACTGACCACCTGTAAATCCAATTAAGTGTCAGCCATTGCCACCAGAGAGAGGTCCCAAGAGCCCACGTCACCCTACCTTTTACTGTCCCATGAAGCTTGTGTTGTCTGCCAGAAACTGGACTGACTTGCCATTGAAAAAAAGGCAGAAAAATCTTTATGGCAAAGCAGACCGTATGCAGCACCAGAATATTTACCTAGCAATGCAGCTCCATCAGAGATCGAAAATATCTGATCTCCTCTTCGTCTAGGTGATCTCCTAAGACTATGAAGATGCCACCACTGTAAGCTCCAGAAGGCGCAAAGAGAATGGCAAATTGGGGACAGTCATTCACCATGAAGATCATGAGCAGTCTTGCTGAACAGCGTCTTTCAGAGAGCTAAGCCCACTTAAGCCACATATTTCATTGAAGGCATCGAATGTGCCAAAGGAATCAAGACAGCAGCAGGATATAAAATGTCAGATGAAGAAAATGCCTCAGAATCATCAGCCCGATCAGAATCCCTCGTTGAAACATTGGGATCATATTCTGAATGCCCAGGACTCGTTGGGTAGGGAAGGCCTTTAAGGTAATTGTGCCCAGAAAAGCCCATATAAAGGAAATCCACTGAACAGACTGAAGATGGAATTTCGACTCACTGATTGAAATCTTCAGGGTGGACAGTACAAACACTGTCGCCAGAAGGTGGTCCAAGAACAGACAATTCGAGCAAGTCATTGAGGATATGTGTATCCCTGACCTGCGTAGACCGGCCACAACCATAGACACAACCCTTCACAAAGACAAGAGAGGACAATATAAGGCAGAAAGGCAGGACTTTTAATTGAATATGGTCTATCCTCCCTCCCCTGCCACCACCACCACAAAGGGAGGATACTTCCTGTGGGACAGCTGGTCCAAGGCCAAGAGAACATGAGTTAGTGTCCCAATTTCCATCGCCCCCTTTTTGAGAGAAGAGTTTAAGTTCTACAATCGGTCTCCAGCAACCATCCTTCCTTTGCACCAGGACATACCTAGAGTGACAATCCAAATGATCTGCCTCTTCATCATCATGATGATCTGGAACATTCTGAAGGCCTTGTATAGCATCCAAATCCGATACAAAAATGCCCTCTATCCTCCTGAAATACTGCTGCCAAGGCAGAGGGACCAGTGGAGACCCTCTAGGAACCCGGAGGATTTGCTTAAGTTAGTTTGACACTTATTTGTTCATTATCTCTAGAGCTTACAGTGCATCCCCTGCTTTATGGAATGTTAACAGGATTTTGATAAACAGGAGAGCCCCATATAGGAGTGGGTGCTTGAGGAATTCTATTCTGCCTGTAGCAGACAGATTGAAGACGGCCCTCAAGTAAGAATGTTTTCAGCTGGCAATTTCAGAAGGCAGAGGTGAGGCCTGAACTGGATCGGATTAAAAACACCAAGTCAAGTTCTGCAATTTCTCTTGGTGAAAGAAAAGCTGGGAGTTGAACTGCATTTAGGAAACACATAGGCCCCAATTACAAGTGCCCTAGAGGGTGTGCAGGGATTTATTAGGGGAGATAATTACCTCCAATTATGAGCTTTTCCCTTTAAAATTAGTAATAATGTGTCAATTTTAGTGCTTTCTGCTCCATAATCTTCAAATCTCTGTAAACTTCACACAACTCAATATCAGCCTCTGGACAAATAGGGGTTACCAATGGGACACAATTATCAAAGCCACTTGCAATCAGGGCCCTAGAATTGAAGAATATAGTTGAACCAAGGACACTATCGAGTTCCTTAACGAAGGCTGTGGCTTGGTTTTGTGCTGGAGAATTGCCCTAGGATGACAGACTCCTGTACATTAGGGTGTAATCCTTCTATGAGAAGTTATATCGACTTCCACAATGGCAGGCAGTAAGTCTTACACATTATTACTTCCAGCTGAGGCATGCTGATACTGGTTATGTGGACTTGGGACCGAGTCCATGATGTACGCCCTTTTACATTGTACTGCTTCAGAGGTGAAGAGAGATTTTATTATACCATTATTGTTCAAGTTAGAAATTGTTTATGAAATGTACTAGGGAATTTATTTTTCTAAGAGTTTAATTTGGAGTGGATGGTAGCAATCTTGACATACTTGAATGGGCTTCATAATCATGTGGGACGATGCAGAGTTAATCATTATTAATTACTCCCACAAGGGATGGACTATTCCTCCTCTTTCCCCTGAATTCTTGTTTTTGTAGGAGGCCCTTCTGTCATGGGAGCGGTGAATAATTTATGAACAGCTGTTGTAATGAGTGATGAATTGTGTACCTGCATTATATGTATTTCATATGATTAATATCACTCCAATGGTTGTTACAAGGAGTAGGTTTCATTTTTAACCTTATAAAAACTGAAATGAAATAAATACTCCACATCCTAATTCTCAGTGACAGTAAACCCTTGTTGTTACTGAGAAAGATTGAAAATTGCACTCTCATTACAGTAGCCATCACTAACCACAAGTTGGGACATCCTCTTCAGCGGACGAGGTTTGGTCATCAGTGGATGGTTTCTTCTTTCCTAATCCAATGATCTTGGTAATTTTCTTTCCCGTTACTTTTGTAACTGTTCCCTTTGACTCCATCTTTGAACTTTTTTTCCTCTTCACTAGAAATCAACAAAAAAATAACTGAGGTTATTTAAATGTAAACAAAGAAAAATTAGTGTGTCTATTTGAGAAAAGCAAACTACAAAAATGTAATCTCTGAGAATATTCAACCATTAAAAAAAACCTCACCTTTAAACGATATTATTTAAATTGCATTTATATAGCGCTTACTACCTCTGATGAGGCGTTAAAGCACTTTAAAGGCAAGTAGCAGCCTACCAGGAAGCCCAAAGTTAGTGGTCAGTTCATTAGTTATTAAGGCTAACTCTATACGCTAAAGGAAACTATTCCATGCATTAGTTTCTTTGAGATAAAAAGTGACTTAGGTGTGATTATTCCAGGAGGCTATGTAAGAAGCAGCGGCTTGCTGAAATCAATAGATATTGTTCTGCTTTCCAAAAAGAGGTTAAAACAGATATGCATGAGATTTAGAGTGGATTACATACAGAAGAGGCATGCAGAAGGTAGAAGGGAAGCAAAGGTGCATAAAAAAACATAAGTGATCATGGAAGTAAGTTTCATTGAAGGCCAATTTTTCATTCACGATTTTAAGAAATATAGCTATAGCAGTTTTGTGGATGTAAACCTGTTGAAAGAAAGTTTTAAAATCTGCTCAGCAGAAAATTAGTTTTTGCATTCTTTGCAGAGGCACTTAAAAGCTGGCACAGATACTTCACGCACTGATAAAGGAAACCTAGTGCTTGTTGAGACCCCTTTACACGTGACTGTCAAGCTGTGCAACATTTAAGCACATCCCGTTAACCAGAATTATAAGTTGAGACCACCATTGCCCCTCTGTATGCAATGCAAGCAATGCTTTCAGACCCAGAGAAACCCCTTTTGTTTACCTACTACAGCAGTATATTCAATACCATAAAGTATTGCTACAGTTTTTGTAAATCATTTGCACCATACATAATCTACCCATATAATATAAAACATGTTATGTAAATACCCACCAACTTAAAATATAACTAGGCCATTGGTAAACACGTCGCAGCAATCGTTAGTAAATTCAGTGCATGTTTCTGACCCATTTGATTGGTTCAGAAGGGGCCATCCCTGCGTCCTCCTAAAGAGCACTGAGCCCCATAGGACAGACACCATGTGACAGACACCATGGCCGTGTCTGAGCTCACCTTCACCCTCCAGCATCCACCTTGCCTCGTAGTGGACATTATGTAAAATACTGCAGATTTGTCCGCAGAAATATAGTATGGCTCAACAAGCAGATCAGATTTTGTAATGAGGTTTAGCATGGAGGTCTACTGAAGCAATGCCGTCACATAAACGAAACATTTATGTGAAACTAAGTAACTTTCTACAAATGTAACATGCACTTCTAGATGCTTTGTCACATCTGGGGTTATGTTGCAATAAGAACGTTCCTGTCCTTGAGATACCTTCTTTCAGTATTTAGGCTACACTGCACACTATCTTTATCCAATTATCCCCAACCACCTCAGTTTAAAATGGCAATCAACGCGGTGCATAATTTATCAACTAATATATTTTGTGAGCTATACCGTACACTTACCCTGTTCTTTTCCATTAAGGAAAACATTCCCATTCTCCACAGCACCCTCTCCATCCGAACTTGGCCGCTCAGATGACAATTTCTATATGGAAAATAAAGACAATATCACATAGAGCCATGCACGCGAAAACACGATGATTAAGTTAAAACTAAAGCAAATAGTCCAAACTTTTCTTCATTAACTTATGACAGTCGCATGTGCCATTTTCGCACTTATCATAGATGCTTAGAAAATACTCTAAAACCTGGAATATGCCTCTACATTATCATTAAAGAACTGGAAAATAATACTTTAAAAAAATGGTACTAGTAACATGACTAATGGTATGCACATACATAACTGAGCACGCGTAACAGACTGTTATGAATGGCACTGCAAAAGGATTCTAGACAAAATGCTATACAAATTCATTCCTCAAATAGAATAATACTTAAGGGTCAAGTAATTCTTTAACACCAACTATTTCTCTTTACATTTCATGAGAGATGAAAATCTTAAATATATTGGGAAGCAAAGTTTATTAACACAACTACATAACTTTCAAGAGTGTATCCCAAGTTCTCTGAGAGCCATTCACAACCCAAGAACAGAACTGTCAATTGTATCGATTTGCAAAAAGGTTTACTTCCCATTTATTCAATTAGTTGCTATAGGGGACCACGATTTTAACAAGGTCACTATACAAGATCTTATAGCCTAGTTAATGCTTTTTAGGTCTCGCCTGAGCCAGCGCATGCGCTGCTCTGGCGAGAGTTTTAGTAAGCGGGTTTTGGAAGTGCAAACAGCAGTTTGCTGGCGACCGGCTTGCGTTCACGCGAGCGTGCACGCGCGATCAGGCGCCATATGGCTTCCCTCGCCATCTGGCTTCCATCGCGATTACTTTCACTTTCGCGGCCGTGTCAGTTTCACGGCCGCGCGGCCATTGCTTGTTCTATATGTGGAGACCCAGGCAGTGGAAGAGGCAGCATGTTATTGTGCATAGGCTTCTAGGCACCGCCTCCAAATTCACAAACTGCTTTTACTCTTACCATACTCAGATGTCCTCATTTGGAGGTTGGAACTGCACACCAGGGTTCTGACACCACTTGAGGCACATTACTTTGTATCACCCTGCTTCCAGTTGTGAACACGTGCAATGTAAATGAATGCGTGTAGTGTAAAAACTTGGCGTCTGGTGTCTTGCAATCTCCAGGCAATGTTTCCATCCAACACCATCTCATGACTTTGTTTTCATAGTCTAGTTTGAACCTGACCACATATTCACAGCACTGCTCTATATACAGCTGCTTAAGTGTTGGATTCCTATTTTGACTTAAAAATCGTTCTATGAAGTGTTCTGCTGCTCATCCTGCGATTCTGGGCATATCACTTAATCTCCCCGTGTCTACCAAAAATAAATAAAAAATGAATGCGTCCCGTGCGCCGTTGTAATCCCTTTCGGGGAAGTCTCTGCCCTGCCTCTATATTTGAATGCCTTTTTCTCCCATCACTCCTCAATCAGACGTCTCTCCCTTACAGTCTTTCATTCCTAATCTTCCCCTGCCTCCTCTCCCCTTCTTCCTCCCTCGTTTCCCCGCCCCTCTCAGAAGGCTATGCCTTTCTCTCCATCTTTCTACCCCGTCTCTCCTTTCATTTCACGGCACCGCCATTGCCCGCGTGTTTTCTTCCACCTCTCTCTTTGAACTGCTGCCTCTGCCGCACGAGCTCTGCGAGTGTTTCTCTCCCCCCTCTCTTTTCTCGCTCCTCCACTCCCCCCGCCAATCTTCGCCACCGCTACCCCCTACCAGTCTGGCGGCGAGAGACCTGCAGTGAGAAACTGGCCTCAGTGATGCTGTGAAAATCGCGTCAACATTGTGAGGGGACCGGTTTACTGGGAAGCGCTATATTGAATACAGTCTTATGTGCACACACATAGCACAATTTTAGGACCCGCCATTTAGAGGCAGACAGAAGGGGAACCGTATATGTCCGAAGCATTAAATCTCACCAGGGAACATTGTAGCAAACGTGGAAAAAAAATTGAAGGTAATGTAGCAAAGACATAGTAAAACAAACATTGGCATAGCCAATAGGTCTCGCCTTTGGGACCTTAGAAGTGTTTAGCCATGCAACAGTTGATGTTGTTGCACCAAGGATATTGTGCTGCATAACTAAACACTTATAAGGTCCCAAAGGCGAGACCTATTGGCTATGCCAATGCTTGTTTAGCCATGTTGCACTGCAGCGAGGCCAGTGTGCAACATGGCTGAAAGTAAATAAACAGAAGTGCTATGACGCATCTAGCGTTGACCAGGTCATATCACTTTTATTTTATTTACTTTCAGCAATGTTTGAAGTAAAGAAAATAAAAGCGCTCTGATGCAGCCACAGCACCTTCTTTTAGGTGAGCCACCGGGGGTTGGGTCGGGGAAGGTGGAAGCAATAACTGGGATTCAGGGGTGCAGACAAGCAAGTACAGGAAGGGAGCGGGCTATGATTAAAGCTACGACAGGAGTGGTGGTGGCAAGCAATGATGGGGGCAAGCATTAATGGGGGTCGAGGGGAGGGGGGTTGGTAGACGGGCAAGCAACGAGGTCTGGGGATCAGAGTAGGCAGTGATGGGAGTGAGGATGTGGGAGGGACGGGGCAAGCAAGCACAGAATGTGGGTGGAGTATGAGGGGCAGGTAGACACAGTCTGCAAAACTATTCTTATAAGTGCATCAGTACGAAATAAAAGTAACTCTGCAAGCATGCCACCCACTGGAAGGATACTGGCCGCATGCAGGAAACTGTATTTGGTCCATGTTCCATGGAACCCGATATACAGAGAAAGAAGAGTGGAAGTCAGAGGCACTGACCAAAGAGAAGCAAGGAAATGAGAGTGATATCTAAGTCAATCAATGGTAAGTGAAGCTAAGTAATGGGCAGGCTCTATGCCCTTTTTGATTCGTTTTTTTAATTTTTTGTTTTTATAAGAGGCTCTCGAGTGACAGCACATTCGCTGTCTCAGGCGAGACCTAAAAATGAGGGGTCTACTCACAAAGTTAGAATTCTACCCACAATATGTTTACTTCAATCATGTGACCATATTTCTTTTGAGATTCACAAAAATTCCAAAGACTACTGGAGGAAACCTGTACAAGTCAATTACTTATATGAATACATTTATTGCACTAAACTTATACCTGAGATTTGTTCACAGGGCAGACAATCATCAATAGTAAGTTTGGAAATCTATTCTACAAACTCCTCTGATACCTTAATGGGCACTCTTCGCTTTCCCTTGTTGGGGACTCACATGCTTACACTAAGTACATTTAGCACTGTTTCTAGAGAGGGAATAGCCACACAAGCGGTTTGCGAATTCCTGCAGATATTTATGTTGGTAGAGTTTTCCCATGAATTTTGTGTGACTACTCCTCAAACAATCCCATTTACTGCAATTTAACCCAACTAAACCCACTGTGGAAACAATGTTGAGCAGCATGGCTTTTAAAAAGACAAAAAAAAGCCTCAGAGGCCAGCTGCATTATTTTGTAGGCACACTCAAACATACATGCGCCTACGAAATAACAAGTGTGCTTTTTTTTCTCTTTGTTGATCCATGTTGGATCAGTAAACAAAAAGAAAAAACGTAGGGCAGGTGGGTGAAGCAACACGGAGGACAATGTGCAGAATCACAGATGGCTGGGGAAAGCAGCAGGAGGGCATGTGGGAAGAAATACGGGTAACGCAGGTGGGAAAGCAAACAGAATCATGGGGTAGAGCAAACGGATAGGAGTGTAACGTGCAGCTGGGGAGAAGAAGCACAAAACGGCACTGAAAGAGCAACACGAATGAGCACAGTGAAGGGGGAGAAGTACACAAGTACAACAGCTGGAAAACAGGCACTCAAAGAGTGCTTAAACAAATGGGGTAAAAAAGAAAATAGCACATGAATTGGGAGTAGTGAAAGGGCACAAGTCATGTGTTTATGCTACAGGGAAGAGAAAACAAGAAGAGGAAGGAAAATCCATACATTCTAATAAATAAGCAGCAACCAAATGAGTGGCAATGAAGCCATTAATGGTAAGCAGTAAGCGGACAGAGTCCACTCCACATGGTAGGCAATGGGAAGGCTCTTAGCCCACTACAAGCTAACAATACGTGTCACAATAAAGCGCATGTGCTGTCTAGTATGAGAGACCTCAAAAAAATCAAGACCTAGGAAAAGAAATGGAGGGTGAAGCAAAAAAATGATTGATAGTATTACTCTAAATTTAAATATGTGGTACTTCGGATTACCTTTTCAAGCTCTGTCTTGGGCACAGGTGAACTAGATGATGGTCCATCTGAATCAAATGCATCGTTACAGCTGCTGCAAACATCTTTTATAACCTGAAAAAGGAAAATGTAGGATTTGCAACCAAAAAGGAACTTTATAGTTATTCTTATGTTTGTATTTTAAAGTTTAGTAACAAAACTCAGTTTGTTTAATTAAACTTTGTTACAGACAAACAATGGGGAGAAAATCAGAACTCTGGGACAATATTTTTGACTGTTGCACAAAGGTTACTAATAAAATATTGTGGTCACCGTTTCCAAGTGTATTACTTCACAGTTTAATGCATTGTTTTACTGCTAGGGTCAGATCACGTAGAATGAGCAGTGGGAAATGTTACTTGAACACATTGCCCTCTGCACGTCACACATTTTGCACTATTGGTGTCACATGAAGAGGTATATTTGCAGTGGTCCTGGATCGCATCCTTTAAAAGAGTAAATGGTGGATTCCACTGGAGCATTCATGAAAAGACAACACAATCAAACAACAAAATGTAGTGCAGCAATATACCCCAAACTCAACCACAGCATATTTAACATACCAAAACAACAAAATAGAATAATGCAACAAAAAATGCAACATTGCACGATAAAAATCCAAATCCAAAATTGCTTCCTATTAGTCTCTGGCAAAGGAAAAGTAAAGTGTCCTGAACACGAGCTTCTCCGTCTGCAACCATGAGCAAGGGGGACACGAAGGGAACTAGATTACATTATGTTCACTGGCAAAATCAAGCCCGAGCATTTTTTTTTTTTTTAACACAGTGTAATATGCTAATTTCTTAACACTGCTGCAGGCTCTGTACGTCATAACTGGTTTGATGGTATGTCTCCATTAGGTCAAGTTTTTTGTTTTTTAAACATTCGGAGGCTTAAATCAGGAGTCTTTAATTCGAAGTCAAATGTTCAGTCTTTGTAGGTAAATCAATTTTAAGTATCCTAACAATAACTGTGTGCGCTTATATATAAAAATGGAAATGTAATATAAAATTACATTTTTTTAAATGACAACTTTTATGGTTAGCATATTTATAGCGCTATATATATATATATATATATATATATATATATATATATATATATATATATATATATATATATCACACACACACACATATATATATATATATATATATACACACATCAAATTTTAAATTGTATTATTTTATATTTAGATTACATGCAAGTAATTAAGTAAAAATAATTATTTAAAAATAAAATTAATAAATGCTAAGTAATTAACTTGAAAACTTAACAATAAAATATGGGTTTATATAGTTAATTGGGAATTGGTTGACCATAGGTTTTAGTAATGAATTTTTATGGTTCAGCGATTGCTAAGGCATAAGGGATAGCAAGGAACTTTGAGGTTTTATCAGGGATGTGTAGTGTATAAGGGTAGCAACGTTTTTTTGTTTAAGATACTATTTATAGTAATGTCAACTCAGTATAGAACAAATATAAATACTAAATAATGCTAAAAAAGAAAAAAATATATATATATACACATATATATGAATGAATAGGGGTTATAGTATTATAGTAATGCAATAAAAAGGTACCCCCAATGTAATAACGGGATGTAAATGTAGTCCCAACTTAATAGAAGCGATGTAATGGCTGCAAAGTAACAACTGACATTCTGTTTTACGCCTATGACCGGCTTTGGTATCAGTTGGGGAAATTTTGAGCCATATATGCCTAAAGTTAGTCTCCATCCACACTGGTCAACTGTCTGATGTCTTTCTAACAAATTCCTAAAAATGTGCTATTGTTCTCCCTTTTATATGCCCTACACAGGCAAAGTGGGATGAGGCTACCTTAAGGTGCTTATAGCACCACTTTAAAAAAATTAAAATAGGATAAAATAAAAACATCCCCCTACAACCTTGGCGCGCCCAGTCCAGGATAGCCACTGGCAGACATGTAACCTGTAACTCCAATGTAGGGTGAACCTCCAGATGTCCAGCTACCTTGACCATTTATATACAAACTGCAGAGAGGGTCCACTGCATCCTCACTTCACACCAAGCAACATCTAGATACTTCCAACTTCCTAAAACTGACCAGCAATAACAATGAAAATGCCCTGTTCTTGTACATAAGGTGAGAAATCTGAGAGTCTGGTTTCATTATAAGCTATCGTGCACGTGTCAAATGAAGATGCTTTGGTCCACCTATTTTCAGATTCTTCATTTTTTATTAAAAAAACTTTGCCCTTTCCTCTTTCAGAGACACAGGTCAAAGTGGTGGACTCCTGGATTCCCTCACAACTGGACTATAGTAACGGAATCCATCATGGGTTCCGAGCAGGCCAGGACTATAAATTGCTTAAGATCCAGAACATGGATTTATGTAGGCTGGCATAAATCTGACCATGTGTCTGGTACCTGTAAGGCCAGGGTTCTCCAACGAGTAGCTCGGCAGCTACTGGTAGCTCGCCAGTACCCTCCAAGTTGCTCTCAGAGGTGAAGCCAATCCCAGTATCTCAATCAGAGAGTCTATGCTTATTGAGGAATGCAGCACTGCTCATCTCAAGACCATTAGCTTGCCAGCCAGCCAACCTACTGCAGGGACTCATACTAACAATCAAACACACACTGTGTCGGCCTATCTAGTCTGCCACATTGCCACCTTTATCCAATCTCAAACGAAGTCACAAGGCAATTAGCCATGTTGTAATCCCCCGCTTAATCAGTTGCACCATGTGTGTGAACAGTTGACCATAAAAGAAAAGTGGCAGTGGTAGCCTGAGCAGTAATCAGTGCTGACCCACTAAAGTGTGGGACTGAAGGAGTCCGAGTGAATGTGTGTCAGTTGTGAGCATGATCAACCCAAGATTTGAGGAAATCTATCATCCAGAACAGAGAAAATTAAGAGCCTTATTTGCAATCATTTGTGTGCGTCCTTAATAAGCACCATCACCTCCTGGACCGTCAAATGTGTATGCTAGCCCGCATCACAAGGGTTTTATCTGTGGCAAAATTGTGTCAGTTCATGACATAATAGTGCCAATGCCATAATACTGGCCATCCTTAACTATTTTGGGTATTTTTGGTCTAGTTATGGCATACTGGTAGCCATCATTGCCATATTAAGAGCATGACTGACCCACCTTCAGTTATCCGTGACAATGGTGGCTGCCCCGCTCATAATAATGGTCATGAATGATAATATGGTGGCCATCCTGGTCCTTATGGTGTCCAGCGTTGGTACAATTGTGGCCCTGGCATAATGGTGTGCTCTTTTGGCATAATAGAGGCATTCTGGGTGCTATGGTGAGCATCCTTGGCTTATGACTGTTATACCTGATCACTCAAAGCAGTCTGTCCATGTGAGGCATTTGTGCAGGTGAGTACTCCATTAAAATGACAAGCTGATGTTTGGGGACTGTGCATTTCCTAAAAATAAACTGATATTTTAAAGACATTTCTTTCAAACAAAGGTTTTCTTCTGGAACCATAAGTGTTTGCCCAAAATGGAAAGTGACATTTGATAGAAAAATTTGTATTTTCAGAAAATGATTTTCTGATGAAGACAAAAGGTTTCAATTCCAAAACACATTTAAAGTTGATAGTTGAATGATAATTCAAGCTGAATTGGGGAGTCTTATTGCTGTGGTTATGTCTTTTGTGCCACAAGTCATGTGCAGATTTGAATGTTACTTTATTAGTCAGGTGCAGACATTTAACATTGGTAAACATTTCCTGGCATTTCTACAGGTAACTTCACTTGGAATACTTAAGTGGTCACTACTGACAATCCTGCTTAGGGGGTTTTGAGTGTAATGTTAACACGTGTTGTCAATATTTTAC
This sequence comes from Calotriton arnoldi, assembly GCA_963921515.1. Taxonomy (NCBI): domain Eukaryota; kingdom Metazoa; phylum Chordata; class Amphibia; order Caudata; family Salamandridae; genus Calotriton; species Calotriton arnoldi. The sequence goes on from CAWUFW010002370.1 coordinate 210,922, forward strand.
AGATATAAAATTTGCTAGTAACTTGGGAAGCAATTCCTTGAGCTTTAGTAGCTCTCCTTACAGAAAAGGTTGGGGACTCCTGTGTTAGGCACTATGCTGTCTATTATTGGACGGGCCATAAGATACTTTGTCTTCTGACACTTTGTCTCCACTAGATTCTTCAGATCAGGCTCTCATTCTTTGCTCAAAATTCCATGATACCCCAAAGAAACCTGTGGTGAAAGATCATTTAGAGCCCCGGGCTGTAAACTTTGGAACACACTCAAGAATGACCTGCGACACATCTATAATTTTGCTCCGTTTCATAAAACGTTACAAAATATTTTGATAACTCTTTAAATAGTCTCCTTCTGATCGTTCTTTTATCACCCTTCTTGATGCTGTCCTAGTTCCATAAGGCCCTCTAACACTTTGTCCTTATCAATCAATCAATCAATCACAGAATTTGTAGAGCGCACTACTTACCCGCGAGGGTCTCAAGGCGCTGGGGAGAGGGAAGGGGGGGGGATGCTGCTACTGATCGAACAGCCAGGTCTTGAGTAGCCTCCTGAAGGTCAGCAGGTCTTGGGTCTTTCGTAGGCTTAGTGGAAGGGTGTTCCAGGTCTTGGCGGCGAGGTGTGAGAAGGATCTGCCGCCGGTGGTTGTTCTTCGAATGCGGGGGACGGTGGCGAAGGAGAGGTCGGCGGAGCGGAGCTGGCGGTTGGGGACGTAGAAGAAGAGCCGTCTGTTGAGGTAGGCTGGGCCAGTTTTGTGGAGTGCCTTGTGTGCGTGGGTGAGGAGTTTGAAGGTGATCCTCCTGTCGACGGGGAGCCAGTGCAGGTTCCTCAAGTGGGGGGTGATGTGGCTGTGGCGTGGTACGTCGAGGATCAGTCGTGCGGAGGCGTTTTGTATGCGTTGCAGTCGCTTGATGAGCTTGGCCGGGGCTCCCGCGTAGAGGGCGTTCCCATAGTCCAGTCTGCTACTGACGAGGGCCTGGGTGACTGTTTTTCTTGTGTCTGTCGGGATCCACCTGTAGATCTTGCGAAGCATGCGGAGGGTGTTGAAGAAGGAGCAGGAGACTGCGTTGACTTGCTTGGTCATGGAGAGCGTTGAGTGGAGGATGACTCCCAGGTTGCGTGCGTGGTCGGTGGGTGTCGGGCTGCTCCCAGCGTCGTTGGCCACCAGGAGTCGTCCCAGGCTGAGGTGTTGGAGCCGAGGATGAGGACCTCCGTTTTGTCCGTGTTCAGCTTTAGTCGGCTGATCTTCATCCAATCGGCGACGGCCTTCATTCCTTCATGGAGTTTGGCTTTGGCGGCAACGGGGTCCTTGGTGAGGGAGAGGATCAGTTGAGTGTCGTCGGCGTAGGAGATAATGTTGAGGTCGTGTTGTCTGGCGATGCGTGCGAGCGGGGCCATGTAGATGTTGAACAGTGTTGGGCTGAGGGACGATCCCTGGGGTACGCCGCAGATGATCTCGGAGGCTTCGGATCGGAAGGGTGGGAGGCGGACTCTCTGGGTTCTGCCGTCGAGGAAGGAGGTGGTCCATTCCAGGGCCTTGTCTCGGATCCCTGCGTCGTGGAGGCGTGCGCGTAGAGTGCGGTGGCAGACAGTGTCGAAGGCGGCGGAGAGGTCCAGCAGGATGAGGGCTGCGGTCTCACCATTGTCCAGCAGGATCCTGATGTCGTCGGTGGCGGCGATGAGGGCAGTCTCAGTGCTGTGGTTGCTGCGGAACCCTGATTGGGATGGGTCCAGGATGCTGTTTTCTTTGAGGTATCGGGTTAGCTGTTTGTTGACGATCTTCTCGATGACCTTGGCTGGGAACGGAAGCAGAGAGATGGGCCGGAAGTTCTTGAGGTCTCTCGGGTCCGCCTTGGGTTTTTTGAGTAGGGCGTTGATCTCTGCGTGTTTCCAGCTCTCTGGGAAGGTCGCGGTCTCGAAGGAGAGGTTGATGATGTTGCACAGGTGGGGTGCGATGGAGCTGCTGGCTTTGTTGAAGATGTGGTGCGGGAAAGGGTCTGACGGGGAGCCGGAGTGTATTGTGCTCATGGTCTTGATGGTGTCCTCGATGTTCACGCTGGCCCAGGCTGGCAGGGGGTCGTGGTCGATGGTGTGTGGCGGGTCGATCTTAGTTGGGGTTGTCTGGGTGTCGAAGCGGTCGTGGATGTCGGCGATCTTGCGGTGAAAGAAGGTGGCGAGGGAATCGCACAGGGGTTGCGACGGCGGGATGTCGTTGGTGTTGGAGCTGGGATTGGAGAGTTCCTTCATGATGTTGAAAAGCTCCTTGCTGTTGTGTGCGTTGTTGTCGAGGCGGTCTTTGAAGGAGATTCTCTTGGCGGACCTGATGAGGTGGTGGTGGTGGTGGTTACGGATGGCGTCTTTGTGGGCTGTGTGGCTGTCCGGTGTCTTATCGCTGTGCCATTTCTTCTCTAGTTTCCGGCAGGTGCGCTTGGAAGCTAGGAGTTCCGAGGTGAACCAGCTGGCTCTTTTGGTGGTGTCGCTGTAGGTGAGCTTTTTCAGCGGGGCGAGGGTGTTGGCACAGTCGTCCATCCATCATCTGAGGTTGCAGGCAGCGTCGTCGGTGTTGGATGGGTCGGAGGGAGGGCCTAGAGCGAGGGTTGCCCGGAGTTGGTCTTCGGTGACTTTGCTCCAGCAGCGGCGTGGGATCTGTTGGGTGCGGTGGTGTGTGGTGGGTTTCTGGAAGGTGAAATGGATGCAGCGGTGGTCGGTCCAGAGGAGTTCCGTGGTGTGGCTGAAGGAGACGTGGGAGCTTGAGGAGAAGATGGGGTCAAGCGTGTGGCCGGCGCAGTGGGTCGGTGTTGTGACGAGCTGGCTCAGGCCGAGGTTGGCGAGGCTGTCGATCAGGGTGGTGGAGTTGCTGTCGTTGTTGTTCTCCAGGTGAAAGTTCAGGTCTCCGAGGAGGATGTAGTCGGTAGAGGTCAGGGCGTGCGTGCTGATGAAGTCGGCGATGGAGTCGCTGAACTGGGGTCGGGGCCCAGGGGGTCTGTAGACAAGGGTGCCTCTAAGGGTGGTGTTGGGATCCGTGTGGATCTGGAAGTGCATGTGTTCGGCGGTGCTGAGAGTGTCGTCGGTGCTGGTCGAGACCCTGATGGTGTTCTTGTGGACGATGGCGATTCCTCCTCCTACTGCGTTGATGCGGTCTCTGCGGGTGATCTTATAGCCGCCTGGGATGGCTATGGCGATGTCGGGGGCGGAGGAGTCGTTCATCCAGGTCTCTGTCAGGAAGGCGACGTCTGGTGATGATGTGTCGAGCAGGTCCCAGAGCTCGACGGCGTGTTTGCGGGCGGAGCGGGTGTTCAGCAGGATGCACCGGAGGTGGTTGAGGTCCTTCTTGGCGGGCGCCTCGGTGGCTCTGAGGCTGGTGTAGCTGCAGTTCCGGCAGGTGAAGGGACCATGGGTGCGTTTCGGGGCGGCCTTGAAGCAGTTGTGCGTCCGTCCGGGGTTGAGAGCGTGGAGTGTGGTGGCATCGTATCGGCGTCGGTCCTCGAGGCTGGAGCGGGGGGCGCGCGGTCCAGGGGTTCTGGCGCTGGGCGCGGTCCAGTCGCGGACGGGCGCAGACGGGCTTGCCTTAGGCGCGCCTTCGGCGCGCCAGCGGCGCGGCCGCGCAGCGGTCGCCATTTATGGGGAGGTGGGAGGGAGGAGCAGCTGGGAGGCTGGAGGCAGGGGCAGCGAATGGGCAGTCAGGGGGGCGGGGCCGCAGGGGACGCAGCGGCGGGAATGGCGAGAGGCAGCGGGGGCACAGAAGGAAAAACGGAGAGAAAAACAAACAGAAATACGGGCACAGTACAATGGGGCAGCGAGGGGCACAGAAGGGAAAAAGGAGGGAAAACAAACAGAAATACGGGCACAGTACAATGGGGCAGCGAGGGGCACAGAAGGGAAAATGGGGAGAAAATCAAACAGAAATACGGGCACAGTACAATGGGGCAGCGAGGGGCACAGAAGGGAAAATGGGGAGAGAAACAAACAGAAATACGGGCACAGTACAATGGGGCAGCGAGGGGCACAGAAGGGAAAATGGGGAGAGAAACAAACAGAAATACGGGCACAGTACAATGGGGCAGCGAGGGGCACAGAAGGGAAAAAGGAGGGAAAACAAACAGAGAAATACGGGCACAGTACAATGGGGCAGCGAGGGGCACAGAAGGGAAAATGGGGAGACAAAAGCAAAGAAATACGGGCACCGAAGCCACAAGCGGAGGGGCGATCTTACCAGCAGCAGCAGCGGGCGGACAACACAGGCGGAGCTGTGTGGTGGGGGAGCGACCTACCTGGCAAGGTCGCTATCAATAAAAATAAATCTAGATAGCTTTCCATAGAGCCCAACATTTCTCTAACTACTTTGGAAATCCACACACCCCATACCTTGTCCCCTCTGCTCCCATACACCAGTCCATCCCCACTCCATCACACATCCACTACTGAGGTATTGGCACACCTCAATGTCTATACATGCCATAATCAAGCACAGTACATATAAAGTAATTGTACGCCTGGCCAGGTTATATCGCCTGCATACTCTAGTTCCATCATAAGAACCATAGTCAGATCTGGATTTATCCCCATAAAAACTAAAGAAAATTCACTCCCCACAGAATGTGAACAAAGCTCCTGTATAACCTGTTGCATACGACACATTACTTTCTTCACCAGCCATGTAGTATATCACTAGGACTTACTGAAATACATTCTGTGCATTTTCTTTCTTTAAAAACTATTTTATTTGCAGACAAGATTATTAGGTCGCTTCTTTCAGGTAACTCAGAGCTTTGTCCCAATCCTCATGCTCAACTGAGCTTAATTCATCCTCCTATTTCTTTCTCAGTTCTTTAGAGTGTAGGATGATATACACGAGCCCTGTAAAGTTTTGAGATTCCCCATCTGTTAGTTCCTCAATCAAAACTCAGATTTTATAGGGATACGGTCCTGAATTTTGCACCAGTCACGGTTATAGCAGTCAAGAGTGTGTAGAACCCTAGTATACTCTTAATATTCGTTTTTTAATTGAATTCCACACTCTATTCATCAAAGCATTTTATCCCCGCCATTCCTATTAAATGCCTCAATTTGGAAATCCTCTAACGTTTCAAACATTCTCTATTCCCAGAGGCATGCTCATCCTCCCATCACGCCCGTTTTGAGGTCACAACTCAAGATTTGATCACAGCAACAGCAGCGATTAGTAACTTACACTTTCCACTATAGAGATTGTGTAGGTACTTGTTACTGCATTTGACTCATTTATCAGTTCAGATTGATAATTCCATCAAAGAGGCACAGGATCATTCTTTTTGTTCACTTGCAGCCAGAAACTGAAACAACCAGTAGTAGTCCTGCAAATCTGCCAGGGGAGATGCAGTCTTCAAACGCTGATCTACTGACTCCCACAGGAGCATCCTAAGTACAGCCTCTAAACTCCTGAAGGAATTATCAGTAACCTAGAATGGAGGACTTTGAAAATGTCTAAAAATCCTAATTGGAACATCATAAATAGGATGTTAGTACCTGCTAAACATATTAGCAAGTTTTCAGAATTTGTTAATTTAGGAAAATCACAAACATTTTATCATAATTTAAGTTCAACCTTTACTCATTCATCCATTTCAGGATCTATGCAAATTGTTCTCGGATGAGGCCTTGATCGTGCTTCATATGTTTGGGAGCTGAAATGTGACTTGTGCCTTATCTACATACTTATGGAATTTCCCAGCAAGGTCACACAAAAGTTGGTGAAGTAGTGAAAATATATATTGAATAACTTTAGAGAGAGGTATATTACTAAAGCTGGAAGTTGCACTCGTGACACAGTTACTCAAGGATGAATTCAACATCTGGCAGTACCACCTACCTCAACCTGGGCAAGAGTAGCTAGAGGCCAAGTGTGTCAAACGGAACAGATGGAAACAAAATTAGCATCATGAATTCATTGGTCCGCAAGCTATAAATAATGTGATGAGCATCCAACAATAGGGCTATTTCAGTGCCATTATTTCAACTAAAGCCGGATTGCCAGTCTCTCAACATCGCAAATGACTCCATCAAGGTTTAAAACTCAGGTGCAGGATGAGCTTCCAGCGGTTTAGCTACTTTGATCATTTGTATTCAACCTGAAGAACTGGTCCACTCAACCCTCACTTAAATCCAACTAGCATTCAGATATCACTAACTTCCTAAAAACAAGCATTGGCATAGCCAATAGGTCTTGCCTTTGGGACCTTATAAGTGTTTAGCCAGATATATTGACTTATGCTGTAGAGAAGTGCGAATGCTGTGCATCAGGCAGAAAAGTTATAATAAAAAAGTGTCACCTATGATGAACCGCCTGCAAAAAATCGCAGCCATTCGAGAGATGTGAGGTGTTAACGGATCGCGAAGTTTCCCAGAGATCCCCGAATGCTTTGGTGAATCGGGTGAGAGCAGGACACAAGAACACAGCCTGTGCAGCGGACTCTGTTTCGGTCATCTAGAAACTCTTCCTATTCCTGGCTCCTGGTGTAGAACACGCTAATAATGATCTATAGCTCCCCGCGTTGATCTGACTGGTCATTGGCGCTATCTGGCGGCGGCGCGCCCAGGCCAGGCCGTGTGCTGGGGGTTCATTAAAGAGTGAGTGTGAAGGTCGGAGTTTCGGAGCTCCCCGTGGAGGTCTCCTCGGCCTCCCTCGGGTGTCATCTTTCCGCCTCGCCCTGTGAGGTGCGACTGCCTCTAGGCACTGCCCAGACACATGCGCGCACATTTGGCAGGGAGACACAAAGCACAATGAGCCATGTTCACTGGCGCGGCGTGCAGTGCAGGTGTGCACAACCGACGCTGCAGGCTGGGAGAGGGTGTGGGGGCTGTGTGGCGAGGCCCCCAGCCCTGAAGACACCCACGGAGAAGCGGTCACCACTGGCCCCGGGGCTCGTGCAGCTGTCACGAAAGAGAAGCTTTCGGCCTGCGACACGCAGGGCTCGGCCAGCTCCCCTACAAACTGTACATAGTGTCGCCTGTTAAGTACACGGTGTGCGTGGGAGAGGGACGAGTTGCGTCGTGGCTTGAGAAACGTGCTTTGTCGTGGCGCACTCTGCATGCAGTTATTTAGCATCTTTCGCAACCTTGCTCCGGGACAGACATATTACGAGTCAATCACACACAACACAAATACCTGCTGCGTGGTTCACCTTCCGTCTACTCCTTTCAAAGACATCAGCACCAGAGGCAGCTGAAACAGCACCGTGATCTACCCATGTGAAGTGGACCGCAGCCTCTGGCTTGACTGTGGCCCCTCTACCGCTCTCAGCAGCCGAACACAGGGTAGACTTCCGGCGAAGACAGCCACCCGGCCTGATTACGCGTCAGGAACGCGTCGCTTCCTGTAGCTCAGAACTCCTGCCCTGATAGCAGTGAAGGCTGTGATTGGTTGAGAGTGAAAGCGTGCTTGCGCCCATTGGTTACTGCAAAAAAAAAAAAAAAAAAAAACAGACAGCGTTTCCCTTGCGGGAGCGAGCAGGGGCCCCATCTGTTTGCAAGATAATTGCAAACAGATGTCGCCAAAGCTCGCTCCCGCAAGGGAAACGCCAAACGTGCACGCGTTGCCATTGAAAGCAATGCAAAGCATGCACGTTTTTGGGCGAAAAAGCGAATTGATTCCAAGAGGTCCCCCTCCTATGCAGCGCATGCGCGCTGCGTAGGCGAGACCTAACAAGAACTGGCTAAGCCAATAGTTCTCGCCTATGCGAGAACTATTGGCTTTGCCAATGTATTTTAGCCATGCTGTACACCAGTGTTGCTCTTGTTCAGCGTGGTTAAAAGTAAGTGGAGTGTTGCGTCATAGAGTAATGTGGAGTGTTAGGGTGGAGTGGATTAGAGTGGACTGGAGTGAATGGATTCGAGAGTATTGGATTAGGGTGGAGTGGATTAGGGTGGAGTGGATTAAAAAGGACATGTGTTGATCAGAGTGGAGTGGATTACAGTGGAGTGAAGCAGATCAGAGTGGCGTGGAGAGCACGACAAAACAAATGCACACACAAGGAATTGTCCTAGCCAAATTGCTGTCAAGTACAAAGCTCCTGGAACTATGCCCCCAAAAGCACAAGTAAAAAAAAAAAAATGTATGTAACTTATAGTCATAAAAAGCACTTCAATACCTTTGAGTTGGGTTGATTCGAGTTTGTGCAATAAAACTAATGTAAAAAAAAAAAAATAAAAAAAAATAAAAAGAAGATGAAATAGTTCCTCAACCACAGCATGAGCAGTGGACGGACACTAATTTAGAGTAATCAATTTGTACATTGCCCATGCGCCACATAAAGAATGGAAGTAATGCAGGAACTGTCATCTGGGAAGCACTGTCGAATTGGAATGCAGTTGAGAGGTGTGATAATGATGCTGACGAATGGCAAATAAAGGCTGGCTAAAAGCCCATTTTAAGGATTTTTTAAAAATAGAATAGGTTGCCAAGCGAGAGCAGCGCAATGAAATTCTGATCACTGGTTAGGGATTGAATAGTTGTGACCTTCTCCAATATATTTAGGAGCAATAGACTACTGAAGATGGGATGATAATTATCACAGGAAAAGAGACCTACAGATAGTTTCCTCTGCATTGGTGTGACCCATGACTGATCAAAGTGAGCTGCAGGATTATCAGTAATTAGGAAACTGCTGCAGCACTGCTAGCATGCTGGAAAAACACGTTACCACAGTTGAAGCCAGGGGTGGCTCCTCCGTAAAGGCAGAGGAACGTCGCCCCACTCGTCAGTCAGTCACAGAAAAATAAAATGATAATAAAATATTATCATTTTATTTTTCTGTGACTGGCTCTGGCATGCGTGTAGGGCGGGCGGGGCCAGGCCATGACAGGCAGGTGGTGAGCACTTAGAAGTGCGCATCTCTGTTTGGTCGGTCGTCCTAAGCCGGCCAAACAGACATGCGCACTTCTATTTCTCCAACCCAACTGTGTTAACAGCCAGGTTGTAGAAAAGCCACAGGCTACAAGACCGTGTCTGAGCGTCAGAGCAGGCCACTCAGACCAATCATGGCGCTGCTCTCATAGCATGAGAGCAGCGTCTCGATTGGCTGGGCAGCCTCTGCCTTCCCAGAGACTGCTGGGAGAGCACTGAGGCGTTTGTCAACGTCTCAGGCAGCGAAAGGTACGTTTAAAAAAATTATTATTCCCCCACCTTCGTGTTGTGGCGGCCGCCACTGGTTGAAGTAATAGCAATGTACGCATTATAGAAAAAACCAACACCATTGTCAGTGACCTGGAATCAACATCAGTCCTGTCCATAAAAGAAGCTGCTGCAATGCACGAGCTTGAAGAAGGAGGAATACTGTTGGCAGATTAAGACAGAAATCGATAATTTACCCAGGCTGGAAAAAGCAGCAGCTTTGTGAGCCAGTTGGATGGAGCATCAGTGCTATAGGCAAGTAAGAAAGAGAAGAAACATTCATGGAGACAGCAGTAGGGATCACACACAGGCAGCATCATCGATGCAGGCATGCTGGACTGGAAGAAGCTGAATTTCTGGTGAGGCAAAATTATGAGCAAAGGGGTTAAAGAGAAACTGCGATTTGGGAACAGAAAGAAAATCTTTCGATATCCAATCAGCGGAGGTGATGTGCTACACCTTCACACATATAATCCATGGGAGTGCCTTTACCGGAATTTCACCCACAGGCTCTCGCTTCACACCTGGATATTCTTTCACAAAGAATGGGATGATACTCCTCCGTGGCACGCCCGACCCAGAAGTACTTTGTAAATGGACAGGCGCAGTGCAGATCAGCTCCTAGCATTTAACCCACAAATATGACACTCGACCCTGACAAACAAAAGAGGTCGCATCTTTTCTACCAAGGCCTTAAATTGGACCCCCTTGATGAAAACATACTTTATTTTGAATTACACAGAACCCGACAGCTCTGTTTCTGAGATCTTATTTCCTCATCTAGTGCCTGGCTGACCCTTGCGCCATGGTTCATGCTTTATGCTTTCAGCATCTGCAGACACCAAGCCCTTCGTTAACTTTGGCACAATCCCACAGTAACACAAGACGCAGACAGGACACAGGGAAATGATTTGCCCACAGCTGCCCAGGAATGTGGGCCCAGCTATGCACTCCAGAAACACTGTCCTCATCATAACTCGCGCACGTCCCAAAAAAACCTTCCAAAAACCTCGGATGACTTCAAACGAACTGCTGACGGCTGTTTTTAGAGCCAGCAAGAAGCATGCTACGCTCAGAAAAACGAGAAGGGTCAGTTAAGGTGCATAAATACATTTAACTCAACGAATTGTACCTACTTTTACACCCTGCAGTCTGTGGTGCAGGATGGACTGTTGTAAAGATATTCATAGAATCCAGCAGATTAATTCATGAATACTTCCCGTTTTCACTTTGAAGCTTGAAGTCCGTGCCAAGTTATTAAAAATAAACTATAGGAGCGTTCCACCCTGTGGATTCCACCTCCTGCCCCTTTCCTTCAAAACCCTACACTTTTATTTCTTGAACTCGCAGTTTCTTTTTCATGCCCAAGTTCTCCCTTTGCCACTGTTTCTATTTCTCTTCCTCCCCTTTCTCCCTTTAATGTCGGTCTCTCTCTGGGTCAGATGACGAAAAATAAATCCTGGATGACAATTAAGCGCTACCCACCTGCTGAAACTACCGGCACAAAATAAGCACCGATCCACACCAGTCTATTCACACCCCTTATAATAAATTCTTATTCCCTGACCTTTGGTCTTTCTAAGAATTGTTTCATTGACATCATCGCCTCTGCTTTCCAACCTCCATCTGGTTGTACGGGTTTTCATCACTGAACACCCTTTCTTACACATTTAATCTGAGCGACACCGTCAGTTTAAAATCAGACATGACTGGTGTTTGAGACAGATTTTATGGTTCGTTTATTATTTCAAAACATGAACGGCGAGTATTACCGTTTTATAAAACTTACCAACACGTCATAACTCTGATTAGAACATTAGAATGTTCAGCACGCCAATGTAGACAATGGAGTGCTCCAGCTTCTAATGGCCGGTAGAAGCCCAGAGACCAACATTCCAATGTTTTTTCGTTTTCACAGCTGCTGTGGTGAACAAAGGCATCTCGGAGTCTGAGGGAATTTAAACCCCCTCAGGAGAGGCCTTTGTTTTTACAAAATTAGAACATTCTGCCTTCTAGGGGCGGAATGTTCTAATGGCCTTAGAGCCCTCTGTAGCATGCTCTAGCAGCCTTTAAAGGCCCGCTCCCTTGTTAAAGGCCATCGCCTAAGGCTCGGTCCTTTAACGCTGGAGCGGGCATTTAAAGCTGGAGCGGACATGAACAGTGAAGCGGGACTTTAATGGCCAGTAGAGACCGCTATGTCGGGCTCTAAGGCTATATTTGAAGCAACAAAGGGAGGACTGGGAACTTATGGAAACTTCAACACTACATTATCCCTTTCTTTCCAATGAACTAAAGGGGGGCACGTATTATAGCCCACTACCGAGGGCTCAGCTGTATGTTGAGTCCCTCTACCAGAATTATTGAACCGAGACTCAGGCGAGGACCCGAACAAGGGAGGTGGCCTTTAACAACCAGTATACCCTGACTCAGAAGAGCTAATAGGCAATTATAATATTCCACCTACTTAAGGCAGAATGCTCTAAATTAAAAAGGGAAAAACAGAAAGACAAACATTGGAATGTTGGAGCAGACATATACCCACCATTATTGTCCCTGAGACACTCCATTCTCTTCAATGGAGCTCCCAACATTCCAATGTGCTAAATAGGCAGTAAGGTCACAACCTTTTGTAGCCTTCACAAATCCTTAGACACGCCTTTTTGAAAGTTACAAAGTTGATTTCTAGACTCCAGCTAGGTTACCCCCGTAATTAGGCATGTTTTAAAGGGCGTCATGTCTAGTATGCTGGACTCCATATCGGACACCTGGGATTTTGAACCCCGGATCTTGTTAGCGGTCTTCTCTTGTTCCTACTCCACACCGTATACTCATCTTGTTTATCACTCCAGCTTATTCTCCACAGCTTTTACGGCATGTTCTTTATTGTTAGTTTTCGCTACTATGTCTTAATGTAGTGTGTTGATATGTCCAAAGAACTTCTTGCAGCGTCCAAGTATTGTAGCCACGAAAGAAGGAATTAATTAAATTTATAAAGCATAAATAGCTCCTCCAAAAAGTAGAGTCCCAGCGCTATGTACAGGTAAGATGCAGCTCGGAAGAGTAAACAGAAGAGGGCCAACTAAAATTAAGTCTCTTTAAAATAGTGGGTTTTCAGAAGGCTCCTGAATGAATCCTCTGATGTGACGCATATAATATGATCGGGGAAAAGATTCCAGAGTTTCGGGACCAAAAAAAGAGAAAGAGTGCCTGCCTGCTTTGGTCTTTTTAATCTTGGGAATGCAAAGCACGCTGTGGTTGGCTAAGAGTAAAGCTCTGCGAGGAAGGTATTTTTTGATTTTGTCGCAAATATACATCAGTCCTCTCGAATGAGTGGCCCTAAACGTTGTCAGGGCTTTGAACTTTATTCTTTGCTGAACGGGAAGTCAGTGGAGGCTTTTTAAGCCATTTCGAATAGATTGTCTTTTAGGAATATTCAGCACCAGTAGGTCTGCCGTATTCTAAACCCGTTGAAATCTATTTAACAATGCTTGGGGAGGTCCCAAATGCAACTTGTTGGCATTATTAAGTCTAGACGTGATCAATGCATGAACAATGATATTTCTTGCTTGTTCCGGCAGGAATTTGAGCATCTTTCTTAACGTTTTCAGCAGGGTGTAACAGACTCCTGCAATAGGGTTAAAAGAGAGGGCATTGTCTAGCTTGACCCCCAACTTTTTGGCAGAGGTAGATGGTGCCCCAGTCCCATTTCAGAAGGCCACAGATGGGTCAGATACGATCTGGAGGAGGAGGCAAATATCGAAATTTTTCGGAGTTTAAGCGAAGGCAGCTTATATGAATCCAATCTGCTACTGTGGATAAACAAATGTGAAAATTGGCTGAGACAGAGGAGTCAAAGTGTTTAAAGTCAAACATCAACTGGGTGTCATCGGCATAGGGCACCACATTAAAACCCCAAAATTGAACAATAGCGGCAAGGGGAGCCAATTAGATATTGAATAAACAGGGGCTTAGGGCGGATACCTGCGGCCCAGATGACCTCTCGATGTAAATGGGGGGTGGGGGGGTATGTCGGTTGACTGCTTGCTTGCGGTTGGAAAGAAAGGATTTCATCTATTTCCACCCGGTGCAGATTATTCCTGCTTTTTCCAATCTTTGAGGGAAATTTCATGCAACATGGTGTCAAAAGCTGTTCATAAGACTAACAGAATTGCGATGGTATTTGCACCCAAGGTGAGGCATGTTTTAATAAACTCAGTCACTTCTACCTGTGCCGTTTCTGTACTAAATGCGGATTGGAACCCAGATTGCGAGGGGATGTAGAACATTGTTTGCATCAATAAAATTCGCTATCCGATGACTAACTACAGATTCCAACAGCTTCCCACAAGCAGGAAGAAGTGAGATTGGTCTGTAACTGGGAGGGCATGAGGGGTCCAGATTTGGATGTTTAAAAATAGAAGGACCAATGCCTCCTTCCAGCACATAGGCACTGCACCCAATTCAAGGGAAATGTTAAAGAGAGTGTTAAATCTGTGGATTTGAGGACTGAGAAGCCCTTTTGAGAGTGTGAGATGGGCAAAGATCCAGTAGCGAGTCAGAATGAGCTTTTAGAATCAGGCACTCTGAGTCCTTTAAGAAAATCCTTTCAAAAGAGGACATTAGACTGTTCAACGTGTGGAGGTTGGTCCAGAAGTGACCAGCCCAGTATCTTTGGTGTTAAAAATTTTTGAATAAATATTAAACACCTTGTTGTGAAAAAAACCTAATACTGAAGGATTTGTCAAAGAGTCCACAGACTTCCACAAACCACCCTTTTTTTCTTCTTAAAGCATTGCCTTGTGGCATCAAAAGCTCTCCTTTGTGGCTTTTGTTGTCTGCCACAGTGAAGCGGTTCTTTGTGATGGAAGTGAAGGGAGGCACATCTCTCAATGGCCGTCTAGTCAGTTTCAGTGTCTTACAAATATATATTTGCTTTGTTGAAATTAATCCTCAGAGGGCACTGCATCTGGGATATGCTACATTTCAGGACACGCTAAGCTATGCTAGCACCCGCCTTTTCTTCCTTTACTAGGAATCCATTGCACTTCTCTCTATACAGGGGTTGAGAATTGAGTTAGAAACTGGGGCCACAATCGAGATGCAAATTGTAAAACCCAACAGAGCTGTCATTATTTGGTCATGTTCTGGTCATTTGGTCATGTTTTTTGTAAAACTTTGTTGGGAAGCTGCTGGAACTTCACCATTATAAAAAATAAAAACATTGGCTAAAAGCAAAAACATTTCATCGGTCTCAAAAACAAGGCATTGAAATGGTAGTTCCTGACAATTAATGGAACTACTTTTGTGTGGATGTGCACCTCGTGAAAGGCTTAAAGTCACTCGCAGTGAGTTTAGCCAATGGCAGAAGTGGGCTGACCGCTTGCTCCTTGCTGTTTGCTGCAGTGGCCAGAAGAAAAATGACACTGACAACAGACCAATCAGTGGATGAAGAGGGCTGACTGAAATCCCCTGTAAGTTTATTATATATAGTTTTAAGAAAAATCAAGAAGTCTTGGGAAATGCCAGACCTAATTAAAGAGGAAACTGAGCTTAATGAAGATATTTTAATTTGCACGGTTATGGTTATTGGTCCATCGGTCCTCAGTGAGAGAACCAGTTTGTGTTTATTCCATTTCGTAATAAAGCAAATGAAATATAAATAGGACTTCGCTATTGGGAAAACACGCAGAGGTTAGAGCAGATTTTGTTGTGAAAGTAACTGCTTGAGGTTTCCGTGGTCAGTTTTGCATGCCATTTTACTGTGGGCTAGCAATTCAGATAGCTGATTGGCCTCTTTGCACCTTGGGCTTTTGGGAGAAGTGTTTTCATTTGGATATTTGCTAGAGATGGAGTCTGTTCAGCAGGATGCTCTTGTGGCTAGGCCCACTTCTCCCTACATGACCCAATGCATCTGGTGTAGTGGTCTGCGATAGAATACTTTGTGAAGCATTAGCAATGCACCCTCCACTAGGTTGCTTAGATGGGAGACTAGAGTACAGTGAGGGTATTTTTAACAAAGACTTGACCTCTGTATGACTTCTGGAGGCAGAAAATCAATAACTCATTCTTGCGGACTCTGAAGAAAATCACACATACACTGTTTGCAAAAAGTAGGTGATGGACGGTTGCAAAATAAAAAGCAGTTTGCAATCTTAAAATGTACTTGTGATGAGGTAATTGGGTTACAGTCCAAACACATGGCTGGAAAGCAATCTTCGAGGAGTAGGTCTCTGAACTTTCTGATTTTCGTTGTTCAGTCACTCCTGGCATTGAGCCACATCATCACCAGCTGTTCAAGTGTTTGCTAAGGGAAGATTAAATGATTTCATAGAACTTGAATTGGAGGGATGCCTATCTGCATCCTTCTGAAATAATGACATCAACCCCTAATGTCTAAAAGAAAGCATGAAGATGTGTATTCAGCATGTACGCCCTCTCAGAGGGAGAAGACGGCGCACGTTGTCCACCCACCTAAAGCATTCAAGGATACGGATACTCCCCATGCGTTTGGCTAGAGATGCAGCCCCCGAGCATGCAAATGGGGTTTCCAGTATGCACTATTGTCCAAAGGCTGGGGAGGTCATAATTATAATATAGAAGATGCAGTTTGTAAACTAGTCACCACGTGACAACCATAACTGGTGCTCCTGAAGAGTGTGGAGCAGTTCCACAGACAGACCCAAGACTTACTTTCTATGTGAGAACCTTTAGGAGCAATTTAAGCAGACCCTTCATGATTTAAGTATTCATCACCGTATACACTAGTTTGTCTTGTGGGCCTTCTTTCTGGTAGGGTTTCTAGCATGTACTTTAAAATGTATGGGTGTGAACATATACCATTGTTCTGACCTAGCCGTGATGCCCCTTATTTATTTATTTTTTTCCACTGTAGTAGGTGCTTGTGTCACTTAAAGAAACTAAAGTCACCGTCTGTAACATGCGTATTTAGAATGCTGACAACCTCTAAGGAAGGCCTGCACTCCTTCACTTAAAACCAAGTAAGTATTGTTCAAAATACTGTTTGATATACTTGGTGCGCACTCTAAGCTTGCTCCTGTGGCCATCATGGACTTCCAGCAAGATTCGGCTAGTAAAGCAGCATGGCACTTCGCCAAAGGACCACTCTCCAAGTTTAATTTCCACCATCTTTGTAAGCGCAGTTTGATTAATAGAATTATTTGAAAACTACCAAAATGAGGTAAAACGTAGCAAGAGCCGGGGAGAATTCAGTAACTGCAAAGAATGGAAACTGAACTAACCCGGTCAAGTTCTTTTCAGAAAAACAGGACGTACGCGTCACGGGGATGCTGGCTCATCCTCACAAAGAGGAATATACATCGTGATCATTACAGAGGTCAGTGCAGTATCCGGTTAATGGAAAAAAGGACTAAAATAGTTAAAAAGGTATGGATGTGCTTTATGCTACTTGTGCTCCATTTAAGTATTTAAGTTAAACTGTGTGTTCAAGACGTTCCATACCATACATGTACAGTGCTGTGTGCCTCTGGGAGTGAGCCACACAGATCAGGAAAGATGAAGTTCTGCCCAGGGGAGGCACAGTAAGAGGACGAGCACTTTCCTTCCTTGTGTCACTGTGGCAGTGACAGAGGAAAGGTAAGAAAGAGGGGTCCAAGCTCCTACCTCTCTCCTGGTCAACAGTGTGGTGTACTGTGCAAGATGTCTGCTCCTGAGAAGAAACCACCAACCAAGGGCCAGGCAAAAGAACAGATTTAAGAAATATGCACTGGGTGTAGTTTTACACATAAAAGACTGGTGTAAAAGCCCTCTGTGCTCCCAGGGATAATGCAGATTTTCCTGGAGAAGGATGGAATGGGAAAAGAAAGCAGCTAAAGGGTAAAGCAGTACCAGGAGATGCAGAGTGTGGTTAATCCAGTTCCGTATGAACAATTACAAATGTTCTACTGTACTTCAATATTTAGATGTA
Source organism: Calotriton arnoldi (assembly GCA_963921515.1). Taxonomy (NCBI): domain Eukaryota; kingdom Metazoa; phylum Chordata; class Amphibia; order Caudata; family Salamandridae; genus Calotriton; species Calotriton arnoldi. The sequence continues at coordinate 228,011 of CAWUFW010002370.1, forward strand.
AAGTGCCTCGCTGTCTCTGTGGCTAGAGCTGCACTCTTAAAATATTACTACTACTACAAATAGTAACAACAAGTAGGATTCAGCTGCGTAAAGCTAAGATGGATATTATCGTCAGAAGCACTTCTAACACCCTCATTATGAGTGGTCTGTTAAATTCCACTATGGGTGGTGAATCCTATTGCCACTCATTGCAGAATTAAACGTTTTGTGGCTAAGTCCGCAGCCGTGCAATTTTCACCAGGTTAATTTCAACAAGTCAAACCTGATGAAATTTAGCATGAGATATATGCCTTGTGGTTACTGGAACATGCAGATTTTGATGCAGTGCACTTCAAAAGCTGTGTCAAAGCCGCAAAAGGCTATAGATGCTATCACAAATTACAACCCTCACAGAGTTAGATTCAGTCGGGTGTGATAACCATCGCCCCAAACGCGGAGCCACTCGCAATGAGAGCCTACATTTACCATTGTCCATTACTGCTAAACCGAGTAAATGCATAGGTGAATGAAGCTAAACTGTAAGAAGAATTGTAGAAACTCCTGATTTTCCTGTTAGAACGGAGTCCTGCCTCTTACATAATATACATGCTATCTCCAATAGTGATCCCCTATACGAAGATGTAATCTGATCCACACAAAGGTGGGGCACTAGATCAAACTATCTGATATCCTCTTTTTAATATTTAAATTTAGTTTTTACTGTCAGAGATTGTAAGGTTCCAACATTTTAATTAAGTGGCGTAGCAACGGTAGAAAGTGGACAGTGGAACAAAGTGTGAGAAAGAATGCATCGAATATTGTGCTGTCGCAGTCACAGATTTTGGTTTCTTCTGTCACTGATTCCAGCTTCGTCTCGCGGAGGTGGACTTCATTCATTGTAGCCATAGCAAGCAGTCTAAGTTTTTCGGAGTTAGTGACGTTACTGATATAGGACTGTTGAGACCCTTGGCCTGTGACCTTTCCAAAGGACCCAAGACATGGCATTCACCTTGACCCGAGTGGTTGTGTCCTTTTGGAAACTAAGAGTGGTGTTTCTGTTGGCAGAGGGGCACTCAGGAGGCAGTGCTAGCCTTCTGCACTGATGCATTGCGTTTCCAACTAAACTGCAATGACCATTTTTGGCTGGCATGAGGCCCCAGCAGGAGTCTGAGGTTCTTGTCTAGGGAATGCTTCCTTTTCAAGTGAACGCCTTGTCTGCTTCCCAAACTTGGATGGAAGATGGACTGCACCCACAATCGTCCATTTAGTAATTACTAAACGCTAACTGTGCTGCAAAACAACCAGCAGCACTCAGTGTGCAGGTCTTTGCTATAATTAAGGTTCCCTGTTTTCCGTTTTAATTATTTTTACAGGTAAATACAGACAGAAAACCATTTATTTTCCTGTCTATATTTGTTTTGAAATGTAGCTAAAAACTGAAATTAGGTTGTTTTTGGAATGAGTCTAAATGCTGTAAATCATGACGGCAAGGCCAATAGCTGTGTGGATTGACAAGTAGGTAAGTTGAAAAAAAAAAAAAAAAAACAGAAATGTTAATGATGAGCCTTAAAAAGCAGTCGCTATGGACAAGGTTGCTGCTAAAATGTGTATGTTTTAATATAAATGTATTGATTTATCATCTGTGGGTGTAGATCTCATTGAAACCTGTCAGGACTAAGTACGAATGTACATTTATTGGTTAAATGTGGAAATATACTAGTTTCAACTTTTTTTCACAAAACTCAAAAGAAATATGGATACGTACAGATGAAATTAGCAAAATACAAATAATGCTAAATACAAACGGAAACCGCCAAAAAAATGAACACCATAAAACTGGGAGTCCTAGTAATAATTAAAGTTAGATTATATCAAAACCCTCACATTGTACCACTTCGTACACAGATGCGGACTATTTATATTAGAGTTAATGTAGTATTTTATGAATGAAATGTTTAGCAGGTGGTGATGTGGCTATTTGGGTACGGTGACTCCACCAGATTTGAAGCCCATGATGTTTCTGTTAGCAGCAGAGCATGAGGAGAAGCACAGCCCAGTATACGACTGAACCTGCGCAGCAGGCGAACACAGAACCCTGTGCAGGACAGACCACAAAAGTAACAAACAGGCATTTAAAACAAGCATTGGCATAGCCAATAGGTCTCGCTTTTGGGACCTTATAAGTGTTTAGCCATGCAACAGTTGATGTTGTTGCACCAAGGATATTGTGCTGGATAACTAAACACTTATAAGGTCCCAAAGGCGAGACCTATTGGCTATGCCAATGCTTGTTAAATGATAGCCTGTAAGTAGCAATACAGTGTTCTCTGCAGACGATGTCCAGCCCTGGGCACTCTGGAATAATTATATATATGTAGCGCTTGAATGTAGCACCTTTATCTTTCAAGTAATAGCATACGACATACTTAGGTTTTCCACATCATTAAATTTATGTGGAACACCGTGCCTCAAGTAGAAACTGGTGCAAGAAGTAAAAAGGAAGCAAATGAAATGTTCACACCTCTTAGCAATTGTATAGATTTAGAAATGAGGGAAAATAGCGTTCACTCATACTTTACACTCACTCTTACTGCCAACTACTTTGGCTGGTGAGCACAAAACAGCAAGCATTCAGTAATAACACGCTCAAAATATCTGCAAAATGATTTGCCTACGATTTACCCCATTTTTTTAGCTACTGTGTAAATCAGATGCACTAATATATATAAAATATATATCAAATAAAACATTTCCATGTAGAATTGGCACATGCCACTAAAATGAGTTGTATAATGTCCTTTAAGATCTTCATGTCGTTTTATGGAAAAATGATGGGTCCATGCGTAGGTCTTCAGGACAGTGAGAGATGCAGAATGGATATGGAGAATTTAACCTTGTTCCTGGAAAAATAATTAATAAATAAGATTTGGGTTGAAGCCTAGTATGTGGAAAGATATAATTGGTTTGAAAAAGACCTAACTGCACAAGAATAAAAAAATAGTATTGGTGGGGGAAAACTTAAATGAAGTCTTGCAACAGCTGATAGAAAAAGTGTGACAACAGACAATGAAATAAGTAATGTTCGAGATAGCTGTCATTAAGCACAAGATATAATAGTAGTTCCGACACCAGTGCTCCCACATGAAGAGTTCTGCAGTTCGTCAAATAAAAAGGCCCTCTGTACTGTGGGGATTAAACCAGCATAGGCGGATCACAAACAACTGAAGTATAAGATTAGATTGTGTGTTATCAGATTTAATAGTGCATTTGTGATAACAATCCCATTGTCAATTAGAATATCAATTTAATCATATCAGAATGTAAAACTCGTAAGATAAAACCATTTGGATATCACAACTGAACGAGTACCACAAATCAAAGTTCTCCCACAATGACAAGAAGTATCTTGGTTATGGACACACACAAAAAAGCAGTTCAGACATTACTATGTATAGCATGTCATCTCTCAGTGTAAACTGCAAAATACTTAAAGCAGGCACATCATTTTAGTAAAATCAAAGGGTACTGCCTAAAGTCAGGCCCAAACAGGTTTCCAGTAGGTAAAGTTCGATTGCATATTACTAAAAATATACATTTTGGAAGGTCTGTAAGCACTTAAAGACAATCTTTCTGTACATTTTGTAGGAGCCTATTTTGTACTGAGTGCAGCCTGTTTTGTACTGTGAAGTAATAATTTTTAGGTCCAGCCTAATTGACAGCGCATCCGCTGTTTGTTGTTAGGCACACTGTGGCTTCCCAAGAACAGAGAGGGGCTTGGAGCCTGCCCATTGCTAACCATTGGTTAGCTTTCTTGTCACACTCATTTGCCTGATTCATGTTTTAGCTTGTCAGTCTTAAGTTTGTGCCGCCCATGGAGCATTGCGGCTTTATCATCTTTTTAACTGAGTGGCGTCTCTGCTTCCACTACTTGCTAGTCGAGCACTGCCTTTTCGGTCTTCATCGTGTACTTCTCCCCCTGCACTAGCGTTGCTCTCTGTCACCAATGCTTCCCAACTCCCTGCTGCGCTCGCCAGTGTGCTTCCCCATTCTGCACCTCCATGTTGCTCTGCCCACCTGCGTCATCCTACTCTTTCCACTGTGTTGGTTCCCCCTCCACCTGCGCTTTTCCATGTTGCTTTCTCCCATACCCCAAGTAGCTATTCCGTCCCTCCCACCCGACGTAGTGTTGCTAATGCCTATTGCCCACCCACCATCTTTGCTTTCTACCACCCCCGCTTTAAAAAAAGAAGGGGGGGCTCTTGTGATTTTCTTTCCTGTTTTTTAATTTACCAATCAAACTCAGTTTAGTAACTAAAAAGGAGAAAAGCATCTGCGTCATTTAGTAGGCGCTTGTATGCGTGGTGCGGACAGTCGCGTCATAGACTTTTAAGGTTTTGTTTTAAAATTTAACCTGGCTGTGGAGCATGGCTAGAAACCATTGGCAAAGCCAACACGTCACAAAATAGGAGACCTATTGGCTTTGCCAATGCTTGTTACGCCTGCATATTTACAGTGATGTCTGTCATCTGGCACCAGAATTACGCATCACTATTACACTGTGCATCAATGAACGATTCAAATCGTCGTTACACACACAGACATCTGAAGTAATCGCAAACCAAAATAACTTATCAGAACAATGAACTTCCCACAAAGTTGTTTACTTTGCACATATTTTTCGTTAAGCTGTGTGCATTATAGTTTACATGCAGTTACAGGTCCGTGAAAAGCCAACAGAACAGTTGTTACAGAATATGTTTTTTAGCCACGTCTAAGCCCGAACTCGTATTGAATGCCACCGGCCCCATTAAATGTAAGCAATCCCACACTGGTTCCAAAACAAAAAACTTACCTCCCCGTCTACAGATGGAGGGCCTAAACACCGAATGTACCTGTAATGTTGAGCTCGACTCTAGAGAAAACTTCTTCGAAAACTGAAGGCCGGAAACGCCAACAGAAAGGCTGGGTAATGCTGATTGGCAGACGAGATGAGTGTACTAGAATGGGAGGAACGGCTACCACACCTCAGCAAGGTGACAAAACAAACACTGGCCCCGGAAAAGACGGACTACGCTCCCCGGAAACGACCCGCTGACGCTGTCCGAGAGTAACTTCCACGGAGTCCCCGGGTGAACGGCTACAGTTCGCCAACGTTCCATGTTACGTGCAATGAGCATCGACCTCTATTAAAGAGCTAGAGTGCTAACGTGTCTTAACCAGGCTGCAAAATGAAAAAGAAATGGCGGCCGCGCGGTAAAAAAAAAAAAAAAACAGTGGTGCGCGCGCACCACAGAGGAGCGGAGGGGGGGGAGGAGGGAGCGCGGCAGCCTGCTCAGCTGACCAGACGCTCGTGCGTCATGGCCTTTTGCCGGCATGTGTTTACAATTATCGCGCCCGCGTCTGGGCACGATAATTGGAAACACATGTTTGCCGCGCGTACCCATCCCAAAAAGGCCAGCCACGACGCACGAGCGTTTTTTGGACTGCTTTCCAAACTCGCTTACTAAAAGTCTTCGCCTCTAAGCAGCGCTTGCGCGCTACTCGAGGCTCGACCTAAAAACGTAAAGGGGTTTCACTTTGCCTGTTCGGGTCTCTAAACTCCGGCACTGACAAAGGCATATCTGACCTGCATTTTGGAGTAAGAGTTGGTAAGCGCAAACGTTACGGTCACACATTTAGCTCACAGATAAAAAACAAGCATTTGCAATGCAATTGGTCTCGCATTTGCAAGATTTAGAGCTATTGGAGTGGTAAATATGAAAGCGGGCATCGTGCTGAAATATAAAGTGCAGCACCCGTGCATATAAAAGTTATGCGCATGGCGGCCCATGAAGCGGGCGCCACGGTAATAAATGCTAATAAACAAATGCTAATAAAACAAAACAGGTGTGTGACATTAAGTGCTCACACACTTGATGTCCTGATGATGATCTCAACTGAATGAGATTGAAACATCGACCTTCTAACTAACTCCTTGTTTTATTATATAAATTCATCAATAGGAGTTTGTTATTTTTTTCTTTTTTTTTCTTTTTAGAGTTGAACGTTTTTACCTTCTCCCACTCACTAGAGCACGTTTCTTTTCACTTATTTGTGAGCACTGGATCATAAAAATTATATAACAAAAAGAGTATATTAATATTAAAAATTAATTGATATGTTGCAATGAATAAATTAATTGCACTTTATAAAATATTTTGGAGGTTGTCCTGTTTTATCAACTAAGGTAAAGAAAAGCTACTCACAAGATCTATGATATGTACTAATTATGCAATATCAGGCCTAAATTTATATATAAAAAACAGTGCTCAGCAATTACATTTGTACATATGACCGGAAACAATTCCTTTTGGTTGAAACAATATATTTCTTTATTATCTTTTTGGTATCGATTATTATTTTTTATTATTATATTTTATATTTTTCCAGATGAAATGTTATTTGAATCTCTTAGATACTAAACATATATGTACAAAAGTGCACAAGGAAATTCTTCACAGACAATACAAGACAGTGCTATACACAAAAATATTGTACGACAATTAAAAACCAACGGAGAATGTCTTTGTATTATCAAGCAGTTCAAAGGCTGGCGGTCAGTGAAAAACACGACGCGCGTTTCGGCATTTAAGCCTTCGTCAGGAAAGACCGTCTCACATTTCTCTAAAAATAAAAATACAATAGGTATCATAAATAACATAAAACAATACTTGCGGCCTGACATTCAGATACTGATGTATGTATGAGCACAACATGCTTCTATTGTTTTACGTACTGTGCCGATATCAGTCAGAGAACTATCATAATAACATCATTCATAACGTGCATACTTGGCACCGTGACTTTTACACCAAAAGTGTTGACACATCAGAAGAGAATATAACCTTATAGCCCTTCAAATTAAAGAAATTGGATCACCTATGTACAGTTGTGAAAAATGCAAAGGGTTGAGCTAGAATCACCCCAAGCTAGACAGATAGAACCAAGAGTTTCATAGGGTAACAAGGTAGAATAATATAGTATACCTATAATCCTAGTTTAAATTAACGGTCTATATTTCAAGACCATCCGGAATTCCGGTTTTACATCCAGAGAAGTGTCTTATAAATTCTGGAATATCTGAAATATGAAAACACTAAAGTAGATAGAGGGTAATAATATTATGCCCTGTATAGTTACTTTCATTAAAAATGGAGGGTAACTTCATCAAATTTACCTCAATACTTGAGCTGTTAATTGGTTCTCACAGGATATGTAGCGATCAAATAGTCACTAATACTCACTCTTTATCAAAAAGGGGTGCTGCTTATATTTGAAAGGTACAATAATATGTAGATACTTGATCACATAAAAGTGATGACTGGTTTATATTGCTGTAGAAAAAATAGGAAGAGAAATACTCATTTAAGATTGCATTTACTCTAATCTAATGCCTTTCTTAAAGTCAGTCATTATTACTTATATTTATACTTACTTTATATTATGCACAGGTGAATACATCACGAGGGGTAGTCATAATAGGTATTTCAACAGGTGATTGCTTCTTTGATTTCAGTTAGTATCTAAAAGCATAAATGTACAAAGATCTCACTTAACATTATGCTGTTATGTGAGCAGATAGTATTGGATGCTTATTTAAGTCATATGCCCTAAAGGCAGATTTTATATCTTTGTCAGATTTAGCTTCAGTGTGCTTATTTTAAAATTCATCTGAATTGAACTGTGAGCGAAAACCGAACCTATGTGTGTTCCCTCAATAACAAGTAGAAACCGGAGAGTAACAGAAGTTGTAAATTTTCTATCTCTAACTCGAATATAGGTATCTCGTTGTCAATTATTAGCCCAACCTTTCTAGACCACCTTTCGTTTTTCTTAATAAAAAGCTGCTATCTCACTTACCGCTCACTGAGCTGCAGTTATCCGTGCAATCACTCGTCCTCTGTATGAACAGCAAGGAACGAGTGTGCATTCGTTTAAAACTTTTTATAGTACCGGTTTGCTCTTTCGAGACGGCGTCTGACGTCATATTCAATGCGTCAATCTTAAACCTGGCTCCGGCTTATTTCGATCTATTCATGAATACAAAGGAGGGACTTCAGGGGTGATACATAAACGGCATCCATCTTGTAGAGGAAGATCTATATTCATATAGTTACAAGCTTGCATAATTGCGCGTTAATGAATTCCTTAACCGGCATATTTGTCAGGAAATGTACAAACCCTTGTTCCCAAATCAAAGGGAACAAGTTGGTACAGACCAATATTATAACTGGCTTAATGTATTTGATAATGTCTTTGGGTACACTCATGATCGAGGCTATATCACTATATAAAATCATTAGTTATTATATCCAATTTTTAAGTTTTGCTATAGATCATATTTTAATTTCCACTCAATGGTATATCCAAATTAATACTCCTTGCAAAATACAGCTTCGCAATGAATACTTAAAACTACAGTTCCTCTGTTGACTTAAGAAGTCACATATCTTAAAGGTGCATCTAAAATGGGTTTAATTCTGAATTCAGAAAAAATGTAATGTTTCCTAAAAAACAAGGGCATAATAAACAGATTTATACTGGAGATACTATTTAGGACAATATGTTACTGGTTGTATTCAGTTACTTGAGCCCATGGTAGATCTTGGTTGAGTCCCTTCTTAAATGTATCTAGCATAAATATCCAGTATACCTCACGTTTTTTCCTTATGGGTTCACTACTCTGATGGTTTTTGGGGAGGATGGTTTCAAGAATAAACCATCTAATGTCATTTTCAGAATGACTTGCATTGACATAGTGTTCTACCATTGGAGCTGACATTTTTTAGTGCGAATCGCTGAGCGATGTTAGCCAAGGCGTATATTAAAGCTACGTGATGTCTCGCCAATATATATTAATCCACATGGACAGAGTAAAAGATAGATAACATTTTTCGTTTTACAATTAGTCATATTCTTGGTTAACAATTTGACCATTTAGTTCTATTCTATCTTTTTCTACTGCCATTGGGCATATTATGCACGTGCCACATTTAAAGTTTCCTACTACCGGTAAGGCCCCTACAATACTTCTCTGTACTGGCTGTTTCGCTTGGGGTAACCGTGATCTCACAATTAGGTCTTTCAAATTTCGGTTCTTACGGTAGGCGAACAAAGGCTTCGGGATTCTCTCTTTGGGTTCTTTATCGACATTCAAAATATGCCAATTAGAACAAATGATCTGTTTTATTTGCATGTTTAACATGGAGTGTCTGGTAACAAAAATGAGTTCTGAGGTATTTTGTTTATTCTTATTAGTTAAAAGGTGTTGTCTGTCATAAAACCTTGCTCTTTTATATGAGTCCTTCACCAGTTTATGCGGATATCCTCGCGCTAGGAATTTTTCCTTCATTTCTGCTGCTCTCATGTCAAAATCTGTAATTGTGGTGCAGTTCCTGCGTAAACGCAGGAACTGTCCAAATGGAATGCTGTTTTTCTGGGAATTAGGATGAAAGCTATCATAGTGGAGGAGCGTGTTACGAGCCGTCGGTTTAATGAACAGATCAACAGCTAACTTACCTCCAACATGTTTAATAACAATGTCCAAAAACTCTATTTGGTCATTGTTTACAGTCGATGTAAAGTGTAGATTTTGGTCACACAAGTTTAACCATGTCAAAAACTCAAATAAATTTTCTTCAGTGTCTGACCAGATGAAAAAAATATCATCAATGAAGCGCGACCACTTCCAGATGGATTCAAAAAATGGTGCCACTTCATTGTAGATGTGAATGTGTTCAAATTTGGCCACATAAATGTTGGCCACTGTCGGTGCGCAAGACGCACCCATGCTTACTCCTTTAGTCTGTTGGAATAGTTGACCATTAAACTCGAAGATATTATCTTCGAGGACTATTTTAAGGCATTTCATAATAAAAGTCATGTTACAGTCAATGCTCATCATTTCAATGAACCATTCTACTGCTGACATAGCTCCTTGAATGGGGATATTACTATAGAGACTTTCTATATCAAGGGAAACCAGCCATTGCTGTTGTGGATTAAAAGGAACTTCCTCCACAAGATTTATTATGTGTCGCGTATCTTTAACATAGGCTGGAGTTCTGTCAACGTAAGGGCGTAAAATGGCATCCAAATATTTAGACAAAGGCTCTGTGACAGAGCCTATCGTTGAGACAATTGGTCTATACGGCGGGTCCATCTCATTTTTGTGTACTTTAGGTACACCATATAGGCAAGCTATCTTAGGGCTTTGTACATTTAGGTAGATATGTTCCTTCTCACAGATGTCTCCATCTCTCAGTGCTTTACTTGTAATACGTTGAATTTTGGTTTTTATAGTTTCTGTAGGATTTCTACTGATTTTAGAGTAGAAATTAGTGTCTCTCAGCATTTCTTCCATTTTGGACACATAGTCTGTGGTATTTATAATTGCAATACCACCCCCCTTGTCACAACTCTTTATAGTAATTGCTGGATCATTTTTCAAACTTAGTAGAGCCTGATGCTCCTCAGGTTGGATATTATAGGGGGTTCTTTGTATATATTTGGTAGCTGCAATCATTTTTTGGTATACCACCTGCTCAAATACAATAGTTTCTGGTGGTACTTGTTCTACTGTGGGCGTAAAATTCGACTTGGGCATTAAACCAGATCTATTAACCTGCGTCATGGGAGGATTTCTATTTTCAAAAAACAACTTTAATCGTATTTTACGAAAAGAAGCTATTAGATCGTTAAACAGCTCAAATTTGTTGAGGCCTGAGTGGGGGACAAATGTGAGACCTTTGCATAGTAGTGAATAAGTGGCAGGTGTTAACTCTGAAGTACTTAAATTAAATATAGGAATTTCTTTTACTGTCTCCAATACTGAGCATTGCGTGTGACCAGAAATTGATTTTGGTTTGTCTGCTGATTTTCCCGGTAGCGAGATTGATATTGGGGCCGCCAGTTGCTTCTTTGTTGCTGGCGCCTCCCTAAAAAAGCCTGGGGGGGGTGGATACGATCTGCGTGTATACCGACTATTTCTATTCTCAAACTGGTTAGGCATACTCTCATTATCTGAATCAGAAGTGTCTGAAAAAGTTGTGACTTTTCTATTATATCCTCTATACTCTTGATGATCCTGTGTTGTACTGTCATATTGTGTATAGTAATGTTCTGCTAAATATGGGTATGTATTTTCTTTATTGAAGAAGCGAATATCTTTTTTTAGTTTCTCGCTCTTCCTCCTGTTTTATACCTGCCATTTTCCATTAGAAAATGCATACTCTAGTCCCAAATGAAAATGTAAAGGACTTAATGAAAAAACGTTTTCCTTTCCCTGAAAAGGAACTTATACGGGATCACTGGCCCCATTGAACCATTGTTCTCCTAATAGTAGTAAAATATTAGGCGTGGCGCCCATGTTAATATGAAAGCGAGCGCCCGGGTGAGGGTGGGTGGGGATGGACGGGGATAAGGGGGCTGTGACCTGGGAGAGTTTGAATAAGCTGAAGCCCCACGGGCGCCATTGTTGACTGTGTTTAGCGAGTGTGTTGATTGATTTGGGCAAGCCGCGCATAACAAATGCAATGCGCGGCTGTCATTCTTGAACCTGAAGCGTTCCGGTTGAAAAAAAAGAACAAAGAGCAGCTTACAACTGCGGTGCTTTCAAAAAAATATATTATGGTGTGAGCAGCATTAATGGTGCAGCCGCCATTGTTGAAGCAAAAAACATAAGATAAGAAAAGATAGGCGGAAAAAAGGGCAGAGCTTCAAGTCCATACCTGAATACAGCAGGTCGAAGAGAGCGCATGCGCTGACTAGGTGAGGCCTAAAGAAGCAATGGCCTGTGCTCACCGCCCTGCAGCCATCATGGACAGCTGCACACTGTGCTTAAAAAAACACAGATGCATTTTATAGAGGCCGTGATGACGTCAGTGAAGTGCGACACCAGAAGTAACTGCACTAACAGCCCCAGCTATGGTTTACTGGGTAAAAAACGTATTACCCGGATGTTTCCCCAGACAAGCCATTCTCCCCTTTAGAAGCCGGCAGAAGGCATCCCCCATCTACATCTACTGCATGGCAACTGGTGCTTCACTTTCCCTTGGCACCGCGACAAGGATTCCACATCAATGGCACTGCTATGCAGAGTTATAGAGGTGAAACGTAAACATTACAATTTTTCATGTCTCAGAGGATACTGACAGCGTGATAGCCAATAGGAAGGGATATACTAAGGACAACCACACAAACACTATTGTACGTTTCGATTGCATCAATACCCTTTACGTTAGTATGATTTCATGAGAACTTAATCTCAGTAAAAAAATGTTGGAATGTTTCTCTGATTGCCATTTCCATATTTCAGCAACATCATTCTGGCAAACAGTTTATCCTCATGCACGAAAACACTGCTGTAAGAGGACAAAACATATCCATTGTACTGTGATTTCAGCAAAGACGTATGCAAAATGTTCAAAACAAAAATCTAAAAAGGCAGTTGAAAAAGAGAGTCAATGCACTTTGAGTCAAGAAGCCTTTTAAGCAGAATATTGATAACAGTTTAGGGGTCGTCCAAAAGCACAGCTGAGCTAACCAATACATACACACATAATCCACACAGCCTCCCAACAGGAAAGCACAATTAAAGTAGGCAAATATTTTTCATAGTGCTGCTTCAGTAGCCGCATAAATGTACCTTGACACGTGGACAAAACTTTGTCTGTCCATCATGACTCCATGGCTTATCCTAGGTATAAAATGTGTAGTTTACAATTTGGGCATGACGAGTGAACGGAGACATTTCCTTCATCATTTAACAAAAGGGAATAGTATGTAATTTGCATTGAGAAACCTTTACCATTCGTAGCACTGACAGTTGTCTATACCACTGCAGTGCTTCCATCACAGAGCAGCGACTGAAGGTTACTGCAGTGATAGGTTCAGGGTGGTCTGGTCCACCATTAAGGAATTGTGAAGCTGTGCCCAAAGCCATTCAAGGGCCTCATATACACCCATCAGCTTTTCTGTCTCAGTCATGCTTGAAACTTCTTTCTCCTTTCCTACTGTTCTACTCTGTGGAGTCTGTGTGTGCATCAAAGAACAGTACAGAGTCAAAGAGGAAAATCTGGGTGAGGGACTTGTTAGACCTCCCACCCGCGGTCTCTCTTCACACCACGTCTGCCCAGCAGCAAAAGGAATCAACCGGATTTTCAAAACAAATGTGTCCCACATAATAACAGTAGACGAAATTTGTTGGTTATTAATATAGCCCTCTTTAAAGTTATCTTCTACTACAACTTAAATATACCCGTGTAACACCAGTAGCAAAGAATAGATACAGCAGGTTTTCATCCTGGAAACACCAAAAGGCTGTCCTCCTTAGCAGGCCAAAGACACTTTCTGCTAAATTCAGCAGTTAATTTGGGAAGAGTGAGTGTCCTATGGGATTAACTCTGACCACAGGCTCATTGAGGTGTGTCATCAGTAAGGAACCCATGGGAGCAAATAGCGTTTCCCAGTATGTTCATAATGTACAGCATTTCCTAGGCTACAGGCGACCAGGTACTGTTAGATTCGAACTACTGTGCCTTCAGTTTATTAGGTCGGGCTTGACGGCCTAGCTGTCTGCAAAAACTACTGCCACCAATTCTGCAAAATATATAAAAGGGACTATTTTACATCTCAAAGGTACACTGACTAATCACATATTTAATTCTTTATCTCATAGATGCATTACATGTAGAAAGCAATTTTTGGTTTCTTCTTTCACTCCTGTAGGCTTCTTTAACATTTTAGTCAGGACTCAGAACGCAAACCTTGCCTACTTGCTTTGCCAATGCTGTCTTCTAAAATGGTGCTATAACCTAGGATTCAAGGCAATTTTCCTCTGATGAATTGCCTCGTTCCTCATCCACGGATTTCGCATCATATCTCCTCTTCCATTCTCCTCGGCCCATTCCCATCCAGATCTGGAGACCACTCTCTTCTCCTTTACAATGTATATTTTCCGAACGTAAAGGCGTGAATGATAGGTGTATTTGTAGGCTCCAGTACATTAATGAAGGGACAGATTAATGAAGCAATACTCCATTTTCAATATTGCCTCTAATTTTGAAGAGGTCATAGATGCTACTACCTGTGCCATTTTGGGCCCAAGGAGGACTACACTGGGCTATAGTAATGCTTTGTTTACAGACTCAGCTAGAAAACAAATGAGGGATTTCCAGGCAGTCCAGAACTCAGCTACAGGCTGGCATTTAGAATCACTTATTGTGAGCCTTATCCTACAGCAATGAAAGAAATCTAGTGTTGGATGAGATTAAGTTCTTAACAGCAGTGGCAAGCCATTATTAAACACAGAGAAAGGACATGCCACCTGATATGACAGCCTGACTGTCTTAGTTATACAGCTGCTATCAACCAATTTGAAGATTTGTCAAGCACTAAGGGACCCGGAGGATGACAAAGTAGTGTTATCGCAGCTGAAGAAGGCCTTGCTCAGAACAAACAAACTACGAGGATTGAGGGTGGCTGGGATTGTTTTATTAACAGGGGATGACAGCAAATTCATGTAACTAAACGTTGAGTTTTAAAGCTTGCTGAAGCGGTAGAGCACAAGTATCACAATAGTCTGTGTAAAACCCCAATAAAGTAGGTTTAAAAAACAAAGCTACGAGCATTCGTCAGAATAGGACCTTCTAAATGGAAGACCATGGTACCGTGTACCATTTGGAAATGTTCTACTACTAGCTTTCTTTCATTAGGAATGGATGACAATTTTTTAAAATAGAGTTCAAGGCTCTTAAAGCTAATAGAATGCAAATTATTTCCAACATTTAGGATTTTTGTAAAGAATTGACTATCAGTTTAATTACTCTTAAATTGAGTCCTAGAGGCAACAAGAAGCTAGAGTAGCTTCTAAAGTGCAGGAGACATATGGGCAGTCCTAGTTATAATGCAGACAGCTCTGCCTGCTGCAATCTTTAATTCTTGTAGTTTTGCTGCAGTAGACTGAGATGCAGGCTAAGAGAAGATTCTCACAATCAACTGTTACACTGTTAATAGCTTTGGCAACTGCTGCCATTTCTTCCTCGGACAGATTGACATGTTTTGGCAGAAACCTAAGGGAGTAGTTAGAGGAGACAGGAGTGAAAGATGGTCACGGGCATCCTTTTACTGTGATTTATGAGTCACTGGCCATAAAAAGCACATTTTACAGATATTCTTCCTTAACAAGCATTCTGTGTCAATTAATAGAATTTTTGACTAAGTCTCATTGAAGCCAAGCTGGCTGTTATTCATCGGCTTTCAATCTGGTAAGGTGAAACACTATTTGAGATTCATGGGTGCAGTTTTGAAAATGAACTTCACACTCTAGTAGATGCTGGTGAAGAGGTTAAACATAACATAGTAATGAACATCAGTGAGAGACACAAGCATCACAGCATCCTGTCATGATTCGGTCCTTCCTTGCCCAATCTCCGCTGTGGTTTTCTTATTAGAGGGCTGAAAGCATCCAATGGAACAAGGCCCATCAATAAGGCTGGGTTGGGATTCTCTTATAGCTTAAGCCACAAACAAATACAAATAACGCAAATGTAATGATATTTGAGAGTCAATTGTGAGATTTGGTAGAAGAGAAGGAAAATTTGTCAATTTCTCATAAAGCGTGAATTAATTTCTTATCAGGTGAAATTAGAGTCATGCAAAATAGAGATAGTTAAGTATAGGTGTACGCTAACAAGGTGACTTCCAACAAAGTAATTAAAAAAAGTTGGAAGTACTATTTGAAACATTTATTAATTAGCGCATAATGAAGAAGCCGATAAGAAAACAGTAGTTCATGCATTATTTGACAGCGCCGCTGCTTGAACTATACCTTTAGCCACTGATCTGCCTGTTCTTTGCTCTGCACAGCTAACACCAATGCTTCAGTGCCTTGGTAAGTGATCCGCAACTCATGTTTCTTCTTTTTACTGTCTTTGGGGATGTAGGTGACACTGCAGTCATTCAAAGGTAGCTCCATCTGTGGCTGGTTATCTTTGGAACTTTTGTAGCACTAAAGGAAGATAAATGTTGAGGAAGTTTATATGACTTAAGTCAACAAAAGCATACAATGGTCAAGAACACGGTCACCCTATTTAAAAAAAATATTCACTTTGTGATGTGGGTCGAATCAATATGGGCTCATAAATTATCTTATTTACGGCCTTCGTTTGTGTTATCCTTCTTGAACAATAAGGTGGAAGGGTCACATGTGAATCGAGAATAGCCTCAAACTACAAAAATATAGCTATCGGTAAATAACCAATTTATTTTCAGGCATGAAACTATTCCAGCTTCACAAAAGTATGTCCTCCAAGGGGGAGGGCATGACGAAAGCGTAGTTGCAGGCAAGTGTTTTACCAGTCTATTTCCACTGCTTCCTTCCACAACTGACTATCTACTAACAACTGTTTGCAAACGTGCGTAGTGATAACCATGCAACTGTATTAAGGTGTCATTATACATTTTCCATGTACGATATCGAAGCAACCGTCTTCCTTGAGACCGGTCTCTACAGCGTCGTTTCAGTAACAAATGTGAATTGTGCCCGTAATCATTCTAGCAACTGTACTCTTACTTACAGACTTCCCCATTAAGAGCGTGGCACGAGTTAAGAAGAATTTTTTTTATCAATATAATGCATTTCCCTGCTAACATCCAGGGTATGTAAAGCCCAAACTACTGCAGACACTAGAATATATAAAAAAAGAAAGCGGTCAATTGGATTCGTTTTTTCATCACCTTATTCCTACATGTCTTGCAATTGCCACCAAGAAAGAATTGTTAATTTAGATATTTTATGGTAGTTTTATGTACAGCTCGAAATGAAGATCACATTAACAGTCCTAATACCGTCTTAAAAGTCCATATTGGAGGTGTTAATAGATATTGTTGATATACATTTTTCGCCCATTGAAGTAAAAACAATTATACACATCGTCGTTATTACATCAGAAATCATCTGACAGACACAAATATATTATGACTGAGGCATAGCTTCCACAGGCACCGACATTCTTTCGGGGGTACACCTCAACTGCCTCATGGAATGTTGAGATGCAAGGGTTCAGAATGTACCACGGGCAACACAGATGGCAAAAGGGCAGGAACAAATCAAACAACCATGTAACATTAGAACAATCTGAAGGAAACTTTTTCTTAGTAAACAGTGACATAAATGCATTATTAGGATCGTAAGGAGTGGCATATTCTTTTTTCCTTTGATTTATGCTGAAATTAACCCCGATTGACCCTTAATCATGGTGTAACTAACTATGAAGATACTGAATGATAGCTCACCTTAAATTGCTGTAGAAGTGCATAGAAATTTTGTGAAAGGAATGCCCACAACATGAAGAAGTTATAAAGCGAAGTGAAAATAAGTGGTTTCATGAACATGAGGGAAATCAATCAATGTGTCTCTATTGACTTCAGTTTTATTGACGGAGTCCTAAACCACAGCGCTTCCAAGCATCACAGAGCAGACCCAAAACATGTCCCAAATGTTAACATTTAACACAGGGCTCAAGTTTGACTAGCTTTCCAACACCTACTGCAAACACAAGTTATTAAAACATTTGGGGTTGGATTTCTTTCCCAAAAAAACACAAAGATCTTCACTTGTTTACCAGTTATTAAATTTATTTGCTTTTTTAAAAGTGTAATGTGTTACCCACTGTGTAATTCTACATTCTAAGATTCAAGGTCCCTCCAGTTCCTGGAGCAAAGTCTTGATGCTGAACTTCCCAACTCCACAAGACGCACGTGTAAAATGTAGCATTTGGTCATGCAAGTTGAAGTGCAATAGTACTGTGGCCCCATGACGCCTGTGGAAATAATTTCTCTAAAAGATAATATCAGTACTCTTTCTCTAAAGAAAAGGTTTAAATCAATGCAGTGCATCTACCTGCTCCCATATCCTGTACATGCTGAGAATGATGTTCTCTGTTTACACTCTACTGAGGACAGCCTAAGCCTGCCCAAGTGTCGAAGTCTTCTGTATCGAAGTTGCTCCTTTTCTAAAATTTTGTAGTGAGGATTCTGTAGAGCTTAGCTAATGTGATTGTGCCTAAGAAACAAGTGGAAAGTTTTCCTGGCTGTCAGTGAAGCAAAGCATATACTTCAAGACTCTAGGCATAATGCAGAACATTTTCAATGATACGAAAAATACATGTCTAAAAGAGAAATTATCTAAATCTACTATTCTTTGGCCCAACTTCTTTCACTCCAGGTTCCTTGTGTCCGGTGATCATGGGCTGGGGTAGACATTTAAGTAATTTGGGTCCCTAACTTTATAAACAACCTATTTCTCTGCACAAGTCACAAAACCATAATTCCTTCAGGAAAGCACCTAAACCAAGCTTTGTGTAAATTTCAGTTTGGTAATTAATAGAAGCAGGTCAATTTTTGTGTGGCTGTAATGTCTCCAGAGCAAAGATGTTGACTGGAGTGAACACTGTGCTTTAAGATTATGACCAGTGCTTGAGTTTTGTTTAAAAGCCCACAACCGGCCCTATCAAAGGTCAAGGTGACAAACAACAAAGCTACATAGTCTTTTTAGTTTAGAAAGCTTTATTAAAATAGATAGAGAAAACATGGTACAGAATTATAATAAAGAGCATGCAGTACAAATCCATAGGACAACAAGGAATAAGAATGAAAAACAAATGGTGAAAAACCCAAGACATCATACAATGTCAGGATTAAAAACCAATATTGAGAGTAAAATAAAGTCAAAGAGTACATAATAAAATTAGCATTTTTGCTTTTGAGTTTTGATTCCACCCCATGCCTTTCTCGCTCTTGCTCTGGGTGAAAGTCTAATATGTTAAAATATGAGCTTATCCCCAAAAATATGTGCCGGTGGGCCCAGTCTGCAACCATTGGGTCAAATTAAGCACTGATGCTGCGCACACACCATCAGTTCAAACTTCATTAATACAGAGAGCTGACAACTTGGAGGAGGAGGAATTTGGAGTATTTTGAAAAAATGACTTAGGAGTTTTACAATGCCAGGACATGCAAAACTTAAACATTCTCGTCCTACTTTTTAAATACATGACCCCTCTATGAGCATTTAAGGCCTACCTTAGGAGTGACCTATAAGTAATAAAAGGGAAAGTTAAGCCTGGCAAAAGGTTAATTTTGGCAGGTCGAAATGGCAGTTTAGAACTGCACAAAGGCTGTAGTGGCAGGCCTGAGACCGGTTTTAAAAGGCTACTTTAGTTGTGAGACAATGAGTACTGCAGGCCCACTAGTAGCATTTAATTTATAGGCCCTAGGTACATGTAGAAGCATCCGATAAGGAGTTGCAAGTAAATTAAATGTGCTAATTAGGTATATGCCAATCTTACCATGTTTTAAGGAAAGAGCAAAAGCACTTTAGCACTGGTTAGCAGGAAAAAAAGTGCAATGTCCTAATGCCAATAAGAAGTAATAGTAAATGGTATTTATATAGTGCTTACTACCCCTGATGAGACTTTGAAGCGCTTTACAGGACTAACAATCATACACTGGTGTATGCGCGGTTTAACACATTTAGGACATATCACACTTCTAATTTTTGTAACCCCTTGTATATTTTGCATATAATGAATTCATTTTCTACTCTGTGGTATATAAAAAGCAAGTAAATAACAGCTATAAGAACCCTAGAGAAATTCAAAAGGCAGCTGCCTGCTCTAGAATGCAGAGCGGGGCCAAGGCTGAATTCAATAACTCGCGGTTCTTGCTTTCGTTTCTCCTGCATGGTGCAGCCATGACAGCTGCTCGCGTAATGCTGGCACACTTGACTAGAAGGGGCAGATGTCTAGCCATGCGCTTCCCCGACTGAGACCCGTTAACTGAACCAGTCTGCATTTACGGACGGAATGGATGGTGTGTGACTTTAGTACATTTCTACAAGATTTAAGACATCACAGCCCCGTGAGATCTGAGCGACGTGCACGTGCTGTGTCAATAATCAGGTACTCGATATAACATGTACATTTGGATGTCGTTAGCCATCTGCTCTCTCGCCTGCACTTTGACGCACAAAGGATGTCTCATGAAAGTGAAATGGCGTGCTATAGAAAATTGGCTAGCTTGTACAGACTACAAAGGATGCTTTAAACTTGTGCAACAGACCGCCAGCTCTGTTGGCAAAAGAGGCAATGGAAGAAACGCGTGCAGATGAAAGACGTATTTTTGTTCTAAATATATCACGATCTTTTACAGCAGACTCCTGGGATTCGCTACAATTGGTGCAGCAGGTGCAGTAGTACCGGAGCCCAAAGCCCTATAGCATCATGATAATTGCTGTGTTTTACTACCCCAGCAGGGGCCATTTTCCGTGCTTTTCACCAAGATCCATTACATCCTTGCTATACTACACAGATTGTACAAATGAGTAAATCCAACTAGTATGAATGTATACATGTATGAAATGCATGTATAATATATGGGAGTCCGTAATCCGTGTATAATGGCCAGTCTCTAATTTCTTTATAATAGGCAACTTGTGACACACCCAGTTGTCAATTATAAATAAAAGGTGTCCGAACTAGACTATTAAAAGTTATTACACTCTAGTTCTGACATCACAATACCTGCTGCCAGAGCCAGCAGCGAAGCAAAAGGCAGGTCAGGTCACGCAGCATAACTGAAGCAGCTGTTTAAAGAAACGAAAATGGAACTTTGCTTTTGTCTGCTCTATTTTTTAGCTTACAATGACAAACAGATAACATGTTTATTTTTTGCACTCCTTAGACAGAGAAAAGCTAGAATATTTCTGAATTTTTCTACACAATTAAGCTAGGGCCACTTTTTCTTTTTTTAAACAGACTTTTATTGAACTGTTTCTAATATCCGTTTGCAACAAATATCCAACAGGGTTTTGATGTGTTTAAGTTTGCACTAGAGGTGTTATTTTAATTCTTCATGTTTGCAAACATGCTCTTTCATGTGAAAGTGCTACACACCAAGGATTTATGTGGTTTGTGGGAAAGGTGAAAGTGTGACCACGTATTATATGGGATAAAGTACCCCCTGACATACATGATAAGGATATTGCAGATCACCTCAGTGTTCCATAACCTTATAAAGGAACTCCGCTTTTGGTCTTGTTCCTCTATATGGTTATGGAACTCCTCAGTGACTTGCAGTATCCTTATAATGTACAGCAAGGGGTACTTTATCCTTTATATCATCAGCACTAGCACAAAAAAACATACAAGTCAAGAACATATGTATCAATAGACATTATCCAAAAAACCAAAAGAAGGGAGAAACAAAAGGATCCACCCTCAGACTGATGTACAGCCGTGTCCTCCCAGACTATGCTTGTTTCCTACAGTGGTGGAAAGCACACAGCTTTGTTAAAATACCCCTCACACACCAAAAGGACCCTTGGTGTCATGCTTCATCATAGGGGTCTTCCCGCCCCGGGACGGGGCGTGCTACAACCTACGGCTACGCGGGAGCACTGTTCTTGAAAAACAAGACTATGTGTAGTGTAGGAATGTGAGTGGAAGGGTCAGGAGTGAGTGAAAGAGTGATTATGAATTAAAAAATACCTGGCTCTATGGACTAAAAACTTTAATATTCCTTTGAGCTGGTATTGTTAAAAGTGGGGAATAGGTTGGAGGTACAATGCTATGATGAGCAGTCCCTCCTAGTTCGGCAACATGTTTCGAAGCCCTCCCCTGGCTTCTTCATCAGGACCAAAAGGATCCCTTCTACACTCACGATATAATACAAAGAAATGTCAAAAAAGTATCAAAAAATTGTGTATGTACATGTAGTCACTGCTACGTAGTGAGCATGCCAAATAAACATGCACAATATACAATACCCCAATAGGTATACTACTTTATGAAAATTTGTTCTTAGAGGAGATATTACCCCATGAGGCTTAAAACGGGTGGGAAGGGGGCCTATAGTCACACAAACTCAAAGGTCACTGCCTCTCCTCGATCCAGCCTCCTCCCCAGACTGGATCGAGGAGAGGCAGTGACCTTTGACGTTGTAGCAGCACAGCAGTCCTTCCTGGCAGAGTATCCACAGGTCCAAAAGTGTACTGAAGTGGTGGTGTCGGAGGTCCTTCTTTTATACACAGTTTTGCCTTTGAAGTGCACAGATACCCTGACTTTCCTGCCCTGGATTCAGACTAACTACAGCGGGTATGCAGCCCTTTGTGTGGAGACAGGACACAGCTTAGTTAGGTGTAAAGGAGGCTTGCTTGAGCTCCTCCCGCCTATTCCGTCAGTGATGGCCCATCCAGTAATGCAAACTTTCTAAAAGTGGCAATTTCAGAATTGTAGTTTAGAATCTGACTTTACCATAAATTAGGATTCTAAATTAGGATTCTAAATTAGGATTCAAGAGACACCAAACATGAACCAGTTATCTCTTCCCATTGGAATGGAATAAGGCAACTCCAATGCCAGCCGCGCTCCGTG
Source organism: Calotriton arnoldi (assembly GCA_963921515.1). Taxonomy (NCBI): domain Eukaryota; kingdom Metazoa; phylum Chordata; class Amphibia; order Caudata; family Salamandridae; genus Calotriton; species Calotriton arnoldi. Next base: position 250,462 of record CAWUFW010002370.1, read on the forward strand.
CAGGTAACAGCGGTGAGGCCAGGTAAGGGGGGATTTCCAGGGACGCTGCAGAGGGAAAATTAAATAAATAATGAATTTTCCCTCTGCATCGTCCCTCGAAATGCCGGCTTACCCGGCCCCACCGCTGTTACCTGCACGGACCGCGGCTGTCCAATGCTATCCTATGGGAGAGAGCGGCCTTGCAGTAGTGAAAGACATATGTAAGTTTTTCACCACCAGGAAATGCAAAAAGTAAAAGTACATGTACAACTTTTTAAATACACTGCACCCTGCCCTTGGTGCTGTCTAGGGCCTACCTTAGGGGTGACTTAAATATACAAACAAGCATTGGCATAGCCAATAGGTCTCGCCTTTGGGACCTTATGTGTTTAGCCAGAACTTTTGGCTATGTTGTAGAGCATTGTGGCTGCTGTGCATCATGTTGAAAAGTTATAATAAAAAGTGTTAAGCATTTTTGTTACCTTTATACAAACCAAGACGACATTATATACAACTGAACAACCTGATTAAAAAAGATTTTACAAAAAAAATGTCTTCTAGTTTTTTGTACTTGCACTGCTGGCAACTTCTTCCTGCCTGTTCTCATGCTGGTTTGTTATACATTTTTTTGTTATGGGGGAGCGGGACAAAAATAACGGGGGAGTGGAGGTTGGAAAACAGTAATTTAATTAGAACACGATCAGCGGACGGACAGTAGGGGAGAATCAACAGATGCCAGATTCCGAGGGCAGACTGAGGTGATGTTTAGGTGATGCTTAGGACAGCATGACAACAAGGCATGGCAAAATATAAATTTACCAATGACACCAAAACATTCTAATACCAGCCATAAAAATGTCACACTCCTACAAAAGCTGTCACTGGGCAGGGCTGTGTCAAAAGACTGTGAGCCACTCAAGCACCGGTTAACTCTCTGCAAAGAGATGGGGGATGCAAGGATAAAGCCTGTGCCAGTATCTTTGAGAGATATTTATTTCTGGCAATTGTCAAATCCAGAGAGGTTATCTTTGGAAGCGTGCATAAGCCTGAAAGAAAAAGACTACTGTGGAACAGTCACTGACTCGGGGAAAGACTAGCAATACGGACAAGTGCTGTTGAGAATGAATGCCTGTGCATATTCAATGACCTAAAAGACCCTATTTGGATTCTTGGCTCGACACAACCTTTCATATGATCTTGGGCAGGTTGTTTCACATCACTGGGCCTCAGCCAATAGATGCTTTGTCAGTTAGTTTTAAAAGAAAGAAATATGCCCCTGGAAATGTACACACCACAAAAACGTCTGCTGACATTTTTCGGTCTGGCCCACAGACAGCTTTAGATAGTACAGTTGCCTCATGTAAGCACAAAAAAAATCATAAACAAATAAATACATAAATATATAAAGGGTCTTGGGGTCTACCCTCTTCATCCATTGGTTTGTTCTACTATCAATCACATCTACATGGGCAATGGGTCAGCACACCTCACGCATTGCTCGCTTACACCATGAATGATGGCATTTTGCGTAATCTAAAAACAGTACACTTCACCGCCTTGGAAGTGAGGCAAAAACTTTAGATCATAAATGCTTTTTTTTCCTTTCCATTCTTTAGCAGACTTTGATTTGCTTTAAATTCCATTACATGTGTAAACTATCCCTCCAGGTTACAGTAATTCAAACACAACAGCACCTTTTCTTTGTGCTAGTAAGGATGATTTTTTCCTCTACTGTGCAGTGCAGTGAATATTAAAGGGTTTCTATATTCGGGCTAAAAACACCTGCATGCAAGGGAGCATCCATCGTGTTCTATTAAATTATATACATAATGTTCATTAATTATTGAATATTTATTTTTAGCATATGACCACCACATTAAGGTGGCAGGTTGTTTTTCCCATTCTTTCCTATATTTTGTGGCATGTACTTATTATGAAAAAAAATAAAACACATCTCCAGCTTGCGGAGGCCAGGCCTCTTGGCTACACCAATGCTTTTTTACAGGGAGTTTCTACGGAATCGAGGGAAAAGCTTGAGGTTTGCAGCCTTTGTGCATTCTCTATTTTTCTACTTCAAGAATGTGAGGTGCTTGCCTAGGATAATGACGACTGGGTCTTGCAGGTGAGGTACTGTAGGGGACGTGCTTAAGGAAAGATTAAACAGGAGTTGCCACTTTTACCGTTTATTGAGGAGGAATGTTAGATTGAACGCATAAGAAAGGAGGCGGAATGATGGAAGAAGAGAGGAAAGTGTGGGAAAGTAATGATAGGTTAGGGCGAGGAAAGGAGTCTGAAAGAAATAGAGAAAAGAAAGGAAGGAGGAAAAAGAAGGGAAGAATGAAGCCAAAAAAGGAGGCAAAAAGTAAAGGAATACAAAGGATTAGAGACAGGCATGGATAAGGAAAATAATTAAACGTAATGTGTAAATGAGGCAGAATGAGAGAAAGGTGTGAGGGGAGAGGCAAGAGAACAGAAAATGGAGAGGGAGGAAAGTGAGGGAGATGAAGTTATGAAAGAGATAAGTGAGGACAAACTGAAATAACGGAAGAATGAAAATGCAGAAAGAAATCGAGATGAAAGAAGGAGAGGGGTGAAGGGCAGCACGGCACGTTGGCTCACGCAGTAATTGCACATCTCGTTGCCAAGAGCTGGGGCTCTTCCCATCCAGCGGCCCAGTAAGAGGAGTCTCTCCTTTCACAAAGGAAACGGGAGGGGACGGGGAGCGGACGTTAACCTCTTCGAGTACTCGAGGAAATGAGCGTGAAACCGCCTTCTTTCGGCCACGCCTCTCCTCGTTAAAATGGATGCGAGGAGTGTCCGGAAACTAGGACCGACCGGAATCGTGACAGTGTGCGGAAACTCCGTCCCTGCTCCCAGCCGCGCTTCCCGTTAAAGCAGTGGGGCTGGGAACAGCCTTCATCCTGGGAGGCACTTGAGGGCAGGCTGACGCAGCAGCCTACGGGGAGCGGTGGGGGCTTGGGAATGACCTTGACTGCTGGTCTCCGGGGACAGGGGACACTCGAAAAGGAGTCACTGATGTGAGCAACCCGGGCTAATATTTCTATTGCGTGCGCTGCTGCTCGCTAGGACACAGCGTTAACAAGCCTCAGCAAAAGGAAATAAGCGCGGCCGAAAGTGAAAGCGCCGCGTTTGGAGAAAAAGTGCGCCAGGGCCAGCACAAGCTCCATCTGTTTCCAATTAACGCGAACGCGAGAGCGGGCGCGATAATTGGAAACAGATGGCGCTGATGCTCGCTCCCGAGCACCCTAGGCCAGGGGAGAAAGAAGGCGGGACATGCACCCGCCTTGGGCCAATTGCGTGCTGTCTTTCTTAGAAAGACGCATGCAAAGGCCAATCGCGGGTTATTAAAAAAAAAAAAAAAAAAAGCACACGCACGAGCGTGTGTTCAGAGTTGAAAAGCCCTTACTAAATGCCTCGCAGCGCATGCGCACTGGCTCAGGCGAGACCTAAAAAGGAAGGTATAGGCCTGGCAAGAGGTTGAAATGGCAGATTAAACAGCAAACACGGGCTCTGCAATAGCAGGCCTGAGACATGTTTAAAGGGCTACTTAGGTGGGTGGCACAATCCGTGCTGCAGGACCACTGGTAGCATTTCATTTACAAGCCCTGGGCTTTAATAGGACTTATAAATACATTAAATATGCCAATTGGGGATAAGCCAATGTTACCATGTTTTAGGGAAAGAGCACATGCACTTTAGAACTGGCTAACAGTGGCGGTTAAGTGTGCAGAGTCCTTAGTCCAGCAAAAAGAAGTCAGCAAAAATAGGAAGTTTGAAGGCAAAACGCTAGTGAGAAACCACGCCAAGGATGCCAGGTCTTACAATTATGCATCGCATTACACATTCCACTTTGAAGGAGACCACTGTCAATATGGAGAGGAGTTGGCCTAACAAGCCGTTAGGTCGACCTCGAATCTGGGGAACTGGGTTCGAGTCTCGGCAATGACGCTGAACATCCTGTGATTCTGGGCAGATCACTTAATCTCCCCGTGCCTAACAAAAATGAATGTGTCCTCATGTAACACAACTGGTGCTATGTAAAGCGCTCTGATACCCGATACCTTCGGGTCAAGTTCGCGCTATATAAAACTCTGTAAACGAAAATATAGTATAATTTCTTGGTTTGAGTATGTGTTGTTTAATTAGATTTTGCTTTTAGGTGCCGTTGTTTATCGGTATAAACTTTGTGAAGTCATAAGCAATGCATTTAGTGTGGGAGGTTTGGCTTAACTGGCTGTTGAGTGGGTTATGGTCAAAACCATAACTTGCAAATTTCAGTATTTTCTTTGTTTTAATTCGCAAGCATAACTGATTTTTACCTATGTTTTAAGTGAATTTCTGAGGATTTTTTTAAACATACGTTATGGTGCACTACCAAAAAGAAAAATAACCTAATATTAACCTTTTTTTTTGTAACAGAATTTTTGTTTTCTTTTTTGATTATATACGACATCCAACCGCTCTCTGCAACCAACATCAAAATAAACATGAAACATAACTGGTAGCATGTGATATATGGTCCTGTGTTGCATCTCAGGGCTTTGGTGACATTTACCAATCACTCTGTCTTTGGCCCCATGGTTTATGTCATCAGAACCATTTGATGGCAATATTGAACTACATTACTGATTAGCCTTTATGAATATCTATGTCATAGCAGAGAAAATAAATCAATTTTATATATTTTTTAATATTATTTAGAGGTAATCAACACTCAACAATATACTATTTATTACCGTTTTTGCAGGATGGGAGTGGCAGTATGACCCACTCAAGGATTCACCTCTAGGGAATCATAACCACTCCTTACATTCAATTCTAAGATGCATATTACACGCATATCAATAATTATAAATCTATATACAAATACACATACACAGATTTGCATTTGAAGGGCTTTTTGCACATTGTTCTCTATTCAAGTATCATTAACATTTTGCTTCTACCCCTGTGAACATGTGCACATTAGCCTAAAAATAAGTCCACTCCAATGTCATGGCTGGTTTTATTTTTGAACGGTTTTTTTGCACATTTTTGGGGGTGCGGTGGGAATTTAGGCAGTAACATACACGCTGCTACCGAGGTGCTTATTTGTCATGCTTCTACTTGCAGTGCTCCACATTCTGCTCTAGTACGGTTTTTGAATGGTACATATCCCTTGCTACTGTTTTACAATTCCAAAATGGCTAACATGTTTAGAAGCATTGTTGGCCCTCTTCAAATTGTACAGCAATGATAGAGTATGCACATAGCCATCTACAATGGCCACACAATGACAGGTTTACTGGGCGGCCATCTTAGAAGAGTATTATTCCTACTGTATCAGTGTTGTACCATTTCAGCATGGCCCACAAAATGCTTCTAAGCATGGTAGGCATCTTGGAATCATAAAGCAACGTTAAACTATTTAAATACCATTCAAAGACAGCCAACCAGGTTTGGTTTTATTTAAATTACTCTGCCCATGACCTCCATGTCCCATTTCCTTTCTTTCCTTGCAAAGCCAACAAACAAAAATAAACAAGCATTGCAAAGCAAAGAGGTCAAAGATGTTTTGACACAAAGGTTTATACCAATTGGCTTTGCCAATGCTTGTTTGGTGTGGCTTAATTTTCACATTTTGCATTTATACGTCAACTCCTTTCAAAGGCATATAAATAAGTAATCATTAGCATTTCATGTGGAATTAATGGATTTGTGATTTGTTGAGCAGGTTACAAAAATAGAATTTGATTTCTGTATGATTATATTGCTATGACGGCTGATTTCGTCACTGGTAGACCATTAGAACGAAATGCAGACTTCACAGCACTCATTCATGACCGTTTTTATATTTTGACACTACATTACAGAGATGTTTTGCTTGGGATCCTTCTCGTCAGTACACAATGTGCTGCCTATGAAAAGGTTTGTGAACTGGGGGTTAAATAAAAACAAGCATTGGCATAGCCAATAGGTCTCGCTTTTGGGACCTTATAAGTATTTAGTTATGCAGCACAATATCCTTAGTGCAACAACATCAACTGTTGCATGACTAAACACTTATGAGGTCCCAAAGGCGAGACCTATTGGCTATGCCAATGTCATCATACATGCAGGACCTGTAACTTAAATTATTAGATTGAACTAAAATTATTGCCCAAGACCTGTAAAGCTGGAGATGTATTTATTGCTTTTATTTAATTATTCATTCATTTATTTGCCAATAAAGTAGCCTGATGGTGTTCAAACTGCAACTAACTGAATTAAATGTCTTTTGACTTAGAATTACTTTCTGTGGAGACATCTCTGTACTTTTCAAATAACCCATTTGAGGGTTGAAAACCTCAATTCAACTTAATTTTGTGAATGAGAACTGACAGCTCCAGTCCAACAAGCACTCTCAGAGCCCTGCATTGAAGTGTAGGGGCTGTAAAAATCCAAGTGTTATGCAAAGTGTAGCAAATGAGCCACGCCCTTCGGCACAAGAATGGTGTACAAGTAGTGTGTCACTGTGCAGCTCATTGTCCCAAATATATGACTAAACATGGTGTGCTAGGGTGCTGCTTTTTACAGAGCATATTTTCAACTGAAATGGCCATTAGATTAGCATCAGTCATGCACCTTTACTGATAAACCTAGGTACAAACTATAATGCGCAGAAATCTTATTTCTGTGTGTATTTATCATTTTTGCATCACACAAGTGAAGTGTCTTGGTTCGTTTTGATCCTATTAAAATTCCCTCTTACCTCAGAATTACAAATACAACAATGTGTCTCAATGGAACTTTTCTTGCTGACAATATATTTTGGAATGGTTGAAAAGGTCATTACAAGTAATTACATTTTATTGTGTTAGAAAACATGTGACATTCTGCAGCTTTTCTATCAATACTCGCTGTACTCCTGCAAGACTCACTTATTTCACATTATAAAATTCACTCCATTGTCATGCAGGAAAGAAAAGTAAACACCCATCTCCTTGTTAAATAAACAGCAGTATGTCATAATATATTGAATGACACTTTACCTCTGTCTTCAAACTCACACCAAATGCAACAGAATAAAAACAAAATGTACAGTCCTCTTTATGCCTTCAGAACACCAGCAGGGTTACCTTGGTGGTGCTGCCACCACCCCCCACTTCCGGTGCTCCTAAGACCGAAAGGCTATGGAAATTATTTTTAGCCATGCTGTGCAGTAAGGCTGAAAATAATGTAAAAAAGAAAAAATGTGCTAAGACAGCATTTTTGTAGGCGTACGCCAAAACTGATGCACATGCCAAAAAAATGAGGCGAGCATGTTTTTCTTATCTACCAACCCGAGATGGATTAGTACATACAAAGGTGCACCAAATTAACTTTTTTGATAGAACACTAGTGTGCTTTCTTGATACGGTGCTAATGCGCTTACAAAAAGAAAGTGAGTTGGGGTGGTGAGCGGAGCAACAGAGGGAGGGCAGGAGAAAGGATATGGGTCGGGGAGAGAAGGTCAAGCATGAGACAATAAAGAAGCACACAAACAACAGAGGACGGGCGATGGGAAGCACAACGATGACAGACGTGAAAGCACACCAACAAACTATAAGTACACAAACAACGGAGGATGGGCAGCAAAGGGGGAGCACACGGACTACGGAGGGCGGGAGGGATGGTGCAGCAAACTGACAATAGCTAGGGGTGGGGAGGCAAGAACGGAAACGGAAGGTGAGCAAAAGGAAGCAACAAGCATTGGGAAGCACAACGATGACAGACGTGAAAGCACACCAACAAACTATAAGTACACAAACAACGGAGGATGGGCAGCAAAGGGGGAGCACACGGACTACGCAACAAGCATTGGGAAGCACAACGATGACAGACGTGAAAGCACACCAACAAACTATAAGTACACAGACTACGGAGGATGGGCAGCAAAGGGGGAGCACCCGGACTACGCAACAAGCATTGGGAAGCACAACGATGACAGACGTGAAAGCACACCAACAAACTAAGTACACAGACAACGGAGGATGGACAGCAAAGGGGGAGCACACGAACTACGGAGGGCGGGAGGGATGGTGCAGCAAACTGACAATAGCTAGGGGTGGGGAGGCAAGAACGGAAACAGAAGGTGAGCACAAGGAAGCAACAAGCATTGGCCGCGCGGCCGTGAAAGTGACGCGGCCAGGAAAGTGAAACTGATCGCAATCGCGCGCTGATTTGGTGCGTGCGCTTTAAGGGTGCTCGCGAGCGATGCGCTTGCACGATGCGCTTAATGAGGAAGAGATAGGAAAGCCAGATGGCGGCTATGCGCATAACCGCGCGCGTTACCGCAAGCTTTAACGCAAAAGCGTGTGGTCGGATTTTTAAAGCCCACACACTAAATGTCTCGCCGGACCAGCGCATGCGCTGGCTCAGGCAAGACCTAACAAAAGTGAAAGTGTAACATAAAACACTAAAAAGCAAATGTTTTAAAGCAGAAAATCGAAACAACCCTAACATTTAATTTCACAAAGAAGAAATTCATGTCGTTTGTAATTAATCCATACTTTAATGTGCTTAGTTGCAAAATAGGTCATGTCACACGTGACCACTCCAGCCACTAAAGGTTCCAGGCGTGATCTGTTTTTACCATTGCAAGTATAAGGAGGGACATGGGGCAGTGGCGTAACGAAAGTTTAAGGGGCCCCCCTGCAATGTACACGGAGGGGCCCCCGCTCCGGATTTAATCCGGAGCGCTCGGGCCCGAGTTCTGTGCTGAAGGGGTCCCCTGCAGCTCGGGCCCCCCGCCCCCGCACCGCGGGGGATGCGGGGGGCCTGTGTTACGCCCCTGACAAGCGGATGCCAGAAGTGTTAAATTATGAAGAGAGCGGAGGGCCCAAAGGAGAGAGGCGTAGGGAGAAACACACAGAGGGAGAGAAAATCAAGGCTATGAAATCAGCAGTAGATGGATAGAATTCATCCAATCAAAACACAGCTAGAAAGAAACACTCCTTGGGTGGGACAAAGACAAGAATAGGGAAGGAAGTCATTAAATTGGGTGCAGGGAACTGATCTAGACAAGAAACGCAATGAATCTTAAGTAAGGGACAGACACAAAGCCCACTCCAAGTCTACATTGGATACAACAGGTCTGATCACAAAGACAGCTGAAGAGGTCTGCAGGCAACATCTAAAAACAGGTCTGATGAGCTGCTCATAACTGACATGGGAAAACATGATAACTCTCCCACATCATGCTGTCCCCACCACATAATGTACATTGACGTGTGTCCTCTACTGCAGATCAGCATGTCCCCTCTCCTCCCCAATGTACACGGCATTGTGCCATTAGCCCTCAACCCCTTCAGTTCAACAAAATCCAGTGCTTTCCTGATTCACAACACTTTGTGCTCTCATGAAGAACAGACAGTACTCTCCCAAGACATTTGCCTGTGGGCATCGACTTCTTCACATAACCCTTTATCCCCATAATGCCTTAACAGTACAGTGCTTCACTAAGGCACAACATCCATGACAAACATCACACTGGCCCTGGCTAAGGTGCATCACCCAGTGCTATCATGAGATGCATTACTGGCAACCTCTGAGGCAAATCACCCCTTGCTCACGCGAGACATCACCCAGGGCTCCTTCAAGACGTTTGAACAACTGGACTCTATAGGGACATGACCTGGTGATTTCTGATGAGCATCACGACCGCTCCCCTAAGGTGCATTACTGGTGCGTTCTTGTGAACAGTATACAATATGGTAGAGTACGCCATCGGAGCAGATCCCTCTGTCCAGCCCTGACATACACCACACTTGTGCACATCTAATATATATCATCTTGTGCCACTGTTGTACATCCACCAGTGCTTCCTGTTGCACACGGTTATTTATAACTGCTGACTTGTGTGCGTTCCTGCTTGTCCATTTGTTGGCATGTGCCGAGTGTATATATGTCAGTTTAGGTTTACGAAAACAGATGTCTATAGGTGTACCGGTCTGCGTGCATGCCTCAAGGCAAGCGTATGCTCTTTATCGACGCAAGTTAACTTCTGGATCTGGTTGATGTGATCACATCTAACTTTTTGTTCTGCTGCACATCATGTTACTAGTTACGTCTTTTAGGTTATCCATAATATTCGTCCGAGATCATTTAGTCGGTATTTGACTAAAGGCCGATATGGCAGGGCCATAAGACATGCAATTTCAAAGTGGGCACTTGGGCTAGCTTAAGTCGCGCTCCTAAACGTATGACCTTCACTCTGATAACCAGACACATTAATCAGATACACTAGTAATGCCAGGCCCTTAGTCTTACTTTTGTTTATGCTCATAAATAAGAAGCGAAAGATGGGTCATGTTTTACCAGGAGCTTGTTTTCCTTGATGACACAAAGGAGTTTGGTCCATTGTCCAAATCGCTTTTTCCTCAGCAGGAAAGCACAGATTCTGGCATCCTTTACTAGGTCCATTGAGGCTTCCTCCGACGGCCACTGGAGTCTCATCTTCTTCCCTTTGCCATCCTCTTCTTCCTCATCATAAGATTCATAGGAGCTGCTCATGGCATCAGAATCATGATCTAGAAGGTAGGAGAAAAGGTTAAAGAATACGAGTCGGAAGATCTTGGATTTAAGATCCACAGTTAACATGAGTTAACTAAAGTCATGTTGGGTAATTACGGCATCTTGCCTAGGTTACAGGAGAAAATTAATAATAACCATGGTGTGCTCGTCATTGGAAATTGAAAATGCAGCTTCTTCCTTCCTGACAATGCTATTCAAAATGTGCAATCACAATATAACTATGGTGTGACAATGCATCTTCATACTCCACAAGCATGTGCCATTACTGACGAAGTAAATTTCACCTCAATTTTAGGTCTTACTACAAAGTAACCCTGGTCTATTTCCAGGAGAACAAACCTATAGCAATGCAACAGCTGCATATTAAGAACATCTACAGTTAATTGATTATTTCCAGATTAAAGTAACCTGGTGGTCATTACTTTCCATCAAGACAAGTGTCCGGGCCAGGAATGCAGACCCAAGAAAGCGCCAATCTCCGTTGTGTCCAGACTGAGATGACAGTTTTTACCCAGGCTACAACTCTGCCTGACCCACCGACAATCTACCTACTATTCGCTGCCAGGACATCAACTATAATCCCAAGAATCCATTCCTTGTAAACGCCAGCTCCCATCTAGTATTACCTTTGGTATGTCTCAGGCCCAAGCAACTGAGTTAACACTTGTTTGTACCGTGTCTTAGTTGCCTCCCCAAAGGACTTCTCAAAATGGCTTTTTAGACATTCTTTTGGACCTGTAGAAATCTATATACCGTTTGAGGTCAACAAAAACTACAAGCGCTTAAAATGTACACTACCCCATGTCAAAAGTTTTAATGCATTTGACTGCATGAAGACATGCTTACATGTCTTTCCATAGCAATAACACAGTCACATGTCCGATTTGATATACCCATTGTCCATGCAGCAACACACAGCTTCATTACTTTTATGAAAGACCTACAATCCTATAACAATTAAACCTCAGTACTTTTACAATTCGTTGCTGTACGAGTGTAGAGCAATGCCTGGACTAGAATAATTCCATATACTTGGGAAGGAGGGCCAGTCCCAGTAATACCAACTGGGCAGTTTCAACTTATTTGCAGTCTATGGACCCTCAAAATTGCACAATTCCACTGTTCATTTAAATCCATTGTCTAAACCAATAACCAAAGCAACAGAGTACTCCATCATCCGAATGCCCACAAATGGCAACCAGAAAAGACCATTTTCCATCAGGTACCTCCGAGGAGTGCACTGCTTGTAGCCCAAACCTGAGCAGGGCCAACGACCCATGCTCCGCCATCACACAGATGCTCTGGCTCCCACTCCAAGTTAGTAACAAGCATTGGAAATGCAATAGGTCTCGGATTTGTTGGAGTTGGACCTATAGGCATTATAAATGCCAATGTTTTTTACCTATGACATTCTCCAGGTCCTTGCTTGTTATCGGGCACCATCTACTGCCGACTCCATAAGGCAAGTGCCTTATCTATCCTTATGGGAGCAATTTCCGGGCGTGCATTGTCACTTGGCTGTGTAGAATGGTATGACATATAACTCTTGGATGGAATCAGTGACGCAGCACACATCTAGGCACACACACAGGGGCACAGACAGCACGCACACAGACACAAACAGAACTCATTAAAGAGTTAATAAACAAGCCCACGTTAAATGGAAAGGCAAGAAACTTGCTTTCTCGTCACGCAGGAAAATTAGTTTGTAAACTGTGTGAGTTTTGTTACAAACGCCTTACGTCTCAGTAACGAGCGCGCGTACTCTAAACTTTCCTCAGGTCCCGACAGGTTTGCTTTTGCTGCTATTCAAGGAATAGAATGAAGTTTAAGAAGCCAATTTTAGCTTTGTTATTTCTGTGCAAGTTCACACACAGGCGCGCACACAAACAAGAAAACACAAGCAGACACAGGCACACACAGGCATTCACAGACACACAGGCAGACACGTACACAGACATGAGTCATTAAAGAGTTAAAAACAATCCTGTGTTAAATGGAAAGGCAAGAAACTTGGTTTCTCGTCGCACGCAGGAAAATGAGTTTGTAAACTGTGTGAGTTTTGTTACAAACGCCTTAAGTCTCAGTAACAAGAGCATTTACTCGAAGCTTTCCTCAGATGCAGACAGGTTTACTTTTGCTGCTATTCAAGGAATAGAATGCAGTTTAAAAAAGCTATTTTAGCTGTGTTGGCATTTCTGCGCAAGCTTCCTTCGCAGACCAAGATTCCACATAGCCCTATTTAGGTCTCGCCTACAGTCAACTTTTAGCTGTTTTCGATAGACCTCTTATCAGCCATATAACAAACTTATGGTGAGCATGGAGCCCACCAGCTGCTTACTGTTGGTTGTCAGCCGCCATGCTAAAACATGAAGAGCGTCGGGTGCGGTGTTGAAAAAGAACATAATAGTAGCGAGCCGCCATGCTAAAACATGAAGCGGGTCATGGGCCTTGTTGACAAACAATTGTTACAAAAGTAAATTATAAAAAGTTAGAGCGCGGCGTGACGCGAATGCTAATAAAAAAAAAAAAAAGTTGGGCAGACGACTTTACAGCCAATAATAAAGTAAATAAATTCTTTTTTTTTTAAAACCGCTTTACTTTGTAATTTTTGCAATAAAGCAGATTATTTTTTTAAATTACCTCCTCTGCAGTGTCATGGTTGCAGAAGCCGGACAGCATGTTGTGCCTGCCTCAGAACGACATTAACTAAATAGTGCTCACTAACTGTTAATGAAACCTAGAGAGTAAGGACACATGTAAGAGGGGCTGTCCTCATGGGAGGTAACAGAAGAGAGGAAGCTACTAAACCTATTCATGAATCAAAAGCCACCATTTACAAAGGACAGTAAGAGGAGCCAATTGAGAAGATGGGCGGAAAATGGGCAGAGCTTAAAGTCCATACCTGAATACAGCAGGTCTCGAAGAGACAGCGCAAGCCCTGCCTAGGCGAGACCTAAATAAACCAAGACCCAGACTTGGTCTGCTGGTAATGTGAGGAATGCACTCACATTTGTGCCTATATATAATCAGGCATTTCCCTGCTCTTTACAAGTTTGACTAGTTAAAACAAGAAATACTAGCATGCCCCCTAACTGAGGTGCTGCACAAAATGTGCTGCCGCTTTGGTTCACTGTGGCACCTTGTTACAGAATCTGTCAATGCATTGCACATAGCCGAGTCTGCTTGCTTCATCCACAACCTGCCACCCTGCTTGCCCACAGCTTTCAAGTAACGCGTATTAATGCATGCTTCCCCACTCTTTCAAACAATGCTATAATACTCTTATTTAGCCTGGGTTATCCTCTATAAATGCTCTTGGTGTTTCCTAGCACATCTTTGATTTCCTGATGGTGTACTCCTTTTCCAGACTTGTAGAGGAAATACAAGCTTGATAAATTGCTACTGCTTGCCGAAATGTCTTCAAAGAGTGAATGCTAGAATACAGGACTAGTCATTACTCATCCTGTGATAGCTTTCCCCGCCGGAAATGAAAGTGAAAATGTGCATGTGCCCATGATTATCGAGATAATCAAGGCTTTAATTATTTTTAGTAATCAGGGCAGTGCCAAGGTAGGTTTCCTGATGGAAAACCATGAGGAATAATCACGCTATTTGATATTTCACAACACACAAGTAATCACTGACTGTTCAATTATACTCCCACTATTACAGTACTCGGCATAAAAGATAGATTCACAAAACACACCTCTATGGAGGTCAGCAATTGGTTGTCTATTGAGAGGAATCCTATACCAAGCATCGCTAGCAGTGTTCATATATGAAAACATACTATAACATTCATACAGAAATCATTCAGCAAGCTGTTTTGAGTTCCTAGTAATGTACCTCTTTGAATATCCAAAGCAACATCTCATCACCAATCTCCCATGAGACAGCAGTAAACATCTCACTTGCGCCTTCATTTCTACATTAGAAGACAAGTTTCAATTTGTGAAGCTTACTCCTGGTAGTTTCTCTTCGAGGTAGTAAACCAGTGATAGAGAGACTGTGAAAAAGAGTGCGAGACAGAATAAGAGTGAGAAAGCAAGAACCAGACCAATAAAGTGAAAAAGAGAGAAGACCAGGAGAGAGAAAGAGAAGGAGACATACAGTACAGGGTCAACATAAGCCTGTCAAAAGTAATGTATCTTATGCATACTTTTCCAATTTCCCATCTTTGATGAAAGAGCAACTTAAGGTGTAGTGCTTCAACTTACTTCAGATAGATTACTCTCATACATTACAGCCTTTACCTCCAAAGTGGCATACAAGGAGTCTTTTTCCCCAACATGTCCACCACATTGTAGGAGGGAAATAACAAAAAACAGAAAAAGGGATGGCGGTTTACTCTCCAAGATGATGTGAATAATGGAATAATACCGGTACCCACAAAATAATGATTTAAAACATATCTTACATTTTTCTCAGCATGAGCGTCCCTCATTTTAAACTGACATTGACTTACTATGGTTCAACAAGACATGAATCACAGTTTGGCATGAAGTGCTGAGTTTATTAACACCCACCAGACGGTCCATTTCTTCATGGACTGAGTGCCTCGAGGTTAGGGGCCGAGTACAGCCACACAAAAACTAAAATACATTTGCAAATAAATACAAAGCTTCAACTATGTAATAGCTGAGAGAGAATACCAGAGCAGAGGTTGTTTGAGGACTTCCCATTACAGAGTACTGTTTTTTATTTTTTACACTGACAGACCCAGTGAATGAGTACACATTATAAAAGTTTATCGAAACTTTTTAAGAGGTGAGATACTATAAGATCGGTGCCGATATCTGGTGCACACCTGCTTGTCCTCATCGCTCACACATAGGAGTTCGGTTTGCTCACTACAAATTGTCTAAATAAAGTTCAACTTCGTCAACAACCATAAGTAGAAACTAACACAAAAACTGGACGTTACACAAGATGCTGGTTAACCTTACAGTACTCGTTCCGCCTCACGCCTGTTCCAGAATAGCTCCATGTAAAACAAGCATTTGCAATGCAATCGGTCTCGCGTTTGTAAAAGTTAGTGCTCTAAATGTTGAAAATTACAATGTTTTTTAAATTTGTTTTTAAGTATGCTGTGGAGTGAGGATATCTGCAGAACGCTATTGCCATATTGCCACAGACAGCTGAACTGGATCACGGAGCCCATGACAGCGTCTGGTGCACTGTGCTTGTTGCAATTGTGAACATCTCGAGTTTTACCAATCACAATCAATGATTTTAATTTTTTTTAAAACCGAAATCAGTGTGTCCTTGGTTAATAATGACAATAGTATGCAAAAGGGTTGCTAGTCTCAGATGGTAATGGGCAGTTATTTTTTGGACACTCCTCGATTGGCCTGGTGAAAATTCCAGGTGGAAGGGTGTAGAATGTAGATGGTTTTTAACGGGATTGATTACCTTGAGCAAATCCATTTTTACAGCAGGAAGCGCAAACGCTATCTCTTCTGTTACCAGAAACCGTAGCTCTTTTTTAAATGGGCAGCACCTGTTAATTTATTATTGGCTCCAATATTATTGAATTGAGAAAAAGGCACGAAGTTGGAACTTAATCCATTTTCATGAAAACGTTTTCCAGTTATTCTGTTTTCATTTTACCTTGTGTCAAATGATAACGTGTAAAATTCTGAAAACGTGCGTCACTCATTTTTTCCGACTTCGGTATAAATGGAGTTTGCACTGATTACTTGAAAAATAGCCAATAAAGGGAGAAAAGAAATGTGATTATTTGCTGTACAGATCTGCCTCCGAGAAACTGTTAGTGAAATCTGGACAGTTTCGAAGGTTCGGGCTCACCCATGTACTGCGGTAACAGTGTACTCCTGATGCGTGACATACTAAAAAACATAGCAGCTGTATGAAAACAAATGGACGAGAGAGGAGAACAAAGCACGGTTGAGGGGTCAGGGACCTACACAACAAAGACAGCTGGAATGAAAACGCAGGGATGGGAGCAGCGACGCGCGCCGAAGACAGGACCAAGAAACAAGAAATACAAGCGAGCTGCGAGATCAGGATAGAAACAAAAAATAGTGCACTGAAACAAAATATATGGCCACTAGTGAAAGGATCGATGTAGCAGGGGCAGTTGCTAGATCTGTAACAAACCAGCCACAAGGCGAGACAAATGCACACTGTTTACCAATGAAAGCAATGGAATTTCTAAAGCCACAGCAAGCAACCAATGAAAAAGCAGTGGGCTGTTCAAAGCCCACAGAGGGATTACAGCATGCCTCGCAAAGCAGCACGTGTGCTGACTCTATGCTTGACCGGGAAAAAAAAGATCTAAGGTTAAACTGACTGACAAGCAATGTAGATCCTACCGTGCGAAGACCACTGCCCTTATGCCAACCTAAATAGATTGTTTTTCGTCCCTTAACACTTATTACTTATTTTGCTTAGAAACAGCAAACACAGTAGCAGTGTGCGCTAAACATAAAAACTTGCATTAGTCTTACAATACTTGCATTGCTTCGAGAAGTGGTTTTCAGGACATACGTGCAGCGGGAGGATACTGCTTCGAGTAACAACGTATGTCTGTACTTTACAAACCATAAGCTCATCATATCATGCTACTTGTGACATCAGAAATAGAACAGTCTGTCTTATCACAGCTGTCTGACAGCACAGTGTATCCTGTTGGAGTCACCAGTGCACAGAAATGAGCACCAAGCAACTATCAAGTAAATATTTAATGAGATGGAGCATAGTGAGTTGCATAGTTTCCAGATTCTACAATAAAAGCTCAGGCTTGCATCCATAGGTTGGTCTCATCGTTTATGTATATACCAACTCCAGACCTGCCAACTTGAACAAAAATCTCACTGAGTGAGGAAGGGCGGGGCCTTGGAGGGGGTGGGGTCTCATGCAAGAAGTAATTCACTTTTGCTCCTCCCACCCCAAATTGCTTTTGTCAATCCAGTCACACAGCAGTGAGCTCATAGCCCTCAGAACATCATATATGGATCCCCGTCAACAAGGCTAAATTGAAAAGGAACACAAACCATATTTACTCACAATCCTAACATGCGAAGGAATTACCCTTTTAGAGCACATTCCTGACCCCTGCCTAATAGAAAGCTACATTCCATTTATTTGAAGACTTAAAAAAAATTGGCCTGCTTATAGCGTGCCTTCTCATTTCCTGTCGAGCAGATGCATGCATGTCTCCTTAACCGTCCCATCTTTGAGCATCAAAGACTGCCCCCTCTCATGTCAATAGATATATTAGGCCCACAGGCAGTTCTACAGAAGTACACGAGGTGGATCCTGTCATGGCATACTTTCCCATGCTGCAGGCGTAACTGAGGCGCAGTTGCAGCTTGATAAGTCCCAGCTACTCCATCTAGCAGTATGTGAATCAAAACAGGATGTGCCAAAATCACTTTAAATTTGGGGTGATTTCAGATTCCAGGAACTCCAGAACTTTGTGGCGATCAGGGTGATTAGACCCTGAAATCTGCCTACGGACGTTTTAAAAGCTATAGACCGGGAAAGGTAGGTTTGTAGGTCAAAAGCACCATAAAGCCACATTAGTTCGAAAAACTGACGACATTTGACGTAGTTCCACCTTTACAATCTAATTGTGAAATATTAAGCTCATGCCTAGTTATCTTTTAATAATTCCTGATCACAATTTCCACCACATTGCCACACATTCTATAATCTAAAAAAACTTTATATCTTTGTGCAAGTAAACTCCATCAAAAAGGCACAAGGAGGACGAAAATTAAAGTGTTATGGATAAAGCAATTATTGATTTATGTATCCGTGGAATGGGTTAAGATTTTCATTCTACAGCCTGCTGTTAGCTGGAAATTAGTGTTAAAGTCTGATCCCACCAGTTAAACCTTATTTATTTTCAGAAAAGTAGGGCAAAGCAACATATGTGCGTCACAGAGCAAAGATCACCGCTCTAATTATTCATCAATAAACTCTTCAACTGCTTCCAGGTGAGTTTGTTCTGAATATAGTCGATGACAGCGGTCCTTTACCTTGTGACTTCTGTGGACCCACCCCACCTCCCCCACCAAACAAAACAAAATCACTGCTGAAAGTCGGGGACCCCCACCTAAGCAGCTTCTACGATATGACCTTCAAAACAAATATATACAAAAACCTAGAAGCAAGTTTATATAGAACAAATACACAAATTATAGCATATTTTACTTAACTCGCAAAAAAAGGGATAATCGATATTTTAATGGGAAAGCTGAAGCTTTCAAAATTTTGTTTCCTTTCTAAAGGATGAAGCAATATGCTAGACTCTAGTATATCACTTGTCTTTTGTTGTCCTAATGCATAATGGGCGCATACCAGTGCTGCTTCAGTTGAGGTGGCCAATTGTTCATACTAGATACCATTTGCTGTACTTCTGCTGGTGCCTTCAATCAAGCTAATGATACCAACCTAATTTTTAGCTTCCAGTTTCAAATTCCTTCACATTTACAGAGTGTTTTAAAACTTTGAATTTTGCTTCTTTATGTACACATACTTTATTATTCTGCTCATATTTAATTTTATAATCAGACGCAGACTCCCTGAATAGGTCTTGCGGACCTCCAGGGGTCTGCGGACCACAGGTTAAGAAACACTGCTCTACAGAGCTGGAACTCATCCACATTTCCATCCTCCAGACAACAGCTTGCTACAGTCACCTGCAAGCGTCTATCAGTTCTTCACTACACAAAAGGCATCATCCTATGTGCGTCCTCAAAGCTCTCACCTTTCTCACTCATACTTCTGTCCTTATGCATAAAGGTTTCACTTCACAAAAAATAAAAATAAATTACCCTTGATATTCCACAGCCTGCCCCACACCCCAATCTCAGTTGAGTGACCCACATCTCCAAAACAACGCCCCGCTCACTGCCCCAGCATTGCCTGGCCATCCTATAACCACCCTAAGCCGCCCTTGCGTTGGCCAAAAAATCAGCATGGTAAACGATGTGCTTCATATGAAACCTAACTTAGCATTCATATCATTTATCATATTAGCACTCTTGAATTAGAAGTTTCTGCTACTTAAGCAGATGACTCCCCAAAGATTTCCTTAGAACTGCTTCTATATATATATGAAAGACCCAGCCAGAAACCTCGCCCTGCCACATCCCCTATGCGGTGATCATCAATACTGCTATGCCACGTGACCACCGCTGTGCGCATCACTGGTGTCTGGAACTAGAATAGGATTAGATTTGTAAATTGTAGGCGCTTGCTATCCGACCTAACTCACCCGCTCTCTTCTAACCTCACTCAATTACATGTGTGTCTATCTATATTAAAAACTTACTGTACAACAGATTAGATGCTTTATTATAAAATGTATATATCATGGCTGCATCTGCCATTTCATTTTATTAGTACAAACAGAAGCACTGGTCAGAGTGCTCTTATATAGATTTACTCACTGGCGGTGATGTATTCAGGAGCCTTTCCAGGACTCAGGGGGACGGCTTCTTCATAATATCCTTCTGGAAGGGATGAGGTTGGTAATGGCGGAGGACCATTCTCTGATAACTGTAAGAAAACACATTAATCTTAAAGAGCAAGTAATGGAAAGGCAGTTCAGGAAAAAACCTCCTTTAATAAATTTGTAAAATGCACATTACATGTTTATGACATACCGTTCATAACAAATGCAATAGATATAACTGCAAGGCATAGTGACTCAACCACTGAAAAAACTTTAATTACTAACCAGTATAACTTCATTCCTGTAAAGCATTTATATATAGGGTTTCATATGAACAAGGTCTGCCTCACATTTCTGATAAGACTATTGTTTAAATGAACGTAGCACTTGTAATTCAGATCAAATCTGGAGTTACTCTTGCTAACATTAAGACACCCACCTGCCCAACCCCGCCTCCCTCCGACCCCCCTCCTCCCCTCCGACAGTCGGCATTGACGCTGCCACTGAAGGGGAGGAGTTTTCACCGGCAAAGAGGAATTTAATATTAATGGTGGCCAGGAATCTTCTAAGTCATTATACTTTGCTCGTCTGGTATTCTATGCACTGGATGTTGCTTGGCTTTTTCACTGTGATCTTTGCATCAGCAGTAAATTGCTTGATATACCTATGTCCCTGTTATGCTCAAAGACTGGGGTGGACAGGAGTTTTAATAAAAACTAATATCTTGACTCCACCTAAATATGGCATTGGATAGTGTGCGTAATTCAGAAGAACCGTCACAAATGGATGGCAAATATTCTTTCACGCAAGATAAAAATACTTAACATGCGAATAACAGAATATTGAAATCAACTTCAAAAATTTTAAGCGAGTTGGGGATAGCTACCATCTCACCAGTTCCATACCCTCCTCCCCGTGGATGTGTTTAATGGCCGATGTGATGCCTGCAGTACATGTAGTGTTTTTTTAAAATATATTCTTAGGACAAGATACTGCCAATTAATATTTAAATGTGACCTGTTTATTTGTTTTCTTTTACATGATTGCTTTTCTTATTTCTGAGAAAGAACCATTGTTTAAGCTATGTTAGGACACTGTGTTCTTACTAATAGATGAATTTCACTTAAAATTACTGAGTTGTGCTTGATGAAACATACAACAGTAAGATAAACTCCTTTATCCTTGAGGAACATGATTAACAGACAGGAGTATTTAGTTGTTCAAAACTTGAATTGCACATACATATACTGATCTGCACTGAAAGCAAACCAATGGCAATTTATAAATGTATTTCTATTTCTGTTCTGTGCACTTCCTTTCTGATTTATAATCTAAACCTGTAGAGCAAGTTACTTACCATCAGTAATGCATTATCTGGTAGAGACTATCTAACCGCAGATTGCTTACGTTAGAATTATCCCCAGGCGTCAGACTTGATGCGCAATTTTTTTCCGGGAGCAGTAGTCCTGCACGCTGGTAAGTGGCGTTGCTCTACTCCGCGTAGCGGTGCCGGAAGTGACGTGCACGGTGCATGTACAGGAGCCACCCCAGCGTGCTGACATTCACTTCTTTTTGGAACTTTTCATCCCAGGAGTGCTAAGAACACTGACCACTGGTGTGTGGGGTACTAGGGCCCTGAAAAGGCAGTAGCTCTGTACCTATTAACCCATTCGCAGAGCGGGGAGGATGAGTGGGTCGTTAAGGAATCTGAGGCTAGATAGTCTCTAACAGATAAGGCGCAACCGAAGGTAAGTAACTTGTTTACCTGATAGAGACTTCTAGCCACAGATTCCTTACCTTAGAATAGATACCCAAGCAATACGTCCCCAGAGGTGGGTCTGTGAACCGGATTTAGACTAGGAAGTCTCGCAGGACCAAACAGGCCTATCCCGACGGACCTAACTGTCCGAGCAGTCGTGCTAGGTGAACGTATGCAGCAAGACCTACGTTGCTGCCTGGCAGATGTCCAGGACCGGAATTCCACATGCTAACGCAGTGGTCACTGGTGGTATGAGCACACAAACCCTCTGGGTGTTGCTTCTTTGGGAATGTGCATCAGATCTTAGTGCAAAGTACAATCCATTGGGAGATGGTTAGGTTCTGCACGGCCTTGTTTTTTTTGGCTCCAACATATCCCACGAAGAGTTAATCATCCATCCGGAACAATTGTGTGGTCAAGGTAGAATGACAACGCCTTTTTTTAGTCCAGACGGTGAAGTCTCTCATCATCCTTAGAGGGATGAGGTGCAGCATAAAAGGTAGGCAAAGTGATGTACTGGGCTATGTTGAATGGGGTAATCACCTTCGACAAGAAGGACCCTTGGGTCCAAAGGACCAGTTTGTCTGGGAACGAAGAGTTGGAATGACAGCGCCTGCAGTTCACTGACCCTCCGGGCAGATGTAATTGCTACCAGATAAGGCCGCCTTGATGGTGAGAAGCCTAAGAGGACAGGTACGAAGTGGCTAAAGGGAGCACACGTTAGAAAAGTAAGAACCAAGTTAAGGTCCCATTGTGGAATAACGACGGGAGCTGGAGGAAAAAAGTGTTGCAGATCTTTAAGGAACCTATGTACAATAGGGGACTTGAAGAGAGAAGGCTGATCTCACAGCCGCAGGAAGGTGAAGATGGCAGATAAATAACCATTTAACGTGCCCAATGCAGAGCCCTGCTAGGCCTGGGTAAGGATAAACAAAAGAACTTGGGAAAGGGGGTGCAGATAACGGGTCAACCTGTTTGGCTGTACACCATGCACAAACAAACTTGCTCCAACAGCTGGCATATACAATCTTGGTGGAGGGATGCCAAGCTGTCGAAAAAAACATTACAGACTTCAGGCGGAAGGTCGAAAGCGGTCAACTGTTGCTGTCCACACATAAAAGCGGAGCATTGACAGGTTCAGGTGGAGAACCCTCCCCTGCTGCTGCGACAGAAGATCCTCCTGAAGGGGCTGCCTAACCGGAGGACCGTGGTCATGCTCAACAGCTCGGGATACCAGACTCTGAGCCCAGTCCACAGCCACAAGGATGACTTGGGCCCGGTCATTCCTAATCTTCTTGAGAACTCTGGGCATGAGTGGTATAGGCATAAAGGCGTACAGTAGGCCACTTGAGATGAAAAGGGTCTCCGAGCAATAGCTTGGAATCTCCATTACGCAGAACTGTCGACACTGAGCCTTCTCGTCTGTGGCAAAAAGATCTAACCAAGGCTCTCCCCACTGCTGAAAGAGACCTTGCACCACCTACAGTTGGAGACGCCATTCGTGATCCACTAGGCGCTTTCAACGGAGTTCATCCGTTCTGGCATTCAGGGAGCCCACCAGATGTTGAACATCCAGGGAAATGCCCTGACATTCCAGCCATGTTAAGAGGCATATGGCCTCTTGACAAAGGGTCCACAACCCACCCCACCCTGTTTTTCTGCAGTACTACATGGCAGCAGTGTTGTCCTGGAACGCCTGCATTAACTAGCCTTCCCTTGATGGAGGGTAGAAAGGCTTTCAATTCGAGTCGGATCGCTTGGAACTCCAACAGGTTGATGTGGAGCCCAGATTCCGCCAGAAACCAGAGGATTCCGATTTCCGCCTCTCCTAGATGGCCACTCCAGCCCAGGAGTGACACATCTGCCTCTGCTGTTAGATCTGGTTGGGGAAGGGAGAGAGGTCTACAGCTCGCGATACGTTAACCACCACTGCAGTATGTCGGAGAGATTCCCCTGATGCTGCGTCCACTGGAACTTCAGGTACCATGGCAGAGCCTGAATATGCTAGCGGGCATGTGTCACAAGCTTGATGCATGAGGCCACGAGGCCCAGCAGCCTCAGTCAGTCTCATCGAAATCCAGGATAGAGGCTTAAACACGGATATCATAGCCTGAATATCCTGGACTAGCCGATCAGGATAAGGCCAAAACTGCATTGTATCCAGAACAGTTTTGATAAATGGAAGCGTATAAGTAAGGGTCAAGTGTGACTTCGGCCTGTTGATTGTGAACTCCAGCGAGTACAGGAGTTCCGCCATAGTCTGGAGGTGGGAGACGACCACCTGGGGCGAGCCGGCCTTTAACAGCCAGTCGTCGAGATAGGGGAAGACTGGTACCCCCGATATCCGCAGATGAGCTGCAACCACTGCTATCACTTTGTTGAACACCCACGGGGCACTGGTAAGGTCAAAAAGGAGCATGGTGAACTGAAAGTGCTCGGGCCTACCTTGAACTGCAGATAACGTCTGTGGGCAGGCAGGACGGAGGTGCAAGTACAATGCTACCATCCAGTCTCCCGGGTCCAAGGCAGACAGGACTTGAGCAAGCGTGAGCATTTTGAATTTCTCCTTTTTCATGAAGACATTGAGAAGGCGCAGGTCTAGGACAGGACAAAGGCCTCCGTCCTTCTTGGTCACCAGAAAGTAGTGGGAATAGCAACCAGGGTCTCCTTCTAATGCTGGCACCCTCTCTATGGCTCTCTTGGCCAAGTGAGCCTCCACTTCCTGGTGGAGGAAGGGGATATGGTCCTCCATCAGCCTGTCGCAAGTGTGTGGCATGAGTGGAGGGGTAATCACGAAGGGGAGGATAGTAGCCGCTTTGGACTATCTGGAGAACCCAGCGGCTGGATGTTATCGAACTCCAGTGTGCCGATGATGGAAGAAGGGCAAATTAAAGAGGCTTGGAGGCTGTGGCTAATGGGGTGGATTGGCCCGACCTCTGGCTACCTGACCCACGAGGTCTGTGAGTACCGAGTCCTCGGCCACGCATTGGCTGGGAAGCTTGCGTGATGTGGCGGCTGGCCGGGTAGAGACGTGCTGGAAGCCCCTTCCGTGGGCACAAAAGGAGCAAAAGGTGGACTGGGGTGGGCGAGGGGCCAAGAAAAGGATCAAGGACATGCCCGTAGCTCTGCTGTCCTTGAAGCGCTCTAGCGCGGAGCCTGTCTTGTCTCAGAAGAGTTGAGAGCCACCAAAGGGCATACCCATGAGCGAGGCCTGGACCTCCCCTAAAAAGCCAGTAATTCTCAATCAGGCGTGGAACCTAAGGGGCCACCAATGATGAAACCGCTCTGCCTAGTAAGTCAGTCGTATCCAGCCCACAGTGTATGGCGTACATAGCTGCGCCCCTACTGTTAGCCATAGCTTGGGAGAGTACGGTCGGGCCTCCTCTGAGACCACAGGCAGCACATGCACAACCGAGTCCCAGAGCGATTGGGAGTATCGGCCAAAAAGGCACGTGGTGTTCACCGGCTGCAGTGCCAGGCTGTCAGAAGAAAACATCTTCTTTCCAAAGGTACCCAGCCTCTTGGATTCCCTGTCCGGTGAAGTGGTAGGGAATGCGCCAGAATTTAACCTGGAAAAGGAGGCTTGGACCACCAACCTTTCCGTAGTGGGGCGTTGGGTGCAGAAGGTGGGGTCCCATGGGGAGGGCAGATGGTGGTGGGCAATTATCCTACGCACAGGAGCCCCTGTGCAGGGCATGGACCAGACCCAGAGTAGGACATCCGTGAGGGCTTTATTCAACTAGAGAAGCAGCTAGGAAGGGGTGACTCCCACTGAAGCACCTGTCTTGATAGCCACGGAGGGCTATCAAGCTGTAGCTCTAGGACCTCTGCTGCCCTCCTCACCACCATAGCAAATGAGACTCCCTCCTCCATAGCCACGGTAAGAGGGAGAGACCAAGCCAGTATCTGGGGAGGTGCCCAGTCCACTGGCATCCGCCAAACCCTCCTACACCAGGTGTTATTAGTGACATCTAAGAACTGGTATTCATAAGGGTCTAGTGGCCCCTACCAGTCATCCCAAATAGCCAACAGGGAAAAAGCACAGGCTCCGGCTTGGATGAAATGCCTCCAGCCGGAGTCGGCATTGGACGACGCACACCTGGCTCCGTGATGGAGTCGAGAATGAGTATCGGGGCGACACTGCTAGTGGCACCGGGGACGTCGGCAGTGGTGTCATGGAAGGTTGAGGTGGCTCAGCCAGCGCCCGTCTTGAACTACCTATGGATCCAAGGGGCCTGACTGGTGGGGACAAACCCCCCGATGAAGCCCAGTAGTGGCCCCTCCCGATCCTGCGTCGTACCACCCAGATATGAGGTGCATGGCCTCATAAAATAATAACAGTTAGCGGGGTTGCTCCGGTTCCTGGAAAAATCGGGCAGTGCAGAGATGACCCGGGTGCAGGCTCAACCACGGAGCCAGGCCTTGAATGTCGATGCGCTCTCATTTGATGACTTCGATGGATGGGGCAACGTCAAAGACCTCTTCAACTGCTTGTTCCCTATGCACTTGTGTGACTTACCCAAATGCCTGGACTACTTCCAGTAGGACGACGAGCATTTGGAGTGGCTCTGTGACGGATCCTGGGGCCTTCCTCTCGACCGGGATCAAGACCATCACAGCATCTCACGTCAGGCGGAAAGGAGCTCCCTCAAGGTCTTGGGGGTGGATGACGGCAACCGACGCAGGTCTTGGCGTTGTGGTCGCAACTGAGGCACCAGAGACAGACGAGTGGGTCCATCAACAACATTTGCCAGAGACAGGTGTCACAGGTTTTAAAACCAACCTTCCTCACAGACATCCCTGCCACACCAGGAGACAATATCTCAAAAATCGACAAAAGGTCAAAAAAAGGTCCAGTCAAAAAGTGACTGGGGGTACCTCTTCTCCGGATCTGTGCTGACTAGCGCAGAAAGAAAAGAACGGACGTCAGCGCGCTGGGGTGCTGCCTATATAGGCACCACCCACGTCACTTACAACGCAGACAATGCAGATGACCCCACGAGAAGCCAAAAGACGCCACCTAACAGCGCGCAGGGTTACTGCTCAAGAAACAAATTCCAGATGCAGTCTGATGCCTGGGGATAATTCTAAGCCAAAGAATCTGTGGCTAGAAGTCTGTATAAGATTATCTGGTACTAAAGTACCGTGCAGGCCCATAAACCAATATGGTTATCGCTATCTAAAGCCAGCAAATACATAATCACAAAAGAGTCTCTTAAGAACACGATGCATTGTTAAACAAAAAAACTAATCTGCTGAACCCTTCATGTACTCCCCCATGGGACATTGATTATCCACATAGTACCACAGACACCCTGGTAATGAAGTAACCATGTGGTCCGGCTCCTACTTAGAAATTGAGGGTGTTGCAATGCACTGTAGGATGCCTATTGCCATTTCACAACTCTAGTTGTCTACGCACACAACACATTTTCTTTAGTTGCATTTTCTTTTTAAGAAGAATTTGATGTACTACAATGTTGTCACTGGTATAGCTACTATACTGCCAAAATCTCTTCAAATGTGTCACTATGCATATTGCTAGACCTAAATAATGGGAAAAGGAGGCGAAAGTCACCATTAGTAACTGTTCGAATACATGTATTAATTTCTTAATAGTTATAGGACCTGAGTGTCCTGTAACTTAAAAATAAATGCAGTAAAAAAGTGTCAAGTACAGTGTTGCCCATCTCCTGCTATTGATTCATGTTCCACTGTGACCTGGTAGTCTAGTTTGGCTCATTCGATCTAGATGATGCAAGCCTACAAACTGGAGTATGCATTAGGCTCTTAAATGGAACCTCAGGGTTGGAAGAATATGCCCTGGAGTCACTCAGGGATCTGGTAACCCCACCATGGAAACACTAACATGGTGATCCTCGTTGGTCTTCTAAATGATGCTCTTGTGGTCAAGAGCATCAACTCAAATCTTCTTCAAATATGATGGAGTGCCTTCCTCAGCTTTCTTTTCAGCACTGTTTTGGGAAAGCGTGCAGTTTAATGCTTCTCTGTCTGGTCCACCTGAAATTACGTTAAATTTCTCAAGAGCATCAAGATCTGGTCATGCCACAGATTTAACCAGATGTTTATAGCATGAGTGGGCTATCTTGCCATCAATATGATGTTTGCCCTTTTTAGGTAGCAAGCAGGGAAACAGTAGGCTGGCGGCAAGGAGATGTCTGGCGTGGTTGGTAACTTTTGACACTGTTGTGTACAAGAACAATTTGGGCTGCCCGAGAAGTATGAAGGGTCTGAGTGAAAAGTACTGAACTGAATTAGGATATTTCAGAGCAATAGAGGTCAGCCGATTACAAGTGGTACCCACTTTTATAAACTTCCGCCAATCACAAGCTGAATGCCAGCCCTTTCCTTGCCATTTTAAATGCTTATATCTGTTTTTAGGCCTGAAACACTTGGTTAACTACCCAAACTTTACAGTGACAACTGTTGATCTGCACTTCAATGCGGACAGCAGGTTTACATCTGACTTTCAGATCCAAACTTTAAAAAAAAAAAAAAATTTAAAAAACAACGTTTTGTATCAGAAATTGATCATTAACTAAAATGAAACAGTTGGCAGTCACTTGCTCAATTTTCAGAATAGACCTTGTGCCACCTCCGGGTGTAACGGCCACTAATGATTAAGGCTCCCTGTTTTCCGATTTTACTGATTTTGACAGATAAATACAGACAGAAAATATTTATTTTCTTGTCTGTATTTATTTTTAAATGTGGATAAAAACGGAAATTGGGTTGCTTTTTGAGCAATTCAAAATACTGCCTGCCATGACTGCCAGGCCAATAGATGTGTTGATTGATAGATAACGGGGTTAAAAAGAAAGGAATTTTAGTAAAGAGGCTTTAACAGCAGTAGTTATGCACAAGGTTGATACTAAAATTTGCATATTATCATATTAGTGCACTGATTTATCTTCTGCACGAGTTTACAGCACTGAAACCTGGCAGACATTCAAGCATGAGTGCATATTTATCGGTTAAATAAATGTGGAAATATACTAATTCCAGCTTAATTTTTTCACAAAGCCCAAAATAAATATGGATAAATACAGATAAAATTAGCAAAAAATAAATATAGATAAATACAGACGGAAATGGCAAAAAAATAAATACCATAAAACCGGGAGCCCTACTTCTGATGTGCGTCTTTGAAACCGCATGGATGAATGGCCAGTGGTGGTAGGAGTGGAGAACAGCCCCTTCCCACCAAATTTACTTTAGCAATTGGAGCTCCTGCTCTTTGTCCTATCACAACATCCACCCATACACTCACTCACCTATTCATTCATCCACCAAGCACTGTTCATGGTAGTGTAGTCACTGACCTAGTCAGGGTGGAAAGTAAGCAGAGCAACATGCGCTGTGAATTCTGAATGAGTATTAGACATAATGCAGGTATTCTTTTGTTGAACAAGTTACTTACCTTATGTAATGCTCTTTCTGGTATAATCTATCCAACCACAGATTCCTCACCTTTTGAATATTCCTCCAGATTCTGACTGGATCTGGAAAGTTTTCAGCAGTACCTCCGCACACAGGATGGTGGCACTGCGTGGCTCTGCACTAACGATGTGAGAAGTTGGCCTGGTATATGCTGTCCACTAATTAAAGTGGGCACCTTGCACCAGTCCAAATGACCCTTATTGATGATTAGGTTAAAGACAACCTTTATTGAAAGCTATCCTAGTGGTAGCTATGGAGAGCAGCCTTCAGGCTAAGTCTCGAAGGAATGTAAAGCAGCTTGTTTTACCAGTATATAACCTCCTGAATGACCAAATGAAAGGAGAACCACACCAGGTGCATATAAAATATATGTATTTATTACTAAATACTCTCTACTAACCTCTTTATGAGATTAGAGAACAAGACACACAATATTAAATCACTAGAACGACAGTAACGAATAGTTTACCTGTCGGTGTAGATTTGCAGCTTGAAGACTTTCTGGATTCACTATGCTGTGCATTATTCCGCCATCTCGTGGTTGGGTCCGGATTCATAGTCTTTTCTTTCTTTTTGTTTTGTTGTTGGCCCAGGTGGGCGGCGACGCCCCCACCATTTGGTGTCCTCGGTGACGTCGTCGCGCTTCCTGCGGAAGCTCCCACCTTTGGTCGCCATCTTCGGATTCTTTTTTCTTTTTCTCTTATTGTTTTGTCGTCCATGTCTTTTTCTTTTATCCTTTTATTTTCCTTTTGATCCCTCTAAACTCTGTATGTAGTCTAGTTTTACCCTTAACCTCCTATGTTATCTTCCTGGCGGAGGCGGGTGGGATCGCTAGTGAATCCAGAAAGTCTTCAAGCTGCAAAACTACACCGACAGGTAAGAAACTATTCGTTTTGCAGCGTGAATCTTTCTGGATTCACTATGCTGTGCATAGACTTTGTAGCGGTTTTCTGTTATTGCGGTGGTTGGGTGGAAGATGAGCATTGGTTGCTGAAAATGTGCTGTAAGACCTTCTGTCCTACTTGTGCCTCTTTGTTCATCTGGATATCCACACAGTAGTGTTTGGTGAACGTGTGCACGGAAGACCATGTTGCCGCTTGGCAAATGTCTTGGATAGGTGTGTTCGCTAGGAACGCAACCGTTGCTCCTTTCTTCCTTGTTGAGTGGGCCTGGGCAGCTCCCTCTAATTCTTGTCCTGCCTGCTTGTGGCAGAGTTGTATTGCCTGCGCAATCCATCGTGCGATGGTATTTTTGGTTACTGGTCGTCCCAAGAAACTGCTTGCGAAGGAAACTAAGAGTTGTTTTGTTTTCCTGCATTCCTTTGTCCTTTCTATGTAGTGCATCACTGCCCTTCTGGCGTCCAGCGTGTGTAGCGCCTTCTCTGTGGGCGTTGATGGTTTTTGGAAGAAACTTGGTATCTGTATTGTCTGGTTAATATGGAACCGCGACACCACCTTTGGCAGGAAGTGTGGGTCCGTTCTCATGACAATTCTGTCCTTGTGTATTTGCAAGTAGGGCTCTTGTAATGTAAGAGCCTGCAGTTCACTGACCCTTCGCAGTGACGTGATAGCCACCAAGAATGCAGTCTTTAGTGTGAGCATGTGCAGTGTAGTCTTGTGTATGGGCTCAAACGGTGATTTCATCAACTGTGTTAGCACAGTGTTGAGGTTCCAGCTCGGGGCTGGCATCCTTTTTGGGGGGGCTATTCTTTTAGCCCCCTCCAGGAATCTTTTGACCACCTGGGAGGTGAAGAAACTTTTCCCCGCTTCTCCCCTGGTGTAGGCCACTATGGCTGCTAAGTGAACCCTTAGTGACGAGTAGCTCAGCCCGCTGTGTAGTAGGTGCATTAAGTATTTTAGTACCGTTGATTCTTTTGTGACCTTTCGTTACAGTCCCTCTTTAAGGCACCATTGCGAGAACCTTTTCCACTTTGCAATGTAGCACTTCCTTGTAGTGGGTCTCCTTGCTTCTCTGAGTACTGCCATAGTGCTTGGTGGTAGCTTGAGGTGTGCGAATTCTAGGTCCTCAGGAGCCATGCTGCTAGGCTGAGGCTCTCTGGTTCTGGGTGGAGCACTTTTCCGTCTTGCATTGTCAGGAGGTCTTTCCTTCTGCTGAACCTGTGCGCTGGTTCCTGCGCCATTTCCATTATTTGTGAGAACCATGACTGTCTGGCCCACTGAGGTGCCACCAGTATGAGTGTCATGCTGCTGCTCCTGCATTTGCTGAGTACCTTGTGTAACAGTGGTATCGGGGGGAAAAGCGTATGCAAATTCGTTCGACCAACTTATCCATAGCGTATTCCCTAGGGACCCTTGGTCCGGTTGTCTAGATGCGTAATGTTGGCATTTTGCATTCTGGAGTGTTGCAAACAGGTCTATCCGTGGTGTACCCCATTTTTGGAACAGCCGCTGCACTTCCTGTTGGTTGAGCTCCCATTCGTGGGATGCCGACGTCTGCCTGCTGAGTCGGTCTGCTTCTACATTGTCTATTCCTGGAAGGTGTATTGCCAGTAGGTCTATCCTTAGAGGGATGGCCCATCTCCAAATCTCTTGTGCCAGGCTTGATAGCGGTGCTGACTGTGTTCCACCTTGTTTGTTGATGTAGAACATGGTGGTTGTGTTGTCTGTTTGTATCAGCACTCTCTGGCCGTAAAGCTGCTTCTGAAAGGCTCTTAAGGCTAGGAACACAGTTTTTAGTTCTAGGTAGTTGATGTGTCTCACTGCATCTTGTTGTGACCACAGCCCCCTGACGCGGAGTCAGTCCATGTGCGCGCCCCAGCCCTGCTGTGAGGCGTCTGTTGTGATGGTCACTGTTGGAGTTGGCTGTGTGAATGGCTTCCCCTGTAATATATTCTCTTCCTTCCACCACGCTATTTCTTGCTGCACTGCGTGTGTGACAACCACTAGATCTTCCCAACTCCCTGTTGCTTGTGACCACTGTTGCTGTATCCATTCTTGGAACGGTCTCATGTGCAGCTTGACATTTGAGACCAGGTGGATGCATGATGCCATCATCCCCATTAGTCTGCTCACCGTCCTCACTGTCAGAACTTGCCCCTTGCGGTAATGACGTGTTTCCCTCAGGAGCGCTATAGTTCTCTTCTCGCTGGGGAACACTTTGGACTGTGTGCTGTCGATCTGTGCCCCTAAGAATATCTTGATCTGCTGCGGTTCTGTTGATGATTTCTCCCAATGTTTTGAGAAACCTAGTCTGGACAGTGTTTGTATGACTTGTTTGATGTGATCTTTGCAGTGCCTGTATGATCCTGCTTTCACAAGCCAGTCGTCGAGGTAGGGGTATACATGTATGCCCTTTCTCCGTAGGTGCGCTGCCACTGCTGCTAGACATTTTGTGAACACCCTTGGTGCGGACTTGAGCCCGAAGGCTAGCACTGTGAACTGGTAGTGATTCTGGCCTATCCCGAATCTTAGTAGACGTTGGTTGGGATTGTGGTTGACGGGGATGTGCAGATATGCGTCTTTCATGTCTATGGTCGCCATGTATTCCCCTTGTTGGATTTGGGGTATTACTTCCTGAAGTGACGTCATTTTGAATTTTTGAGTTCTTACGAACTTGTTCAGGAATCTGAGGTCCAGTATTGGCCTTAGTGTTTTGTCTACCTTTGGCACCAGGAAATACGTTGAGTAGACTCCCTTGTTCCTTTCGTTGATTGGAACTGGTTCTATTGCTCTTTTTTGGAGCAGCTCCTCTGCTTCTAGACGTAGGAGGGCGAGCTCCCTTGCGGGGAGTGGGCGGTGTCTTGGTTTTCTGCCCGGGGGGGGTGTTTTTGGAGTTCTATGCAGTATCCGTGCTGTATGATGTTCAGTATCCACTTGTCCGTGGTAATCTCTCTCCATTGTGTGAGGAAGTTTCCTGTTCGGCCCCCCACTGGGGTTGTATGCTCGGTGGTTATTTGTTTGCTGTGTGTGTTTCTTAGTTTTCCTTCTGTTGACTTCTCCTCTCCCTTGGTGGTGATAGGGGAGGGTTTGGTTTCTTTGCGGAGTCACTTTGAGGTGGGCTGCTGACCCCCTCTTCGGGACCTTCCCCGTCCGTACCCGCGTTCTCGAAAGGACCGTCCTCTGGGTTGATACTGCCAATTTTGCTGTTGTTGTCCCTGTTGGCTTTGGCCCTGGTTGTTCCCCTGGTATCCTTGTTGGGGAGAATGTTGAGAAGTGGCGGGCGCATTGCCCCCTCTACCATTGGGCCGCCTTGAGGGGGTTCCTCTTCTCATCCCCCTGAACTGCAGTGCTCCCATGGACCTCGCAGTTTCGTTGTCTTTTTTAAGCTGCGTCAACTTGTTGTCGACTGGGGCTCCAAACAGTTTCTGGCCGTCGAATGGCGTGTTCAGGATATTGCTTTGTACCTCCGGTTTGAAACCCGAGATCCTGAGCCATGCGTGTCTCCTTTCAGTCACCCCTATCATCATCTGACTGCTGCGTCCATGGCTGATTTTAGGCAAGTGTTTGCGATAGCCTTGCCCTCTTCAACTAGGTGATTAGCCCTTTGTTGGTGTTGTTGTGGCAGGTGTGTTACGAGCTGGCTCATTTCATCCCAATGCTGGTATGCATGCCTGCTGATGAGGGCGTTGGAGTTGGCGATGCGCCAGTGTATGGCTGCGTTCCTCTCCACCTTTCGTCCTGTGAGGTCTATTCGTTTGCTCTCCTTGTCTGGAGGTGGACCTGTGTTAGTGGGCACATTGGCCCTTTTCCTGGCCGTTGCCGTGATAATGGAGTCTGCTGGCACTGACCCTTGGATGTACGCAGGGTCTTTTGAGGAGTGTTTGTACTTCTTTTCGCTCCTCGGTGTAACAGCTTTGCAGACTGCCGGTTCTTTGAAGGCCTCCCTTCCCTGGTCCAGGACGCTAGGAAGCATGGGTAGGAACTGGGACCTGGTTTGTTGAGGAAGTAGGGTTTCCAAAAGGAAACATGCCTTCGCCTTCTCCTCTTGCATTTCGACGCCATACGTTGCTGCAGCCTTTTGGACGACCACATTGTAGACTCCAATGTTGTCTGGCGGCGAAGGCCTCGAGGGATAAGAGTCTACCCCTTCTTCTGGTGATTCTGCGTCGAGGTCTTGCCAGTCTAAATCGTGTGCTTCCGAGGGCGTAGAGTCCCGGTAAGACTGGAGCTCTTCTTCGCCTTCGAAGTAGTAGTCCTCTTCGCCCTGTTCGTCGAGCGGTTCGGGGGTTTTCGGGGGTTTGATGTCTTCGGTGTTGCCCTCCCAGAGTGCTTCGCGTGATGGCGTATAGCTTCATTTTTTCGTCGAAGTCTTTTTTCCGTTGCAGGATGCTCGCCATCTCTGCTTCGAGCCTTCTCTTTTTTTTCTCCATCTCATGGGCCTTTTCGGCGTCGATGGCTGATGCGCCTCTCTTCGCGGTCTTGGACGTAGAGGATGACGCCGGGCCTTCTTTTCTCTGCGTCGAGGATTCCGTTTTGGAGGTTACCTTCGACGCCCTTGGTTTTTCGGAGGCTTTTGCCGATTGGGAGTCCTTCCCGAAGGATCCGCTCGGCTGTTTGTCCCTGGATGCTGTTGCTTTCGTCGAGTGTTTCGGCGGCAATGCTCCCTTCGAGGACTTGGCTTCACTTCTAAGAGTGTCGCTCGGGCCTTGGCTTCACTCTTTCGAGCGTCGCTTGGGTGCTTCGGGGTCGACTTCTCCCTTACCTCCTTCGACGTTTTCTTGTGGACCTAGACGACTGAGCAGTCCTCCGGTCCCTCTGCAATGTTGTCTTCCTCTCCACTCGAGAGGCCCAGGTCTCGGAGCGATGGAGCTGGTCCCTGGCCCTGCATGTTGTAGTTAGCCCTTCTTTGCCTCTCTCTCACCCGGAGGGTTTTCGGGGTGAACGCCGAACACGCGTTGCAGTTTGCTGATGTGGTCGAGCAGCAAGCAGAGGTTGCAGACTGGGTGCTGGTCCTTCTGGGCGTACTTGTGGTGACAGTTTTGGCAAAACTTAAACGGTGTCTTGTCCATAACCGCGCTCAGGGGGCCCCCTGTGAGCGCATTCTCTGTAGGCGTCGAGATTTTGGTCGTGGACCTTCTACCTCGTCGTCCTTCTCGTCGCCTCCTCGTCCGGTGTCTCAGGAAACGATCCTCTGTGGTGATGATTGAATTTGAGATTCTTCGTCCAAAGTTTCTGGAACTTCTCGTCAACGATCCAGACCCCACGGCGGAAAAAAGAATCTGAAGATGGCGACCAAAGGTGGGAGCTTCCGCAGGAAGCGCGACGACGTCACCGAGGACACCAAATGGTGGGGGTGTCGCCGCCCACCTGGGCCAACAACAAAAAAAAAAACAAAGAAAGAAAAGACTACGAATCCGGACCCAACCACGAGATGGCGGAATAATGCACAGCATAGTGAATCCAGAAAGATTCACGCTGCAAAAATAGCACAATATACAGCGGGCTCCAGTGGGAGACCGAACCATATACTAAGAAAGTGGTATAAGAACCATAACTTGACTAGACAGTGCCTAGAGCATGTAGAATCGCTGGGACCCCAAGGAACCACCCAAGGTAGTGACACAGGGGACGGGTGCAGTGTGTGAACACAGGCGCGAGCTCCGTACAACTCTATGGGAAAGTCGCAGTTGGAAATTTAAAGATTAAGGACACTTAGGAGAGGACTTCAAGCAAACCCAGCTAAACATAGAAGGTTCTAAGGCCAGCACCCTTGAGAGTACCGAGGTACCCGTGTTACCTATCCCAGAGGAACCGGGTGCATAGGGGTCAAGTGGTGACGGAAACCCTCGTCGTTTTCAATGGCGTGATGTGGAAAAGTACTGCTGCCGTGGAGAAGAAAAGTGTCCGGTGTGATCCAAGCCAGGATCGGAGATGAGAAGAACCTGAAAGCAGAGGGAACAAAGTCTGGGTCACTTCACGTGACCAGGAGCGGAGCAATCGAATGCCCACCGATGTCGGGTGCTTCAGGTGAGATGAGGTGAAGCTGGACTCTG
Organism: Calotriton arnoldi; assembly: GCA_963921515.1. Taxonomy (NCBI): domain Eukaryota; kingdom Metazoa; phylum Chordata; class Amphibia; order Caudata; family Salamandridae; genus Calotriton; species Calotriton arnoldi. The sequence continues at coordinate 286,597 of CAWUFW010002370.1, forward strand.
CAGCCACGGGGACCAGGAGACGTCTGCGATGACCACAGTCCGGATTCGAGCTGTCCCACGAAGGATGTCGAGTGCTGGGGGGTCAGTGTCCGGATTGAACACCAACAAGCCTTGGCAACTGCACCCCACACGGTCAGAGGAAAGATGCTTCTGCGAGGACCAGCAAAGTCCTTGGGACTCCCCAAGCGATGGAGAGTCAGGGCACGTCTGGAGCAACCAGGGAAGCCCGCTGAAAGTTAAAGTTGCCTTCTCAGGGACCCACAGGCCAACGGACCAGGTATCGTGAAGGGACCTCGAGCTGAATCACTAAATACCAGCCCACGGAACACTCGTGGAGTGTAGGCCGGAAATCTTCGGTGGAATTACTGCTCGGGGTCAGGACTACAAGTAGCCCAAAGCACAGCTTCAGGGATCGCCGAAAAGCATATGCTGCTGCAAATGTACACGGTGCCCAGGGGTACGGGTTTCAGGGGCCCCACGAGGGATACGGGCCTCAGAATTGCTCTGAGCGCAGATCGACCTCAGGAACCCACCTCCTGTGTTGCAGAAATCTTCGGAGTCTTTCGGGAGCTTCGTAGATGCAAACCGGTCAGATGCGTTTAGGTGCCTGCTCAGCAGGGTAGTAACTCCTTTACTCCAAGGGAGATTCTTCAGTCGTCCAGCAAAGCGTAGATCGTCGAAGGATACTTGGTTTCTGTAGCAGAGTTTAGTCCAGCTAATATCTAAAGTCCTGTAGTCAGGGGTTCCTACTTTATACCCAAGGAAGGGGTGGGACAAACTCTGGGGACCCACCTATAGGAGGGTCAGGACAGAGGGGCGGCTACACCCATGTCCTTTGTCCAGTTTCGCACCAGAGCAGGAGCAAATGGCTCCTGCAACCGGTTTGAGCTGGACTATACACAGGGACACCAAAAGTGCCCCCAGTGCAGACATCAAAGCACTCTGAGAGTGCACCCACCCAGCCCCAATACACTAAAGCCTGTCTGGGAGGTGGTCACACCTCCCTGTGACAGGAAACCTATTGTCAAGCCTTCCCCTGCCGGAGTTTCGTCCAGCAGCAGGAGGAGGGCAGACTCGTGTCTGTGGCTGGCAGCATCCATTTTGTGATGACAGGGTTCTGTGAAGCTGGTACCGGGTGTACCGGTGTTGTCATATGTCTCCCTCTAGGAGGGTGGAATCATACCTCCCACACCAGTTACTGGTGTGGAGGTATGATTCGAAGGTGTTTGACACCAAACACGACATGTTTCCATGCAGCCATATTAAAGTTAGCATTTACCGCGAGGTTATAATGCACTTAAGTATATATGGTTGGCTGCATCACAAACAACCCCGGAGAATAGGTTCCGAAGGCTGCAGAGGGGCTCTGCTCATGCATGGGCACCCTCTCACATAAAACCCAGCACCCTGCCTTCAGGATTGATAAGGCCTGCCATAGGGGTGACTGATAGGTTTGTTGTGCAGTGATTAGGATATAGTGAACCTATATCTAAGTAAGGGGTGCATGCACCACCTTACACAGGCTGCAGTAGCAGACCTGTGGTGTCATTTTAAATGGTCTCTCAGGGCTGGCATAATACATGCTGCAGCCCCTGGGAGGCCTCTGGGGTACCTATGCCCTGGGTACATAGTATACCATATACTAGGGACTTATAAGGGTACCCCAGAATCCAATCTGGAGTGTACCTAAAGTACATGTACAACCAATTTAGGGAGTAAGCAGATAAAATGGGGTCCTGATTAGCAGGATCCCAGTCAGACTAGTCAAAAACCAGCTAAACACCAGGAAAAAAGTGGGGGTAACCATGCAGTCGGATTCCACCTTCCTACAAACGCCATTTAGCTCTGGAAGTGACGTGTGGGCTTATATAGGCTCCACTCAAGCACGATGCCGTCAATTGCTTTCAAGACCGTCCACGCCTATAGACGTAGAGCCCCAAAAGTAATTTGGTAGACCAGTGTGCAGATTCCCAACCTTGGGATCCTTTTAGTAATGGGTGGAGTCCAATCACAGAATGGGGAGGATGGAACGGTCAGTGAAGAATCTGCAGTTAGACAGTCTCTACAAGGAAAAGCATTACCAAAGATAAGTAACTTGCTCTTCCGATAGAAGAACAATCCACAGGACAGGTTGCCCTGGAGGGGGTCAGTTTGGCGTGTGCCGCATCAAACCACAAACTTATCCCAATAACAGGTGTATAGAGTCTTTGTCAAGGGATGCCTGCTGCCAAGATGACATCAACTACCTTCAGAGGAAGGTTGAAGGCATTCAACTGTCACTGCTCAATCTCCATACATGACGGTGGAGATTGCAAAGGGCGGGTTCGCGAACCAGACCCTCCAGCTGAGAGAGCAGATCCTCCTTTTCGGGGACATATGCTCAAGCCTAGGAGAGTTCTGGATACCATACTCTCCATGCCTAATCCAGAGCCACTAGGATGACTTGGGCCCCGTCTGTCCTGATCTTCTTGAGAACTTGGGGCAGAAGTGGTAGCGGTGGAAAGGCGTACATGAGTCCCAAGTTCCACTCAAGGCAGAAGGCGTCCCGAGCAGGAGACTCCTTGGAAGCTCCAGGTCACAGAAGTGCTGTCATTTCCCATTCTCAGTGGTGGCAAACAGATCTAGCCACGGTTCTCCCCATTTGTGGAAGAGACCTTGTTCAACCTCTGGGTGTAACTGCCACTCGTGATCCGCTTGGCACCAACAGCTGAGTTTGTCCGACCTAGTGTTCAAGGAGCCCTCCAGGTGGTTCACCCCCAGGAAGATGTCTTGGCAGTCCAGCCATGTCCAGAGGCACACAGCCTACTAGAGTAGGGTCCGTAACTCCACCCTACCCTGTTTATTGTATTACCACATGGCGGTGGTGTTGTCCATGAGAAGTTGTACCAGCCTCCCTTTGATGGATGGTAGGAAGGCTTTCATTGCTAAGCAGATGGGCCTCAGATCGAGGTTGCCATGGAGCCGGGACTCCACAGAAGATCAGAGGCCTCCAAAGTCCAGCTTTCTCAGATGGGTAACTCAACCCAGAAGTGATGCATCTGTGACCACTGTCAGTTCTAGGTGGGGAAGAGAGAAGGATCTGCCCTGACCCAATCGCAGTTCAGTATCAACCAAAGAAGACATTGAGGCTTTCTCCGAAATCTGGACCAGGTCGGAGAGGTTCCCTTGATACTAGGACCACTGGGCATTCAGATCCCACTGCGGAGCCCGCATATACCACTTGGCGTGTTCGACTAGCAGGATGCTGGAGGCCATCAGTCCCTGCTGGATTCAGGCTTCTTGTGCTTATCGGAGGGCTTGCAGCGTGACGAAGACTGGCCAATTGACTCCAGGAACGGGACTGAGATCGAGCCTTGGACTTGGAGAGGGACTTGGAGCAGTCCGGTGCTGCATCTTTTTGTGCTTGGCAACAAAGTTTCACCTTGCGTGTCCTGATGGCCTTCCTGTTCTTTGACTCGCAGTTACTGCAGGTCTTGCAGTCATGGACAGACCCCAGAAACCACAGACATACCTGGAGGGGACCAGTCACAGACATCTGCTTGCGACAGTCCCTATAGGGATAACCTGTCATTTGAGGGGTTGACATCTCTTGCACACTGAAGAAATGTTTAGTGAGGAGAAAAAAACTAGGTAAAAATCTCTGAGATACAATTAGAAACTCTGGGTCCAGGTGTAGTGGTGCAGAAAGCAAGGAACTGACTTCAGCGCTCAGAAGTGGGGCCTAACACAGGCCCCATACGTCACTTGTGGAATGGCACTAGTGCCTCCACCGCATGGAGTCACCCTACGGCGAACAGATGTACAGCTGAAATGTTTCCAGATCAAGTCTGACGCCTGGGGAATATTTAAAAGGTGACGAATCTGCAGCTAGATGGCTCTATCAGAAACAGAGGGTTTAGAAACAAATAACTGTATGGCGACACTACTACCAGACACATTCAGAAAATGAAAGCAGGAGGAAAGAAATAGGACAATGGAACCTGCAAGAAGTGAAAGAATTTGTCTTTTTTTAGAGCAGCTGTAAATACAGCTGTGGCAGCCTAGCGAATACTACAAACTAATTTTGACAGAATTTTACCCTCCCCTAACAATAAGGATTTGACAGGAATCTTGTTGACGATGTTAACCTTCTCTCTATGACCGGTTACCAAGCAGATGTGTGGAGAACGTACAGAAATATTGATAAAGCCTAGACAACATTATATTTTCTGCATTTTCTAGTTGTTCTGGAAAGAACTGTATGTGTTAGGATGAAAATTAAACTGCCCCATTTAAGCCGTTACTTCCACAGGCAATTGAGGCTAAAATGAGTGTGACAGTTTACTCTGGGCATGTTAGTGCACAGTGTTCTCAGGTGTCCTAATTTTAACCCAGAAAATTTGAGAAGCGGTCATAAATGCCACCTGAGAAAGTATGTACTGTATATTTGATTAGAGAATTAATTTAAAAAGCACTGGCCTATCTAATAGTTTTGAGGCCTGTATGATGCATAGAAGCTACCTCATGACTTACTTCACCTTCTGCTGACCCCTGATGCACTTCATACAAAATAAATCCAACTGAATAATGTATCTCATTCAGAGACGGATGGAATTTCAAATACATACATTTGCTTATTTTTGCAAATTAATGTTCACAAATATTTGAACCTGCACACGTTTTATTTTAGTCTATAAAGACTTTTCTGTTCGTAGCAAGCCTTAATAACAAGTTAGTACAAGTAGTACAGGGAGGTGCAGGGTAGCAACAGATTAACTGGAGTTAGGGGTGATATTAAAAAATTAGCTTGAAGGGGATGACTGTGGAAGCAATGGACAAAGCCGGTGGGGGAAAGCAACAGAGAGCGGGGCGGGAGAAAGTTAAGGAGGGAGCAGCGCACAGGAAGAAGCAAGAACACAAATGCACTCCCACTGAGTGCTTAAGGTCAAAGAAAAAAGCAATCCCAAATCCAAGCAACATCAACAGCTGAAGGATACAAGTTAACCAATCAAATGCTGTAAATGTGGCGACCGTTGGTGAACTTTGTAAAAACATCTGCACCATACCAGAGTCAACATGATTCCCCCATGTACGTGTTCTGGCCCCTTTCCTTCTTCAGTGGTCGTCTCTTGGGTGGCAGGTTAATACCACGCATGTGTTCGGGCCATCTTTCATTGAGATCAGCACACAAAACTTGTACTGCTCTGGGTGGGTTTGTTTTACTCCTTAAGGCAACTGTGAACAAATGGATTCACAATCTCACGCCATATTCCTAATTTCCCCAGCAGAATGAAAACATTCTCAACTACAAGAAAAGCGGGACCCCCTGGAGAATAGAAAGCCATGTGGATGAGGCTTCAGAGAAACATAGCGGGGAAGGCTCTAGGACTGTGACAGACATATTGGATTGTCAGAGTTTAGTGTGAACCCTGAGGAGTGTGCAAGAAGAATCCATTGTATAGTTCACTTTGAAAACCAAAATGCCTCCAGCGGTGAAACTGAAAGTAGATGACTTGAAATTACCCACATCAGTAAACTGCGAAACGAATGACTTGTGCTTCCAGGCTAGCACAGATTTGTTAATTAACACTGGTCTTCTGGATGTTTTTTTTTTTTTTAAACTTTAAATGCACTTCCAATGTGTAGTTAAAGTTTGGTTGGAATCCCGCTTTATACCAGTTGCAGCTCAAACTAGTTTCTATGGTGTGTTTGATTATATTTTCTATTGCCCAGCATGGGTTCCACAGACATGCGGATTCCTTGTCACAAGGAAGCACAGAGTCTCATGAGTAGAATCACTTGAATTATGCGGCCACGGAGGACCACATTATGCGGCAGTGTTAACTATATTTTGCAGTATGCCCACATATAATCCGTAGGGTTACGGAAGTCTGGGAGCAGGCAGTGACTTTGGTTGTTAAAAGAGCCCCATATGCTAGTGCATTACCAATACGCTGGTTAAAGGGCTTTCAGAATATCCAGAGCGTTATGGATCTCTCGATGTGGTACGAAGGGGGATGTGAGACGGCGGGGGATTTATATTAAAATGGTACCTTTAGGACGTTTCAGGAAGCACAGGACTGGTTCCAGGTAACTCCGGGCCAATTTTTGCAGTACGCCAAAATATCGAGTATTGTGCGTCAAATGTGGACAACGTTCCCCGATGAACCAGGTGAGTCCAGCACGCTGGTTACATTGCTGGGCCCGGGTTCTAGTTGGGGGCTCATCTCCCGAATCTACAAGACACTGAAGGCGGACAGGGGAGCGAATTTAGACAAAATCAGGGCGAGGTGGGACGAGGATCTGCCAGTCCCGTTGACGGATGGTGAGTGGAAGAAAGCACTGGTACAAGTGGCAGAAGTCACTAGCAATGCACGGTTTAAACTAATCCAGTTCTATCCAGTTCTACTATCTACACCGCACGTACCTTACCCTCAAGGAATAGAAGTCATATTCTTGGTTGTGACTATTGTTATGATCGTTAGTTGGGATGTTGGTTTAATTGTTTGAAGATAACGATTCCATAGACAAATTACTGTACTGCTGATAACTGTGCGAGCAACTCGTTCTTACGAGTAACGAACCTGTGTATACTCACGAGCTGTGTTATTCACACTGATATTTTGACCATAATTCCTGTAAATGTACTTGTGCGCACTTATACTTGATGTAATAAATTAAAAAAACTATATTATGCAGCAAGAAAAAGCTAAATATGCGCCCTAATGCAGGACATTTTGAATCAGTATTACTTCACTATTTTCTCATTCACCCGGGGCTTCCACAGCAATCAGAAGCCCTGGAATTAAAGTGGGGAGCCCCAAGGCCATGCCAGCTCCCCTGTCTGCAGCCATTTCAAAAGCCAGCTGCATTGGGTGGGAGCAAACCTATATTCCCTGCCCGGGAGAGTGCAGACAGGGAGATGGATTTCCGTTCCCTGCCCATGCTCTCCCCCGGATAGTGCTGCAATCAAGCCCCAGGAGATGGGGTCCCAGGAGCCCTTTAAAGGCTCAGGGAGGCGGGCAGGGGGCCACGGCCCTCTACCCATCTAAAAAGAATGTATTGGTCCACTGAGATGGGGTTCCCGGGGCCGTTAAATGGCTAGGGGAGAAGGGCTGCATGACCCCAACACAAATAAAAAATAAAATAAAGCAGGTATGAGAAATTAGCAGAGTAGCCGTTCATTTCACATTCACTGCTCCAGCTGGGGAGCACTCATAATACCCTACAAGGGATTCTTGTTCTTTTAAACATTTGATTCTTGTGGTGCTTCTAGAAGGGGCAGGGAAACTATCAAGCTTTTTTTTTTAATTATTATTATTATTTTTTTATGTTGTACGGGGTTTCAGGAAGCACAGCAGCCCCCTAAGAACATTCTCCTGGGTCACTGAATTCATGTACCCAGGAGGGCTTACGTACCATATGTTTTAAGCACTCTGAACTGGAGCTGTATGCTCTTCAGCAGGAGATTGGGGACCCGTTGTGGTCAGTCCTACAGCTGCATTTTGTTGCTTGAAGAATGTTAAAGTAAGACTCATTACATGTTTACAGCAGTTTTGACGAAATGTGCTTTTTTTATGTAAAAGTTCTATGTATACAGATAGAAATGCACTTCTTGACAAAGCCAATAGGTCAATATGTTGATGTGCTGACCCCTTAATGAAGCCAGTAAGCCCACTTTTTATATAATTCCATGTTTGTCATGTCCCAGAATCACAAATGACACCCTAAAAGAGCATTCTTCATCCCACTGTCTGACAAAGGATCTCAGTGAGTTTAAAGGAATCTAGACTATCCTCAAAAATACTCCTTTGGTTCCTCCTTCCAGCCTTTCGGAGTCACTCAATGAGCAGTAAACTAGAGTGCTCCAGCATATTTGTCTAGTGAGATCTAGCTGTCAGTTGGGCTATTGAATGCATTCAGCAGCACTCTCCTGAGGATCGAGGGAAGAAATGCAACAAAGAAAAGGTAAGATGTCAAGCCTATTCTTGCTGCGCACCTGCAAACAGGAACTTCCTTCTCTAAAGATCCAACAAGCTCCATCATCTCAGCTTGAGGAAGGACCTCAAAACATTTCTCTTCAAGCACCAACTTATCCACATATAACCCTCCAGATGATGGACGCAGACAGTATCTCCTCTTGTCCTGATTGCACTTCCTCCCTCTACACCCATATGTACTTCTACACACTATACTACTCTATACACAACTTGCTTCGTAGTGAGGCTCGCACTACATAAATCTCCATACGCACACATATGCTTACATAGGCAGGGAAACAGGCAAGTGATAGATGGAGCTTTCCTTCCTGATCAGAGTTAAACCATTAATTAGATGGTCACGGTCTGGCTTACATTTATCCTGGCATGTAAACAGACAAAGGGTGAATCAGAGCTTTGAAAAGAGCGATTACCTAATGGAGGACATGGGAAAAGGGAGGCCCCTGAACACCATCACCTAGGGATCTGTTAGACTGAAAGTGGTGATGCAAGTTTTTGTATGGTCCCCATTTAGAACTACCTGTGAGGGTGGGAGATGCAAGGAGATGTCTTCTAGCAGCCGCAGCATCTCATGGAAGATTTTGTGAGTAGTTCTTATTGTTGCATATTTGTCCTATCACCGATAGGGAATTATAGGGATGCCAATGGCGCCTGAGAATTATCAGAGCTGCAAACAGGGCAGACATTCTGATGAAGGAAGTGCTCCGGTTTACTCCCGCTAATTTCCCTGGAGTTTACACATAATTGTCAGACGTGCTTATTTATATTGAGCTATGCTTTGCTCGGTTTCAATATATAAACCACAATGTCTTAGGGGAATAATCAAACCTGGTTTTACTCCACTATTGACTTTCAATCTACCTCTTTCTTTGCTACACCTAACTGAGACAGGCAGGTACTTTGTGTGCTGAAAATGTATTTTGAAAAGGTTTCAATTTGTCTGTACTTGGGCAAAATACTTTATCCAAATTAATTATTTGCTTTAGTAAAGCAATTATCTGCTTATGCTTTTCATTGTATTTAGGTTACTAGGTAGTAGAATAAACCTTTATTTAGTTTTAAAGGTGCTCTGTTGCTTCGTGAAGTTTGTTAAGGTAATGTTTGTGTATATGGGAGAAGTATGCTTTCTCACTGCGGACAATGAGCATTAATTGAAGTCAATGTTTTTAAGCAGGAACATGACACTTTTAGTCACGTCACAAAATACTCCATACAAACACTACAGTGGTGGTGAGTATTGTGGGGTGGATGCAAGTTTTGTATGAGATTAGTGTAGTAGATCATTCATGCCTTTGCCTCGATGGTGGCAACACTGTTATGAGGAGCCATTTTTTGCCTCACAAATGGTGAAAGTGTAGACCTTTGATCTGTAAACGTGGTGATGTTTATTTCGGATCAAAAACATCTTGAAATAAAACTTCTGAAAATTAATAATGATGAGAAATACATATCAAAAAAGGTAATGTAGGGAAGTGGGCAGGCGAATGTAAAGGTTAAGTGGCAAGGGTGGTGTCAAGGGAAGAGGAAGGAGGGAAGTGTAAAAGTTAATAAAAAAACAAAACCAAGAAGTAGGTGTACGGTAACTCTCATAATTAATAAAGGTATGGAGGCTGGCCACTTAAAGAAAAATAAACAATTTTTAAAATCTTACTGAATTAAACTGAAATGATTAATCTGATATTGATGTATTAATTTGTGGAATCCCCTAGTCTTGGCAAATATTCATACCTATGCAGTTTAGAGTAGGTCTTCAAACCTCACAATCCTCAGCTGAATTCTCCCACATAGGACCTACCACAGCCAACACCCTTCAAACCACACATTAGGAACTGATGAAAATCCGAGCTCTTCATCACTACACAAATGCTTCATTGCAATACTACATACAAATATAGGCTCCCAATAGGATTTACTTCAAGATTAATCTAAGATGAAACAATGGAACTGAAATAACCATTTGGAACGGTAGATGTGTTCTCCTGTATGATGCCGCCCAACAACTCCGGGCACAGACACTCCATCCACCATCCCTACGCAGAATGACTGCAGAATATACCCTAAACTAACCAACCATACCTATATTCACTCCTCTGGGCCAGGGTGGGTCGGCGAGGTCTACCCAGACACTTGATAAACTTACGCTTACGTGCGCTACAGAAAAAGTCAATAACATGACCTCAAATACAACATAAAAGATTTGTTTTGTTCTGAAACAAGACTTCTTCAATTGTACACTCTTCCGGCGCTATCAATGCAAAATAATTCTATGAATTATAAAACTTCAGGACCGGTGGCTTCTTTCCAAAATATATGGTTTAACAGATGAACAATCAGCATTAAAACAAAAGACAGAGCTCGACGCCTTGTTATAAAAGGACCAAAAGCACCGTGTAACTTCCGTGCAAGCCGCCAAGTAACACATTATGTGCAGACTGCTGCAGATAAGTGATAGCAGAAACCAATTAGGCAGAGAGCTGCAAGGAAATAATCTTTCAATACAAACATATTTGAGTATGAACTATGCTTCCAAACTTAACTGAAAAGCACCGTATTGTTCAGTAGTTTTCTGGGTAATGGAGAACAGACTTCATTTGACTAGAACAACTTCTCACCAACACTGTAGCGTAAAATGAAATGAACTTAAAAAAATATGAAATGGAGAAATTGAATCTTATGGCTTTCAGATGCTATTAAATCATGGAGAGAGGAGCGATATGCATGCCCTTAGTGAATATATAAACAAGAGATTCTACAGCAAACTAGACTTCAATGTTCTGTACGTATGTGTATATGTATATGGTATTTCTATAGCGCAAATCTAACCAAAAGGCAGTGAGGAGCTGTATATAGTCAAAGACGAGCATAAAGCCAAACTGTGATTAGAGATGTAGCTAAGTAGTAGACGGTTACTACAGTCTGATGTAGTGTTCTTAAAAGAGGCGAGCCTTCAACTCTTTCCTAAATTGGAGCAGCGCTGAGCGGTCCAGATAAATACAGTGATGTTGTACCAGATCCTAGGAGATGGAAAAAGCCTGCTGCCTTGTGTTTTCTTTATTACAATTCTACAGTTTGATGGTGCCCTCGCTGCTGCAGTGCCGAGAACCACCAGAGATAGTGAGCTTGTCTTCAAGATAAGCAGGGGTGCTGGTTGCGATGGATTTTTAAACAACGCAGCTGGTTTTGAAGATGGAATGGGCTGGCAAGGGGGAACAAAGAAGTTCCATCTGGCTGAGAGTGATGCAACCATATTTCCTCAGACCCTGGTTGGGGGGTGTCAGTTTGGAGTCTGAGAGGCCATGGTGTTACCACAATCCATATGCGGAAGAAAACTTTCACATTCTTTAGAGGAGAGAGCTGGTACCAGGCCGTCTTTATCTTTTTGGCAGTGTGTTCCTTGATGGGGAAGTTGGTCTCCAGGCTGACTCCAAGTGTCCTGGCATTCAGTGAAAGATGGGGTTCGAAGTCGTCTAGGTTCATGTCAATTAGCCAGGTTTGTAAGGTTTACAAAATTGAAAAAATCGGTAGTAGTGGACCCAAATGGGAAAATTACTGCACCTCGTACAGAGACTTAAATGTATCAGATTATTAGTGAGAATGACGTACATTAGAATCATATATATGAAGAGGTGCATTCGCAGTTCTTGCACCCCACTACCAGAGGTGGCCCCTATCCATTAGATACCTAATGTAAACCAAGTGAACACTTTATAGAACTGCAACACTAGCACCCTCATTAATAGTTGTTATAACCACATCTATAATGGTTATTCATTGATCAGAACATAGTATCCCTTCCAATTTAACAGTCCTTTTGGAGGACAAACAAATACTTTTCCTAGGACGCCAATGACAAGATCTAAAGAATTTTCACTGTTGGTTTATTCTGTGCAACAACACTTTCAGCAAGAGATCTGCCAACACGTGTTTCGTCTTTAAGACTTTTTCAAGGCTGGAAATACAGATATAGTACATTTTGTTGATGTTTGTATATACATTGCAACTGCTGTACAGGTAATTGTTCGTTTCATGTGTTTACATTAAAACTCTTTTACGTATTTTATACAAAGGGAGAAAATTCGATAAATTGCCGAACAAATATATAGAAAGAGGATGAGAAAAGAGGAAAAAATATGCTTTAGTCTAGAAATTGGATTAAGAGATCCGTAATACTAGAGTCAAGCCTTCACCAAAAGAATTGTCCGAAATTGTAAAGTAACCCCACCCAAATGTGATGGTGTAACTATACACCCACCGGTCTTGTAGTCTTGATCCTAGTAATCCTCCTGCATTGTAAGGATAGTCACAAATGCCCATATATATGGACTGGAACTGCCTCGCTTTTCCAAAACCTCTGGAATATTGCAAATAAATAAGTAGATGAATAATAATAATAATAATAATAAATAACGACCCCTATTCAGGGCTGAGATGAGCCAGAACATGTACATATTAATGCTGCTATTGGCTCTTAACTTAATTCAAAATAAAGTTCACAATCCTACTTCCAAAATTGAGTCCAAGAAGAAGCAGAGAAATTGCAGCGTAATTTTCTACAATAGAAAGAATCAAGATTAAATCTTGTCCAAAGAATGATCCCAGTAGACCCTGACGTATCCCATACTTTACGCACAGAAGCTGTAACTACAAGTGAATCATGTGTTGCCCTCATGCAACAAATAGTAATGCTGAAGAAATTTCGATGCATAGTGAAATGGTGTACCAGTCACCTCCAAATGTAAAACTACCTGATCTGTCAGACACACAAGAAATTCAAAATAGTTCTGACAAAATCCAGTGTACAAGGAAAACAAGGTGATAAAATCCAATGTAACCAATGACAACATTCAGTGATGTTAGACCCCATGAGCGTATGCTATCGCAAAATAATAAGGTCCAAGTAAATACCAGATTTATCGGTCGATTCCCAGTTCATGAGCACAATGTATTGACAAGTCGTCGTGGATCAAACATTCCGGGAGACCATAAGCTCCCAAGCTATAGTGAACATAAGCCGTAAAAAGTCTAATATTACCACGGATCCAAATCACGTAGAACTTAGTAAACGCTCCTACTCTATAGCCGAGTAACAACTCAATTTTCTTACCCTGTGTTTTGCGAGCAGTCTCCAAAACGCGATTCCGTTCAGGTTAGTGAACCTGAGCGACCATCTTCCCATGCGTAGATAATGCGTTGCGGTCACATGACCTGAATGATCCCGTAAACTCTGGCCAATGAGCAGCCCGAGGCGGTACAGTAAATGAATACGCCATATTGGAGTGGCTAAATTGTGACATATTGTAACGAAAAGTGCACATTGTGATCTATATGACAACCATATAGTTCCGGTTTCAGTAAACTCGCTTAATTAAATCCCTAATGGTTTCCATATAGAACATTTTCACTTAAAAAGGTCCCACCCGAAACTATCCAGAGAAACCGGACTCCGGTAGGCGCCATTTGTCTGTTGCTCTTCGCAAATAACAAATTCTTTTTTGGCTGGACTGAGCTTCAGACAAGTGCTGAGCATCCAGGTTTGGATGATGTGTAGGCACTGTTTGAGGCGTTGTATGTCTGAAGCAGAGGAGACTTCCAAGCAGAGTTGTGTATCATCAGCATATTGGTGAATCTTGATGTTATCTGCGAGTAGAGCTCCAAGCCTTTCAATGTAGAGGTTGAAGATGACAGGAGACAGTATGGAACCCTGGGGGACTCTCCAGGCGATTGGCACCTGGAGTTACCCATGTGAACAAACTAGAAAGGTAGGAGGGAAACCAGTGAAGGTCAATGCCGGTGAATACCATTCAAGACTCCAGGGTGCATATGGTGGATCCCGAATATTGAGGGGACCGAATATCGTTACAAGGCAAGTGCACAGAAGGAAGTAAATAGTGAATCGAAGTTTGTAGTTTACATACTGGAATGTCCCTGTGGGAAACAATACGTAGGAAGCACCATCAATAAGCTGAAATTAAGAATTCTCCAACATTTACGTGCCATAAAGAATAAAGATCTTTCCTATCCAATCGTAAAACACTTTTTAGATCATCACACAAGTGATAGCCAACAACTGAAATATTTTGGAATAAAACACGTAGGAGTGAAGGAACGAGGAGGTGATAGAACTTTAAGTCTAAGACGTACAGAATCTCGTCTTATTCTAGCAATTGGAACTGAAACTCCATATGGACATAATCTGGACACAGATTTACATAAACACTTATAGAAGTGAAATCAACTTAGGAAAGTGGACTCTTATCTGTCACTATAATTAACTGCTCCTTTAAGTCAGACTTAATAGATAGGAAAACTTAAGATTGTAGGAAATATAATAACAGGATGACGTAGAACCTACAAATCTTTATAGCATGTTGTTATAACTGATAAAAATAAGATCGTCAGACCAAGCAAAATACAACTGAGCAGATCAGTTTTAAATTAGGATTGCACTATTGCACTAGCACTTTCTATATATATATGTATAGGAATTGATGGTTACAACAACCAATACAGAAGCTCTTATTAAAACATAATTCTAAAAAAGTTTCATCTGGACTTTTTTTTTTTTTAAAGTAGTGGAAGGGTGAAGAAATTAATTATATTGTACTTTACAAAAAAATTGGAAAACAGATCGATGATATCAACACTTTTTTCAAAATTGATAGAGAATTATCACAATTTGTAAAATATAAAATAAATGTCCCCAATTTGTACTTCACCACCTTAACTTATTACTTTAATATAGAATTTAATCAAATTTCACTTGGAAAAATATTTTTATACATTTAATGTATTTCTCCTCTTGAGATTTTATATTATATTTAAAATTAATTTCAAGGAGTTAGCTGTTTGAATAATATTTTATCAATTCTTGTAAATATTTGAAAATATATGCACCTGCACTTTATGCCAACTTTCAATTGCCATAATCAGGAACATGTTGAAATGAATTTGTAATGTACTTTACATTTATACATGGCTCGCAAATGTTACCATCAATTGAGAATGAAGATTAGCAGTCTAGCAACGCATTGTAATGGAAAGCAATGAGGGATTAATGCACATGAGCACTTTTAAAGACGTTCTAGATGCAAGGACTCTATGGTCCAGTAGAAGGCTGGGAGCCGAAACGCGAAGACCGTCCATCTGTGTGTTTGCACTATGGTGTGATCAATAAACAAAAAATTAGAAACCTACTGTCTATGGTGCCGTGAATTTTTCGTTGTGGAAAGAAGTGAGGACTGTGGAATTAATGAATATATATCGTGAACAAGGTAGCGGGACTACCGAAACGCGTTGATGAGACTTTCTCAGGGTTTAATAAATATGGCGATTTATCACCAAGGTATGTACATGTTGAGGTCGGTAGAGAAAATGTATAGAAACGTACTTTTTGATATTTCGCCCCTCGATATTGTTGAAACGATCTGTTCCATTGATATTCAGGATTCAATATTCACAACTTACACCACATGAGGGAGGGATGGCCAACTGTCGAAGGCAGCTGAGAGGTCCAGCAATATCAGGAGGCAGGAGTCATCTTCATCTGTGGTCAAGAGGGTATTGTCTATAATGTGCAAAATGTGTAACGTAGCAGTCTCCATGCTATAGCATGATCTGAAGTCGCATTCATATTTAGGATCATTAGTCCCAATTTCATTATGTTACATATTACAGCCCACTGCTGAAGGCCATGTGTCCCAGTTATACGTCCAACCTGCAGGTGAGGGCCTCTAAAAACTGGCATACCCTGAGGCAGAAGGGCTATAATATTATAACATTCCACCCAGCGGAGGTAGAATGCTCTGCATCGAAAACAGAAAAACAAACATTGTAACTTTGAAGCAGAAGGTGTAAACCAGCCATTATTAGTCCCGAGCCACTCCACTGTCTTCGATACAACAGTCAACATTCCAGTATTAGAGGTGAACAATTTTACATTTAGGATTGATTGCAGTGTTACTCTTTCTCAAATGATTCAACAGGTAAAGTCTTAACTCGCTCTATTCAGCGATCCATTGCTCTCTACCAGGTTCACACTCTAAAAATACCTACACATAAATACATTTTCTCCTTTACTTCTTTCTACAGAGAAATACTCAGCATGTGCATAACAATCCAACATATGCATTGAAACCTATAAAACTAACTTCCCACCTGTAACACCAGTGATTGCTGTACTTCTTCACATTCTGCTTAGATTTCTCACATTCATGGGCATGGAGGTTGGATTGGAATTCTCACATTCTTTTCTTGCAATCAATCCCACAACCAACACGCAGCAGCTCCTCTCTCGCCCCATCGCTGAAGTCGATGCCCCTTGACTCACCTTCAACTCCACCCCCCATGTGTTCATCAACCACCAATATCCTACATTATCTTGGATGGATTCCTGCTCAATATTGCTTTCACAATGAGTGCTCGGTTTCTAGACACTTCAGTTGTTAAATTAACAAGCTCTCCCACCACCCAGCTGCTCATTCTCAATATGTTTTTCGGCATTAATAGCCCATGCTCTCCTACACAAACTTATGACATCTATCTTAATGATCTTTGTAAAGCATCTCATTTTGCAATTTCTGTCCTTGTCTACATGTTTCATTAGATTGCATCTTTCTACCAACGTCGCACAATATACAAAACATAAGAACTGGAAATATTATATAAATAAGGCTCCTACACCACCCTATATCACAAGCCAAGTCCTCTGGTCTCTGCCAGACGCAACTGATCCCTGGATCTCAATTCCTAACCAATACGCCTCTGCCACTAACATGTATTGCAACCATCACCAACTCACATGGCCTTTGCCATGAATGAACATTAAAAATCATACACATTTCAATTGGTTTCAGAGTCAATCATATCCCTTGTGCCACAGACTCTAAATCATTTCACTACAGCTTCAGTTAACTTTTTTTTCTTAGAATAATCTTTACTGGCTTTTAAAATTAAGTGCCTGGTTCAATAGGTGGAGAAATCTAAAACCAAAATTATAAATGACAAGATGTCATAAATCATAGTTTATTAGAAAAACTGAGTTTGTCTGCGTGCCCCCACCCGTGTACCCACGTCTTCACAAATCCGCCTTGCCGTTGTATCCAAGAAAAAGTAGGCATTCCTTACTTGTTCAAATTACTTCCTACATTTCTCCCCAGTGCTACTTGAGTCCAGAAAGATGAAGGTATGAGAACTGGATCCCTCCCTTTCTTTCAAACTGTGCTCTGGAAATGATCTATGGGCAACCCATCGTTGAGCCTAGCAATGATTGCGCGACTACCCTCATCTTCCCTAACTTTAAACTTAATATAATGATATTACAATCCACAGTACTCAAGAACAAGAACTACTTAGAAATTTCATATGGCTTCCCAAGCTAGCCTACATAAAAAATCCCAAAGATCTGATCCCACTGAGGCCGATGGAAATCCAATAATGTTGAGATAGCCAACTCTCTTGTTATTTTTAACCCAATCCAATGTGACTCACCAGTTGTCTATTTTGCTTCACCAGCTGACTATACAGGTCTTAAAATCTTCCATCTAGGTGAGCATGCTCTTATGATAATCTACAGAAGCCAACTCTCACCAGCCATAACATTCATCTTCATACCAGCTTCAATCATCCTTTCCATTTGAGTTAGTTCCAACCATGGTCTTCTCTATTCTTTGTAGCATCTGCCTGCTACAGAAACTGCCCTGGAGAAGGGACTCTCTGGCAACTGCGTAAAAGTTCCTAGCTCCACAACAAGTAAATTTGTTTAGTCTATTTGCATCTGAAATGGAAAGTATAAGAAACTTCATGATAGGCCTCAATGGTTTACCCAACCAATGATGCAGCTAGCCTGAACAAGCAACAGATGGTGGTATATTCTAACCTAGCCTTAATAAGACACCAAATCAGTGGATTGTCTCTTCAATAAAAGTGTGTGCTCATGGACTAAACTGGTAGCCAGCTGGTGTGGGATATGGAAAATGGTTCTGGCCATCCGACCAGCCCTCTCTGTACTACATGCCTAAACTGTGACCTGCAGCACTGAAGACGAATGTCAGCAGCATCCACTGCCTGTGCCAAATGTTCCACAAACAGGTACCCCTTAGGGGGCCTGGCCTCACCAATGTTTTTTCCAACAAGTCCAGGAGTCTTAGAAAAGTACAGCAATCTTGCTCAAAACCTTAATCACGCCACACATTTCATATAACTTGTTAAAGGAAGATATAACATTTTGTGACTACATATGAGACATACCCTTTTATTTGAAGTCGAAATATTAACATGCCTACAATTTAGGAAGCAAATAAATTCAATGGCAATAATAGAGAAGTTACAAGTCAAATGAGGAAATGTGAAATAGTACGTTATGTTTTTAAACACAAGCTGATAAACTCTTGCGGATCAAGCTACCCATTTTCATCATCACCCAGTGCCTCCTACTCTGGCCCGACCCCTACCTCAACTAAATCTGCACTCGCCTACACCACTACTACCCACCCCACAGTAAGCCCCAACAACTCTGGTAACCCTAGCCCTTGTGTGATGTACAGTACCAACCGGGTGGCCGAATGCCCTCCGGTTGTGCTACGACGCCGGATTACAGCGGAGCTGGTGTGGTGTGATTTGTGTTAAGTGTTGTGAATTAAAAATATCTCTGGGAAACCAGGATATAGTTAAAAACTGGTGGTGCAACTACTGGAGGGGTATTATTGCTCCTAGTCGACTAGTAAAGTCGTCTACATGTTTCAGCCCAAAAAGGTAGGTACAGAGGGCTTTCTTCAGGACCGGGTGAGTGAAAAACGTGAGTGGCAAAAATGAAATCGCCACGTGAATTTGTGAAGTGCCTACACACGCGCTAAGGTGTGTGGCAGTCGCTAAGGGTGTCGGTGTACTTACAGACACTGTCAAATAAAAACCTGTTGGGAGAAAAAAGACAAAACCAGACACATAGTAGCAACATAAAATGCAATCTTAAATTTGTGCCGCTGCTTGAATCTCAGGTAAGTGGTCACAACAGTGAGATAATACATAGCCATTAATGAGTGGCCGCGCATGCTGCTAATAACTCGTTGTGCGCACAGCGGCTTTATTGCAACATGCAGCGATGGATCTCCAGACTAGTGGCTGCACAGCTTAGGCGGCGTGGAGGTTTAGTGTGCAAATAGAAACTATGATAAAAGCAGGGCCAACGTGTAACCCTGTGAGGGCCCTTGGTGAGTTGTGGCGCAAAAAGCTCAGCAAGAGGTGACCAATCGTGATTAAATGTCATGCGGTCACCTAAGGTGGTGTGCAGTTTAAAAACAATTAGATGCAAAATGTTTAGGTAGCTCATAATTACACTAGATTTATGTGTTAGGCAGAGATTCAAGGCTCGGGAGGGGTATCATCTGTAGTCCCACTCTGAGGAATGAAGAGAGGGCGACATCGTGAGCAAAAGTTTCCAATGATAGTCTAGCGTCTGGGAAAGAGAAGCTTCCTTTTTCTTCAACCTTGTTTGCATGCCTTGCATCTATGACACTTCTGAAACCCAGGGTTATCCCCTAAACCAGGTATCTAAGTGCTGCACCTCTGGACTGCTCGCTACCAGTTCCTGGCACATCGATTTTGCACGCCGGAACGTAAATAAGGGCTTCTTGGGAACCATATGTCCGATAACAGGGTCACTTTTAACGAGATGCCAATGCATGGTTAAGATCTTTCTCAATTTCTGATGGTAAATGTGATACCCTGTGATCATCCTGAGTTTATTTCAATCCCTTGTTTTTTTTCCTTCTTTTTTGTTTCACTTTGTGCAAATAGCAGGGACTCCCTGGACAACTTCTCTGCTTTATTTTTAGCTTGCCTCAAAACCTGTGGACTGTAGCCCCTCTCTACAAATCTTTTCAAGTTTCACCTGTGCATCATTTAGAGTAGCTTCCTCACTGCAATTCCTCTTCATCCAAAGATGTTCTGCATATGGGATTCTCGGTTTCAATTTGGCTAGGTGAAAACTTTGTGTGTAAAACTGAATTTCCAGCCATTGGCTTTTTGTGTGTTTCAGTGTGAATTCTCTTATCTTTCACGAATACCACTAAGTCAAGGAAGCAAACTTCAGTTATGCTTATGTTGGAAGTAAAGCTTAAATTTAAACAGTTATCATTTAGTTTCAATGCGAAGGCTTGAGTCAACACTGGGGTGCCATTCCACAGAAAGAACAAATGGTCAATGTAACGTGCCAATAAGACCACGCTTTCTTCCCATTCTGTGGCAAAATGTCTCGAGCACCTGCACCTCCCACCATGCCATATGTAGATTGGCATAACTGGGGGCGAAGCAGGTGTCCATGGCTGTGTCCCTGATTTGTTTGAATGTATCTTTACCAAACATGAAAAAATTATTCTCCAGGCACCACTTTGTCATCTCCAAGAGCATGGCCGTGTGCTTAAGTAGCCAGATCGGTCTGGTGCCCAACAAGTATGACATGGCTCTAAACCCACCCTTATGGGATATACTTGTGTAAAGCAACAACACGTCTAAAGTCATTAAGACGAAGGTGTCCTCACATGTGATGTCAAATCCTTTTCAGGAAATCTCCAGTATCCTGTAGATACAAAGGCACATTATGTACATGCTTATGCAAGAAGTGGTCTATGTAACAAGAAATGGTCTCAAACTTCCTATGGCCGAAATTATTGGCCTGCCTAGGGGAATGGTGTGGTTCTTGTGGATTTTTGGAATCGGGTATAATATTGGTGTTATCGATGACTCTACCTTCAAATATAAATACTCTTCCTGCGTAATCAAGCCTGTTCCTCTTCACCTAGATAACTCCATAAAATATTTCTCTTTAACCTCTACCATGTTTGTTTGCGTTACTTTGCAATAACAATGATGATCTCTCAACTGCAATTTTGCTTCTGTTTCATACATTTCCAGAGGCCACAACTCCATATTTCCTCCCTTATCTGAATTTCAAGTGACTAAAACTTTTCTCATCTGGATCTTTATCACTTGATGGCATTTGGACATTTGTGCATCACGAGTGGACAGGAATTACTCACTGGACACCACAGACAATGTTTTCAAGTCACAGATTACAAGTTCAGAGTCACTGAAAAAAACAAAGGTAACCGGGACATTATAGTTAGGCTCAGATTTCACCCGTACAAAAGAAGTGAAATTCAGCATCTATGGTTAGCTGAGCTAACTACAACTTAAGCCCGGGGGTGTGGCCAAGCCGGCGACTGAAATGGTCGCCTGGCTGTGAAGCTCCGACAAGCGCCCAGCTGAAACTTCGTATTCCCGATGTCCCAAGCCGATGCAGCACCGAACGACATGGCGTGGCGAGAGGCAGAGGGTCCCGTGACCCCACAGACTCAAAAGTGAAGCCGAGGACTGCCCGGAAACATCGTCGGCGGAGCGGTGCGGAGGCTGCGACATCGACTGGCGGGGGTGGAGCTCCGCGGCCGCTCGGCCCTGGGCCGCGGGATTCGTGCAGAGAAGACGCGCGTGCACGGCCAGAGCGACAGCTACAGCCCAGCCTTCGGTCCCGGTGAGGTGTCGCGGCTTTCCGTTTCCCCACCCTCGCTTGGCGCCGCTGTGACCGCGAGCTCGTTGGACACCAAGCTGCATGCACCGCCACAGAGACGCGGCCGGGACACTGTCTGCGGCCCTTGACTCCGCTGCGGCCGTCCACACACATTCTGGTGAGCGGCGGTGGGGGGCGTGCCCTTCCCAGTTCAGGCCACTTCTGATAACCGCATTGCACCCTCGCTACCTGCTCTGGATGGGGGGGGGGGCCTGCTGAGACTTTGCCTGGGCGCCCGCGGTGCAGGGCGCCTCTTTGCCTCTCCCATTCCCTCTGCTGGTGACTAGTGGGCCATCCTGTGCACACCAGCGGCAGCCGGCCCATTCTGTGCCTGAGAGGCGGCCTGCTTGTAACTGCATCGGGGCCTCTTCCTCGCTAGAAGGGAGCAGCGGCTTGGCAGACACTAGACTGGTCCACACAGCAGGGCCTCCATTCTGTGGGTGCCGTCATTGCGCCCTGGTGGCCCCTCAACCCAGGAGCTCGTGAGGGGCCCCCTGCAGCCTGCGGGCTCCTGATTTACGTCGGCGGGTTTGGATGGGAGACACGACTACAGACTGGGATATCTCTGTGTCTCGCCTGGACCCCCCTGCCCACCGCCGGCTCAAGGCAGCGCCATCTCTCCCGCCACAGACTCCCGCTCTGTTACACTGGTAGGGGCGGTGCCAGACAACAGCCGTGAGAGGGATCATTCTACCAGTAGCCCCTGACACCGCTGCAGAGCCGGCTTCCACGCGCTGCC
Organism: Calotriton arnoldi; assembly: GCA_963921515.1. NCBI lineage: Eukaryota > Metazoa > Chordata > Amphibia > Caudata > Salamandridae > Calotriton > Calotriton arnoldi. The sequence goes on from CAWUFW010002370.1 coordinate 308,873, forward strand.
CTGCCGCGGCATGGGCCGTAAGGACCCCAAGCAGAAGACACTAACCTATGAGAAGCTGGTCGACACTGCTCCACAACAAGGTCCCAACATGGCAGAGTCCGCACATATGGCGGAGCAGGGGGAGGCCCTGGAGGGCGCGTCCACCTCCCTGCTGCTGGAAATGAGAGCTGGTTTTAAGGCACTAGACAGCATGTTCGATTTACTCGACAAGAACATTTCCAGTCTGGGTGCCAAGATCCAGGTGCATGATCGACGGCTCGATGCTGCGGAGGCGCGAATATCAGACATCGAAGACAGAACGGAGCAGTCAGCTAAACGTCTGGAACGAGTCGAGCGAATCTTGAAAGAAGTGGCCATTAAAAATGAGGACCTTGAGGCCCGTAGCCGCCACAATAATATTCGCATACTGGGCGTTCCGGAGACAGCCACCACCGGCCGCATGGACCTTTTTGTAGAGACTTTGTTAACAGGGCTGTTCGGCAAGGAATCCTTTACTTCAGGCTTTACAATTGAACGGGCACATAGATCGCTGGGACCTCGTCCGAACCCAGGTCTCCCCCCTCGGCCCATTGTGGCCCGCATAATGAACTTCAGAGACAGATGCGGCTCTCAGGTTTGCCGGGGTGAGGTGATCTGGCAGGGCTCCAAACTCTCCTTTTACCCAGACTACACATCAATGGTTCAGGATGCAAGGCGCAAATTCAACGGAGTAAAAGCCGCTCTGCGGAACTTGGGTCTACGATACGGCATGCTCTACCCTGCCAGACTAAAGGTCGATGTGGACGGCAGATCCCGCATTTGAGAATCCTACGGAGGCGCAAGAATTCTGCCGCATCTACAAACAGAACACTAGCCGCTCTGCCGGGGCGGGCGCATCCCCTCCACACAGTGGGTCCGATGCAAGTGCAGATCTCTTTGCCAGCTCTGGCACGGGCTGACACGGCTCTTTAAATCACGTCCGGTTGTGTACATGTGACATGGGAATACATTTACTCTTTTGCATTGTTTTTTGCAGTTAGCTGGTAGCTTGTTTGGGCGTTGCCGCCCCCCCATGGTGTATCCTTTGAGATTGGTATGGTTTATTATGGGGTACTGCTTTTTGGGATTGTCATACAAGCGTAAAGTTATTTGGTACTTCACTTTTGTCTTTCATCTTGGGAGTGGCCCGCGCCTGTTTGGGGGCTGGCTGGGTGGGGGGAGGTGGGGGGGAATTCGCATTTGGTTCGTGAAACTACGGCATTGTATAGCTCCGTTCACCACTGCTTATTACTGTTTCTTGTTGATGCAATACCAGGATCTACGAATACTAGGATGTAAATGGCCAGGTTTGGTAATATGGAGGGCCCCTCAGACCTCTCCCTAATGTCTTGGAATGTACGGGGCTTGAATAACACTCGTAAGAGGAGACAGATAATCCACTATCTCATACGGCACAAGGTGGATATTGCTTAATTACAGGAGACGCACTTCCCTAAGACAGATGCAACGCATTTTGGTACTAGTTGGGGGACACAGATACTTTGCCAACTACAGCAATTATGCACGGGGAACAGCTATTTTAATACATAAGAGGGTCCCTTTCAGCCTTAGCTCAGTACAGCGGGACGATGAGGGGAGGTTTTTGGTGGTCTCTGGATCCCTAATGGGTAGACCGGTTTCACTAGTTTGTATATACGCCCCGAACTCCGATGCACCTGACTTCTTTCGTACCCTACAGACCCAGCTTACCAGGTTGGATCCGCAGACCTTGATCGTTGGGGGTGACTTTAATTTATTGCTTAACCCTGGAATAGATAGTACCTCGAATGCCCCAGACTCCAAACCACGTGCCCGACGTGCCCTACTGGAACTGTGCGATCATTTCACTCTGTTAGATGTCTGGCGCAAACAGAACCCTTTCACCACTGAATATACTCACTACTCAGGACAACACAATACCTGGACGAGAATAGACTTCTGGCTGCTGTCCCCTGACATCTCTGGATGGTGCTCCTCGATAGAGACCCCCCCCCCCAGGACCTATTCCGACCACTCTCCTGTCAAACTACATTTGAAAGTCCCCAACCCGGCGGGCTATGAAAGACAGTGGCGTTTCCCTAGTCGCGCTCTACAAGATGAGGTCTTCAAGGCAGGGATCCGGGATGCCATAGAGGATTATTTTACTATCAATACTGGCTCGGTAGACTCGTGGGCAACTCTGTGGGAGGGCTTTAAGGCGGTCCTCAGGGGGACATGCATAGCTACACATGCAGGAACTCTGAGACCTCCGGAACACACTGGCCCGTATTGAGTGTGAGATCCCCTCACTAGACCATTCCCCCACGCAAACCACGACACCCATACACACAAGTCGACGTTTGACTCTCCTGAACGAATATAGGGAGACAGCAGACCGGGAAATACTTTATCTAGGGAAGTACCACATGGCCAGGAGATATGGAGAAGGCGAGAGGCCGGGTAGAACATTGGCACAGATGCTCAGACCGCCCTATCACAAGACTTACATTACAGAATTACGGGCCCGGGATGACCAATCATAAACCTCCACAACGGACATCCGAGACACATTCCTAGACCACTTCTCAACGCTATACACCTCCAGACTAGGGACCACTCACGAGGCACAGGAGGCTTATCTAGACGAGATTGCTCTCGTCTTCCTCGAGAAGCACATGCAAGACTTTTTGGCAGAACCCATCTCAGTGGCGGATGTTCTAAACGCCATAGACACTATACGTGGCTCCTCGGCCCCGGGGTTGGATGGTTTTACGGGGGATTTCTATAAAGAGTTCAAAGACCTCTTGGCCCCCAAACTAATAGAGGTGTATGCGGAAGCCCTGGAATTGCAACTTCTTCCCCCCACTCTCCGGGAAGCGGTAATAATCTTGCTTCCCAAGCCAGGTAAAGACCCCAAGCATTGTGGATCTTATCGACCCCTATCCCTTCTAAATTTGGATTATAAAATCTTAGCCAAAATCATTTCCAACAGGTTGTCCCAACTAATGGAATTCATCATTTCCCCAGCACAGTCTGGTTTTGTACCCCACCGTTCTACTGCGTTAAATCTTCGAACACTTTTTTCTGTCCTCCATAGGATCAACCCCGCCACCCCTGCAGCAGCTATTCTCCTAGATACGGAGAAAGCTTTTGACTCATTAGAGTGGCCCTTCTTTCTCTCCGTGATGCGGCGCATGGGCATGCCCATGGGATTTATAGCCACGACAGCTTTATTGTATTCCAAGCCGACAGCTAGACTCCGCTTGAACGGCACACTCTCGCAACCCTTCCACCTCTCCCACGGCACCCGCCAGGGCTGCCCCCTCTCCCCCTTATTGTTTATTCTGGCCATGGACCCTCTGATACGCCATTTTCAAGAAAGGCATCTCCATAGAGGCCTTCAATTTAATAGAGGCCTTCAATTTAACACAGGCCCCCTCCTGGTCTCGCTCTATGCGGATGACACAATATTATACGTTCGACACCCCCAAGACAATTTAGACCCGTTGATTCGGGAAATTATACGATTCGGCAGCTATTCAGGCCTAGGCATCAATTGGCATAAATCCGTCATTTTCCCCCTGACAGTCGCCACGAAGCCATGGGAGTGCGAGTTTCCCTTAGAGTGGTGCAGTGACTCCATTACATATTTAGGCGTCCAAATACATTTGGATACCGCCCAAATAAGTCTGAATTACGGTAGGGCTATTGCCACACTGGAAACACAAATTGAGAGATGGCGGAGACTCCCCATTTCGCTAGCTGGCCGGGTCGCGATTTTAAAGATGGTTGTTCTGCCCAAGTTTCTATACTTCTTCACCAACATACCAATTCCACTTACCAATACCTTTTTAGAACGCTTCGTTCACTCCTGACCCGTTTGGTGTGGGGGGGAAGCGGGCGCGTGTCAAATGGTCAGTTCTTACGCTGCCCCACGACAGGGGTGGCTACGGAGTCCCTGATTTTCAGCTATATTATATTGTGGCACAATGTAGCTACGCTCACGCCTGGTTCCACCCGGATGCTCGCATACCTTATTTGAGACCGGAAGCGGATCTTGTTCTTCCGGAGAAACTCTCCTCGGTCTTGCCATCCGGCCTACCCAGAGATCCCCGGGATATCCAAACGGTTTCCACCACGAGTTGGGCATGGAATAAGCTACGTAGACTTATGGGGATGGATATGTTGTACTCCTCTGCTCTACCCATCATTAATCCTAGATGGATCCCAATTACAGGGGAGCGCTTAATACAGCGCACCCTGTCGGCTTTTGACATTACACGGCTCGGCGACCTGTACCCGGGCGGATACGTCTTTTCGATAGCAGAGGATGTCCGTTTACAAGCTGGCAGCACCATGGACAAGTTTGTCTTGGGCCGCATTATATCCGCACTGCGCTCCATCTTGCCGGCTTTTCCGCTGGAGCCGGCCTTGTTCCCTCCTCTCACTAGGATTATAGAAAACATGGATAGTGTTTATTTAATTTCCAAACTTTACAAAACGTGCGAAGCTCTAAGACCAATGAATGATGACAGGGTCCGCGCCGCATGGGAGGCCGACTTGGGGTGACAAATAGCAGATGAACAGTGGGCCGCTTGTTGCACGGTCACGCAAGACATCTCACTAAACAGTAGGCACAAGCTCCTGCATTTTAAATTCTTTCGCCGTATATACTTCACACCGGTTATGTCGCATAGAATTGACCCTTCCAACCCACATCACTGTCGCAAATGCTCTGCCCCTAATGCAGATTTCGCTCATCTTACATGGACCTGTCCAAACCTGCAGCACTACTGGGAATGCATACATCACACATTAGGGCGGATGCTCAATATTTCATTGATTCCCACTCCAGAAGTAGCCCTGCTCGGATACACGGTTAATTTTCCCAAGAAGGTTAGGAGATTCGCATCCCTGGGACTCCTGTTGGCAAAGCGTGAAGTAGCTATCCACTGGGGGCGTAAATCTTCTCCCACTCTCCAGAATTGGCTGAACAGTCTGGCCTACTGTAATGTGAATAGCTAAATATATTCCAGTATGATGCCTAGTACATCTCGGTCTAAAGATATATGGCACCCATACCGATCTTACATAGAAAACTTGCGTCACGCATCAGACTCCCAGCTTGAACAGGGAATAGTCCAGGAGGGAGTGGGGTAATTCTATTCATTCTTTGTTCAGTATGTTGCAGGATGTCCATCGGCAATACCTATGGTTGGCAGCAGACGAAATACTTGACTGTGTGATAAAACCACGGGTGTTTCTGATTGGGTGGGAGAGCACATAGAGGGCCCCCTCTTGAGTGATTATGTTACAAAATGGATGCTACAAGATTGGCCTACCTGGCAGTTACGTTTACGATTGTGATTTGCAACTGGTATTGAATTAACGTATCGATGCTTTCCAAGTATGCAAGGTAAACCAATATATATATTGTTGCTTTTGTGCTGTAAAAATTGAAAATAAAGTTAAAAAACTATAACTTAAGCCCCCGCAATGCACTGCTTATGACCTCACATATTACATCACTCATGACATGGTCAGTGACATCACTCATGACATCATCCAGTAAATGTGAGTGTTTTCAAAATGTTTTTGAGTGTTAAACATATATACCAAGGTACTACAAAAGTTAAAATAGTATACTTTGTGTATTACTAATGAGTAATAGAATGTCTAACATATATTATGAGTGGCTGTGTGACTGTGTGTATCCGTGTGTGAGTGAGTGGCTGTATGGGTGTGCGAGTGGCTGTATGGGTGTATAAGTAGGTGTGCTAGTAGCTGTGTAAGTGAGTGGCTGAGAGTGACTGTATTGACGATTGAGTGGGTGTGTCAGTGGCTGTATGGGTGAGTGAGTGGCTGTATGGGTGAGTGAGTGGGTGTGTAAGTGATTGTATGGGTGAGTGAGTGGACGTCTGAATGGCTGCTTGGGTGAGCGAGTGGCTGTTTGAGTGGGTGTTTGGTTAAGTGAGCAGGTGTGCTAGTGGCTGTATTGTAGAGTAAGTGTCTGTGTGAATGGATGTATGGTTGAGTGAGCAGATGTGTGAGTGCCTGTATGGATGTGTTAATGGGTATGTAAGTGGTTGTGTGAGTACTTGTATGGGAGAGTGAGTGGCTTTGATGGGAGAGTGAGTGGCTGTTTTGAAAGGCTGTATGGGAGAGTGAGTGGCTGTGTTGAGAGGCTGTATGGGTGAGTGTGTGGGTGAGTGTATGGCTGTATGGGGGAGTGATTGGTTGTGTGAGTGGCTGTATTAGAGAATGGGTGTGAGTGTCTTTATGGATGAGTGAGTGGTTGTGCGAGTACTTGTATGGGTCAGTGAGTGGGTGTGTGAGTGGGTGTATGACAGGTTGTATAGGGGTGCTGTGTGCGTAACTCATTCTTGGCCTACATCGGTTTGGTGTGTAGTGCTCCGCAGTGCATGTGTGGTGTACATGTTGCCTGTGAGTGGGAAAATACAGGGATAATAAAGAATTGTTCAGTGCCTGTATGTTACATACATGTGGTGGGTGCATGTGTTCCTGTGAGTGGTACAGTACATGAAGGATGTAATGCCCTGCAGTGCATGTATGCTTTATGCTTGTGCTGGGAGTACATGTGCCTGTGAATGGTACAATACATGGCAGCCTCTAGTCTCAATTTTGGGAGACCCAGGACTGCATGGCGAAACATGAGGAAAGGGGGAAGAGGAATACACCCAACCCCGTGACAGATGTGTATTGCTGCATTACTGTAAGCTGGGTGGGACACACTGAAGGGGAGCTCAGCTCCCTCCCCTCCCCTGGTACACTTCAAAGGGTGCATCCAGACAGAGGTCACTAGAAAGGGGCCAAGGCACATCTCCAGAAGGAGATGGAGCCGATAAGAGATTCATAAAGAGCAGGGCTGAGGCCCAGGGCAAACTTTTGATACACATATCACTAGCGTCTGCCAGCTTGCCAACACCAGTGTGCCCTATGAGAATGAGGATGAGGATAGCATTGGAGAAAGCAAGGTCCAGCGGGGAATCCGGTCGAGTGGACTCCCTTAGCAAGGTGTGAGGGGACAGCGGCTGCACCAATCCGGTGGGAGCCCATGTGCAGGAAAATGTTGGCAACCCCCCCCCCATATGCCAGAAGGGGCTGCGGTGAAGTGAGCTGTGGTCATTGCTGTGCTGAACGAGCCATCGCTCCTGTGCAGTGAGGGACCAATGACCCCGTATGCTGCAGAGGGGCCACTGTGCACAGATTGCCCTGCTGAGAAGGCAGTAACCCTTGTGCAGTGGTTAGCTGGCAACCTCGTACTCCAGGAGGGGCAACTGTGAAGGAATCTGCTGTGCCAATCGGGTCACAGCCCTGTGCAGTGGAGTGACTTTGACCCCATATGCCAGAAGGGGTCACCAGGCAAGAAGTGTGACCTGGTCGGGATAGTCACTGGAGGAAAGAGGCCACCATGGGGAACCCGACAGCCCTGCCAGAGGATCAGCGTCCGGACCTTCGCACTACTACCCCTTCGCTACCGATGTGCGGCCCTGGAGGCAGGGTTTTACCTTGTGGTGTGGTTGTGTCCAGTTATTGCACAATACTGGTCTTCTGTTTGTGAGGTTTTGGCAGAGGTGTTGGAGAGGCCGGAGGAACTTTCTCCCAGGCTGGCACAGCTGGGGATATTGGACGACCTTGGGTGTCCAAGGGGAGAGCGCACATTGGTGGGCATGGGTATGTTGCTCACTAAACAAGACAGCATGTCGCTGGAGCAACGCACAACCTACCAAGCTTTCGAGCTGGCACTTAGAGATGGACTGGGCCTCCAAGCTGGAGAAGCCCGTTTACAGAGCCAAGGGGTGGCCCACAACAGCACGCCAAGATATGGGGCGGTGGTAGTTCTGGACTCTGTGATGCTGCCTCCTTGAAGTGAACGGGTGACCATCATTCTGTGTTCAACTCTGGGATCTGGCATGCGATGTGGGGGAAGGGTGCTTGTATTTCTGTTCTTGTAAAACAATAAAATTTGGTTATAAAAAAATAGTCAGAGTTGACTCCTGAGACTAGGACTACTAATGGGGCTTACCCTAGATGTTGCCTAGAGTGAATGGGGAATAACCACTATTGCTAGACCAAGGAGGAAGAGGGACACAGGGAACCGCCTAAGAAACTAGTGCCCTTACCTCAGGGAAACTCAAAGTTTTGTGGATGTCATATTTCCATTTGTGTTCATAGCGGTAAAATAAAATACTATTTTTTTCATAAAAGGTTTTGGATGGATGATAATTTATTGCTGCTGCGGTGCATATTTTGAGTTGTGAGGCCGTGTATTCCCCCTGCAGCCACCTTACTCCTGCCCCTCGCCCCCCACCCAAAGGGAACCGAAGACTGCTCGATCATACCATTACTGAGAGTCAAATTGTCTCTTGTTTGCATCACTATGATGAAGTCTGGCAAAAGGAGCACTGAGGCGATAAAGGGAGCAGGAGGACAAGTGTCTTCTCTTGCCATTTCTGAGAACTGGTGTTTGACCATTACAATACGGATGCGGGTCCGGCAGCATGAGATCGAGCAAGAACGCAAACACAAAATGAAGCCTCCCTTTAAAGCGTGACTTTTTATAATTGAACATTATGTGCACTTGGACTACACGATAACGTGATGTTTTGA
>CAWUFW010002370.1:320000-612500 GCA_963921515.1 Calotriton arnoldi
GTGAAATATTAAAGTAACTGCAGAGGTAAAAAAGTAACAAAAAGTGGGAGCGTAACGATGGGAGTAGAGACATAAGTATAGCGCGAAGAAGATGTATAAAAAAGTACAGGAAGAAAAACTAAAGCAAAGGCTTAATAGGACCTTAAAACGAAACAGGTATACTTGTGAGTTGACGCATAAGAAACAGCAATTGTACAGTGATTAGAAAATAAGAGGCAGACGGTGGCAAGGCGCCTTCCAGTCTGGTTTTCCCGGGTGGGCTATTTGTAATAGAATGAAAGTTACCAGGGAGGCGGTTAAAGTTGTAACATGTGACCTAGAACAACAACACTTTACTCTCGTAGCTAATTACGCGTGCACAGTAGATGGTGGTATAGATTAGATGGCTAAATTTGCCGCCCATACAGAAAACAGAGTGCTGGAAGGTATTTATGTGGCTTGTGGGAAGCATGTTCTTTGATAAGCTTTTGACATCTGGTGAACCTTGTAACACCCGTGTTTCAGCGTTTCAGTTTCACATACCGAGGATGCCTCTTTGCAGTACTTTCCAGCTGGTTTTGCCTGCGTATGATGTGATATTGTCGCCTCACTGGGTGAAGGGAGCCGGCACTGTGAGAGTTAAAATATATGTAGTTCCTTAAAATGTAGTTTTCTATCAGAAGAAGCAGAAAACAAAAACATATCACTCGAGCCTCGAACGGTTTTTAAGCAATTAAATATCCAGTAGATGCCCGAAGAAAAATAAATTAAAGAGAATATAAACTACGACTCCCAGAATGCATTTTGCTAATCTGAAAGCAATGAACAGGAAACCGCCTATCCCAGGGCATTGGAATCACATGGCCCTTTACCTCGAAACCCTTGCCCTCCAAGTCCCTCAATAAACATGTTGATACAAAAGCAATTAAATATCATTAAGGGCGTAACAAAGTCACAACTTAGTTCAAAAAAGTTCTTGGTCAATCTCTGGACCTGGCCTGGTTACAAGAGTAAATAACATTCAAAGACCGTTAAAATCCTGTTAATTATCCCACAAACAGGGAAAACAAAGTCCAAAGTCGCAATGCTCTGTGCCCTGGCTGGGGAGGCAGTGGGAGCGGGGTAAGGGAACTTCTACAGTGAAGTGCAAATAGAGTTGACCCTCAAACAAATTTTGTAGCCTTCTCTCCTTTTAATGCATATTTGCTGAGCATGTGCCTGGATTGTTAAAGCTCGCTACTGCCAGATTTCCTCACACTCGTCCACCAGCAGCACAACTGATTTTACCTCAGGTCTTTTGTTTTCATTTCACTCCTCGTAGTCACGTGATTTCCATTACAGCTCATAGGGGATATCGAGTAAATGCACTACCTGTACGTAAACGTACAGCTAGGATTTATGGGAAAAGAGAAAGTCACATGACTACTGGTGACACGTGTTATAACATTGTGTATCCCACGCCCTTCGGTTATCTTTTGAAATATAAACTAGAAAGCGGCAGAAGCAGCAGCCACGTCCGGGTTGCCTACTGAATACTCAAGTCTGTGGAATACCAAATTCAGTTCAGATTATAAATCATCTCACACTTGCCTGTGGCTGCAGCTCTTCGCTGCTTATCAGAAAGCGTTATTATTATTATTATTACAGAAAGCCACATGGCGGGTGTGCACGCTCGCGTGAACGCAAGCTGTTAGCCAGCAAAAGCCTCTGGTAGCACTTTTAAAACCCACTTACTAAATTTCTCGCAGAGCAGCGCATGCGCTGGCTCAGCGAGACCTAAAAAGCGTGGTAATTATGCTCACACTGTATTTCAAGTAGTACAGCCATGAACTATGGCCAAATATTGCCACGGTGTAAAAAAACAAACCCGAGACTCTAAAACTTTGCAATAGGGACACAGAAGGATTCCTGTTGTTTAGGCATCCTTTGTCGTGCACGCACACATGTTCTGTAAGATATCACGCATACACAAATATACATTGTTGTTAACTGTTGCTTTTAAAACATTGAAGATGCAGAAGGGGAACAATTGGGGAGATGTGGCCTGTATTTGTCTTCTTTGTCCGGTATGGCAGGAATTGTATTTGTGTATGCTAATAATGCTATTACGCTAACATGACTGATGTAAAGGGCGCTGTATATAGGTAGGTGTGGGGTAAAGCACTAGGCAAAACTGAACCATGTATTAACTTGAAATGATGGCTGGTGTTTACAGGCAAAGTGCCGCAAAGTTGCAAAAAGGCATATAGCGGACTAAAAAGCACTGTGGCTTGTTAAAGTGTAAGCGCGATGGATATTTAAAAAGGCACCTTCTGGAGAATATAGCGCCACGGTCTGTTAAAGTAAAAGCGCTAACAGGTGTAAGCAGTCATATCTTAGAGAGAAAGTATTGCGTTTTGCTGAAGTGGAATTACTACGGGTAGACTGTGGGGTGGGGGGGAGGAAGCGGTAGGGGGTGGGGGGGTTGCACTAGGGAGTTGTAACGTCAGAGCGAAAAATAATGTAGAAGTGGAATTTGATTACATGTAGTGCGTTGGTGCCCTACTTAAGTTGCTGTTGTACGCTTTAGAACTATGCAATGTCTAAAGTAAAGTAATTAGCAGTATATGTCTGATATAAAATCAATAAAAAGTGTAATATAAGGCGAGCTATTCCTACAAAGCATACACGGCATGAACAAAACAAGAGAAGACGCGCAGCCAAAAAACGCGCTCTCTGGTGAGGGAGGGGGAGGAGTGGTGGGGGAGGAAAGGCAGATGGCGCCTCGCCAGCGATGCGAGGAATGCATGGCAGCTGCGCGCGTGCACGCTCTCGCGAACGCAAGCTGGTCGCCAGCAAAAGCCACCGTTTGCATTTCCAAAACCCGCTTACTAAAACTCTCGCCAGAGCAGCGCATGCGCTGGCTCAGGCGAGACCTAAAAAGATATGCTATGGTTTAAGGCTCCCATTGTCCTTCCTGGAAGTTAGCGTGCACGAGATTGTTCAGAACATGCATGGTCTGGGTAAAAAAAAGTAAATTAAGACCTTAACGACTAGTACAAGATGCAATGAATGATTACACGGGGAAAACACTCAGTCTGGCCGACTTCTAAACTCTGCTTATTACAACCTGAAAAATAACTAGTGACTTGCATAGCTAAAAACTTTCCCTACTCCTGTCAGTCATCGTATTTTCTGTAATGTTCATTTAATTGTTTTCTCTCCTTTGCCTCCACTGTGCAAGAAAGAGTGGAAGACTAGGTTATCTTGGAACGTTTAGTGGTTTGACAAACATGTCCAAAAACTGTTTGCCTGTTTTATTCCTCATTATCCATAATAAGCCCATTTGAAATAGAGACTAGCGTGAAAAATCACTGTTGCACTACCAATTTTCCTAATTCTGTGCTTGCTTCTTGTGACAAATCCCTATAGTTTTAACCAGGAGGATTTGTCCCCATGAACCAGTGCAGCAATATTGCACACATTATCAGTGCATGTTTCAATACCGAGTTGGGGGGGAATTCCTGTTTCCACCCATATTAAGAACCCACTTGTGATCTTAGCCATAGAGAAGTAATAATCACAGTGAAGAACAGCCTATGGCAAATTCAAATCAGTACTATGTTTCTACACACTGTGTGATAGAATAGACATGATCTGAGGTTGAAAGCAATTCTTAATCAATAACCATGGGACCGACAATTATCATTTTATTAAATTCATCTCGATTTCATCTAGGAAATACTATCCTCCAAACAAGGGCAAGTTCCCATTGCTTACTTAGGTGGCCCATGTGTTTGCATAATAAAAATCTGAGTACAATACATATTTATGGAAGCCCAACACCTGGAGCTTTTTAGGTCTCTCGGCAGATCTATAAATATGCTGAATGGAAGGAACAGATTTAAAGAACATGGTTTTTATTCTACTTATATTCACAGCTTTTATGACATAGTATTTTTTTTAAATGAATACAAGAGTTGAAAGGCCCCAACAGCTGGCATGACAAAAAATCCCTTAGGCATTAAGGGAACCCTTTTGGAGACATTTGACACAGACCTAAAGAACAAGTTACTTACCTTTGGTACTTGTTCTTGCTGGACTAAAGAAAGCAGAAACAAAAGAACATCAGAAAGTATGGCTTGTAAGTGGCCTGATTCAGGCACCACACCAGTCAACAAATTTGCTACAGAGTGCAGCATAGATTTACTTTATGTGAGGAAGTCTGGCAGCAAGGGTGACATCAACCACCTCTGTCGGCAAGTGAAACGTATTTAGCTGCCGCCACTCAATGTCCAGGCACGTGGGCGTAGGTTTGATGACTGGTGCAGAACACTGCCATGATGCTGAAATAGGAGGTCCTGCAGAAGTGGAAGATGAACTGGAGGACAAATGCTTAGGCACAGGAGCTCTAGTTACCACACAGTCCTGGCCCAGTCCGGGGCAAGAAGTATGACTTGGGCCTGGTCTGTCTTGATCATTCTCAGAACTTGAAGTATGAGAGGTAGCAGTAACAATGTATACAGAAGTCCCTCCTTACATTCCAGAAACAATGCATGACCTAGCAAGTGCCTTGGAGGAAACTCCAACACAGAATTGTTGACACTGAGCATTCTTGATGGTGATGAATAGATCTAGCCAGAGCGTACCTTTTCCACCTCAGGACGAAGAAGCCATTCATGGTCAACCAGAAGATGCCTGCTCAGTGTGTGTGGACTAGCAGAAGATCTTCGTGTCCAAACACATGGTGGGTCTTTGCATGTCAGAGCAGCCACCTCCAGAGCCGTAGCACCTCCTGACACAGGCTCCAGGACCCACTCTGCCCTGCTTGCTGAGGTAACAATGGCTGTTTTGTTGACTGGGAGGACCTACACCATCCTCTCTGATGCATAGTAGGGAGCCTTTTCAAGGCCAGATGGAACGCTCAAAGCTCCATTAGCCAGATGTGGAGCTGCCTCTCTGCCGGAGACCAAAGTCTCTGACCTCCACCTTCCCCATGTGGCCCAACCTCCATACCAGTAGTGATGCTTCTGTTACCATCATGAACTCTGTGTGGGGAAGGGAGAGAGGCCTGTTGCAGGCAAGTCTGAAGTCTGCCAGCCACCACTGCGGACTCTGCACCATCTCCTTCTAGATCTGAACTGAACTGGAGAGGCAGCCCTGATGCTGGGCATACTGTAGGGTCTGCATGTGCTAACTAGCATTCAGGATGAGGAGGATACACGAGGCTAGGAGACCAAGAATCCTCAGACTCTTCCTCACTGAAACCCAGGACTGATCCCAAAACATCAGGATTATATCCTGAATGTCCCAGATTCGCTGCAGCAGTGGAAAGGCCTTCAATATTACTGCATCCTGGACTTCCCAAAGAAGGGAATCCTCTGTGTTGGGCACAGGTGGGACTTCAGCTCATTGATGGAAACCCCCCAAAGATGTCACGAGTTTGGCAGTCATCCAAAGGTGGGCTACAACTAACTGCAACAAGTCTACCTTTAGCAGCCAGTCATCTTGGAGCACAGTGAATTGAAAGTGTTCTTGGTCCTCCTTGAACTAAGGGAAACTCTGATGGGACTGCAAAACTGGTATATAGAAATATGTCCTGCATGTCCAGCGACACCATCCAGTCTACTAGGTCAAGCACAGATAGGAAATTAGCCAGAGTGAGCATTTTGAACCTGGCCTTTTTCTCAGAAAGGCTTTTAGCAGCGGAGGACCAAAACAGGCTTGAAGCTTCTGTCCTTCAGAACAAGAAAGTAACACCAGTAGCATCCTCTACCCTTCTCAGAGTTCAGCACCCTTTTGAAGGCACTCTTGGACAACAGAAGGTGGACTACAAGAATAGGAATTGCAGGATACACTTCTGAAAGTCACCCGTTTGTGTGGAAAGTAAGGTGGGGAGGATATGAAAGACCCACCTGTCTGACATGATGGATCTCCAGCCGGGGATGAATTGCTGTATTTTCCCCTTTACCAGCAAGGCATAAACCGAAGAGGGCAAGCTAAAGCAGTTTAGTAGCTGCTGCAAGCATGAGAGGGAGAAATGGAGGACTGCTACCCCTGCTGGCTTGAACACTGTCTGCTGTGTCACGTCTGCAGCCTCAAAAGGACCGGTTTGGTTATTAGGATACAAGTAGTGAGGGCTGACATTCTCTGTAAGCTAGCTCTTTTTAATAGCCTTTGAATTTCCTGCACTGGTCGGAAAATTGCTGAGATTGCATCAATAGCCCAAAGGATCGTGCTATGGCGCAACTACCCTTGAACCATTCTAGCACCAAAGCTGCCATTTCTCCAAATTGCTGGGGGCCATCAGTTGACCATATACGGGCATGGCACCAGAGCATGACACTGATGCCAATAGCTCTGTCAGTAGTGTCCAGGTCAGCTCGGAGGACATACTTGGCTGCATCCTAACAAACATGTATAGCTTAGGACAATGAGGCCTCGAGGTCCTCTGAGACAGCCAGCAAGATGTTGCTGGCCATGTACCATAGTGCATCGGTGTGCCACTCTAGAAGGCAAATTGCATTAACAATGGAAAGCTAAATTGAACAAAGAAAACATTCTATTCACAAAAGGATCAAATCTTTTCGATTCCCTAACCGGAGGGTTGGTTAGAAAGAAACGTATAGTTTCTTACCTGTCGGTGTAGTTTTGCAGCTTGAAGACTTTCTGGATTCACTATGCTGTGCATTATTCCGCCATCTTGTGGTTGGGTCCGGAATCGTAGTATTTTCTTTCTCTCTCTTTTTTTTTTTTCGTGGCCCATGTGGGCGGCGATGTCCCACCATTTGGTGTCCTTCGTGACGTCGACGCGCTTCCTGCGGAAGCTCCCACCCTTGGTCGCCATCTTCGGATTCTTTTTTCTCTTTTTTTTTTTTGTTTTTATTGTCCGCTTTGCTTGATCCCTTTAGCTATGTATGCAGTTTTAGCCTCCTTTGTACTCATGCCGCATCTTTCTGGCGGAGGAGGGTGGGATCGCTAGTGAATCCGGAAAGTCTTCAAGCTGCAAAACTACACCGACAGGTAAAAAACTATACGTTTTGCAGCGTGAATCTTTCTGGATTCACTATGCTGTGCATAGACTTAGTAGCGGTTTTGTCCTTATTGCGGTGGCTGGGTGGAAGATGAGCATTGGTTACTGAAAATGTGTTGCAAGACCTTCTGTCCCACTTACGCTTCCTTGTTCATTTGAATATCCACACAGTAGTGCTTAGTGAACGTATGCACTGAAGACCATGTTGCAGCTTGGCAAATGTCTTGGATAGGTGTGTTCGCTAGAAACGCAATTGTTGCTCCCTTCTTCCTTGTTGAGTGAGCTTGAGCTGCTCCTTGTAACTGTTGTCCTGCCCGCTTGTGGCAGAGTTGGATTGTGTGCGCAATCCATCGTGCAATTGTATTCTTGGTGCATGGTCGTCCCAGAAAACTGCTGGCAAAGGAGACAAAGAACGGTTTTGTTTTCCTGCACTCCTTTGTCCTCTCTATATAGTGCATTACTGCCCTTCTGGCGTCTAGTGTGTGCAGCGCCCTTTCTGTTCGTGTGGAAGGTTTTTGGAAAAAACTTGGTATTTGGATTGTTTGGTTAATGTGGAACCGAGACACCACCTTTGGCATGAAGTGTGGATCCGTTCTCATTACAATCCTGTCCTTGTGTATTTGTAAGTAGGGCTCTTGGAGTGTTAGCGCTTGCAACTCACTTACTCTTCGTAGTGACGTGATAGCCACTAAGAAGGCTGTCTTTAGTGTGAGCATGTGCAGTGTAGTCTTGTGAATAGGTTCGAAGGGTGCCTTCATCAGTTGAGTTAGCACTACGTTGAGGTTCCATGCTGGTGCTGGCATCCTCTTTGGAGGTGCGATTCTTTTCGCCCCTTCCAGAAATCTTTTCACAACTTGGGAAGTGAAGAAACTCTTCCCCGTCTCTCCTCTTGTGTAGGCCACTACCGCAGCCAAGTGCACCCTCAGGGATGTGTAGCTTAATCTGCTTTGTAGCAGGTGTGTTAAGTATTTTAGTACTGTTGATTCCCTTGTGAACTTCCGTTATAGATTCTCCTTGATGCACCATTGGGAGAACCTCTTCCACTTTGCTACGTAGCACTTCCTTGTGGAGGGTCTCCTTGCCTCCCGGAGTACTGCCATGGTACTTGGTGGCAGTTTGAGATGTGCAAATTCTAAGTCTTCAGGAGCCATGCTGCTAGGCTGAGGCTCTCCAGTTCTGGGTGTAGCACCTTTCCGTTCTGCATTGTTAACAGGTCCTTTCTTCTTGGGAACCTGTGTGCTGGTTCTTGTGCCAACTCCACTATCTGTGAGAACCATAATTGTCTGGCCCACTGAGGTGCTATCAGTATTAGTGTCATGTTGCTGATTCTGCATTTGCTGAGTACTCTGTGTATCAGTGGTATCGGGGGAAAAGCGTATGCAAATGTCTTTGACCAATTTATCCATTGCGCATTCCCCGGTGACCGATGGTTTGGTTGTTTGGATGCGAAGTGTTGGCATTTTGCATTCTGGTGTGTTGCACATAGGTCTATTTGCGGTGTACCCCATTTTTGGAATAGCTTCTGTATTTCCTGTTGATTGAGCTCCCACTCGTGGGATGCCGACGTCTGTCTGCTGAGTCGGTCTGCTTCCACATTGTCCTTCCCCGGGAGATGTATTGCCAGTAGGTCTATTTTTAGTGGAATGGCCCATCTCCATATTTCCTGTGCTAGCCCAGATAGTGCCACTGATTGTGTTCCTCCTTATTTGTTGATGTAGAACATGGTGGTTGTGTTGTCTGTTTGGACCAACACCCTGTTTCCGTACAGCTCTTTCTGAAAGGCTTTTAAGGCTAGGAATACAGTTTTTAGCTCCAGGTAGTTGATGTGTCTGACCGCATCTTGCTGCGACCATAGACCCCTCACCTTGAGCTTGTTCATGTGTGCACCCCACCCCAGCTGGGAGGCGTCTGTTGTGATGGTCACTGTTGGAGTTGGTTGTGTGACTGGCTTCCCCTGTGATATGTTTTCCTTCTTCCACCATGCCATTTCCTGATGCACTGCGTGTGTGACAACTACAAGATCTTCCCAACTCCCTGTTGCCTGTGACCATTGCTGCTGAATCCATTCCTGGAATGTTCTCTTGTGCAGTCGGATATTTGGGACTAGGTGGATGCATGACGCCATCATTCCCATTAACTTGCACACCGTCCTCACTGTCAGAACTTGCCCCTTGCGGTAAGGACGTGTTTCCTTCAGTATCGCCAATGTTCTCTTCCTGCTGGGGAACACTTTGGGCTGTATGGTATTGATCTCGGCCCCTAAGAATATCTTGATCTGCTCCGGAATGAATTGAGAAACCCAGTTTGCTCAGTGTTTGTACGACCTGCTGGATGTGTTCTTTGCAGTGCTGTACGAGCTTGCCTTTACGAGCCAGTCATCGAGGTAGGGATATAAGTGTATTCCTTGCCTTCGTAGGTTCGCTGCTACTGCTGCTAGGCACTTTGTAAACACCCTTGGTGCGGATTTGAGTCCGAATGCCAGCACTGTGAACTGGTAGTGAGTCTGGTTGATCACGAACCTTAGTAGACGTTTGTGCCTGTGGTTGATGGGGATGTGTAAGTACGCGTCCTTCAGATCTATAGTTGCCATGTAATCCCCTTGTATTTGTAGTGTAATCTCCTGTAGGGAAGTGATCTTGAATCTGAGTTCTTATGAATTTGTTTAAGAATCTCAGATCTAGGATAGGTCTTAGTGTTTCGTCAACCTTTGGCATGAGGAAATAAGTTGAGTAAACCCCTTTGTTCCTTTGGTTGTGCGGTACTGCCTCTATCGCCTCTTTGCTGAGCAGTTCCTTCGCCTCCAGCTGCAAGAGCGAAAGTTCTTTTGCTGAGTGAGCCTTGTTTCTTGGTTTTCTTGTTGGAGGTCGTTTTTCCAGCTTTATGCAATATCCGTATTTTATGATGTTTAGTATCCACTTGTCTGTAGTGACCTTCCTCCACTGCTTGAGGAAGTTCTTTGTCCTGCCGGTGTTGTGTGTTCGAGGGACTGTTTGTTGTGGAACGTCAGGTTTTTGTTTTTCTGTTTGTCCTTGCCCCCACCCCGAGGTGTTGCTAGGGGGGTTGTTGGCTTGATGGTGAAGTCACTTGGAGGTGGGCTGTTGGCCTCCTCTACGAGTTTGTCCTCGTCCGTTTCCGCGCCCTCGAAAGGACTGGCCCCGGGGCTGGTACTGCAAGTTTTGCTGCTGCTGTCCTTGCTGCTGCTGGCCTTGGTTGTTCCTTTGATAGCCTTGCTGGAACGTTTGGTGCAATGTGGCAGGCACGTTGCCTCCTCTACCGCCCGGCCTTCTCGTGGGTGTCTCTCTTCTCATCCCTCTGAACTGCAGCGCTCCCATGGACCTTGCCGTCTCGTTGTCCTTCTTGAGCTGCGTTAACTTGTCGTCAACTGGTGTGCCAAACAGTTGTTCGCCGTTAAAGGGTGTATTCAGTAGGTTACTTTGCACCTCTGGCTTGAATCCAGAAATTCTGAGCCATGCGTGTCTCCTCTTGGTCACCCCTATCATTATTAGTCTGCTGGACGTCTCTGCAGCATCCAAGGCTGATTTCAAGCATGTGTTTGCCATGCTTTTGCCTTCTTCTACCAGGTGAGCTACCCTTTGTTGGTACTGATCTGGTAGATGCTTTAGGAGCTGCCCCACTTCATCCCAGTGTTGGTGTGCGTGCCTGTTGATCAGGGCGTTGGAGTTTGCGATACGCCACTGGATTGCCGCATTTCTCTCCACCTTTCTCCCTGTGAGATCCATCCTCCTACTCTCCTTGTCTGGAGGTGGCCCGGCATTAGTGGGCACATTGGCCCTCTTCCTAGCCGTTGCTGTAATTATGGAGTCGACTGGCACTTATCCTTGTATGTATGCAGGGTCCTGTGAAGAATGTTTATACTTCTTCTCCGTTCTTGGAGTCAAAGCCCTGCATACTGCTGGTTCCCTAAAGGCCTCTCTTCCTTGATCCAGCACACTAGAGAGCATGGGTAGGAATTGGCTCCTGGTTTGTTGAGGCAGTAGAGTTTCCAGGAGGAAACATGCCTTGGGCTTCTCCTCTTCCATTTTTACGCCATAGGTTTGTGCAGCCTTTTGGACGACCATGTTGTAGACCCCAATGTCGTCTGGCGGCGAGGGCCTCGAAGGGTAAGTGTCTACCCCTTCTTCCGGCGATTCTGCATCGAGGTCTTGCCATTCCTGGTCTTGTGCCTCCGAGGACGTCGAGTCCCGGTAGGATTGTAGATCTTCGTCGCCTCCTCCCTCAAAATAATAGTCTTCGTCCCCCTGTTCCTCGACCGGTTCGGGTGTCTTCGGCGGTTTGGCGTCCTCATCGTCTATTTCGACCTAGAGCGCGGGTCTCGACGGGATGGAGTATTGGCTCATCTTGTGGTCAAATTCCTTCTTCCGCTGCAGGATGCTCGCCATTTCGGCCTCGAGCCTCCTCTTCTTCTTCCTCTCCATCTCGTGTGCCTGTTCGGCGTCGAGGGCTGGAGCGGCTCTCTTCGAGGCCGATGTAGACGCCGCCGTGTGCCCTTCCTTTCTCGGCGCCGAGGTGTCCTTTTTCGGGGGCAACCTTTGACGCCCTTGGTTTTTCGAGGGCTTTTGCCGATTGGGAGTCCTTTTCGAAGGATCCGCTCGGCTGACTGTCCTTGGTCGCTGTTGCCTTCGTCGAATGTTTCGGCGGCAATGCTCCCTTCGAGGACTTAGCTTCACTTCTACGAGTGCCGCTCGGGGCCTTAGCTTCACCCTTTTGAGTGTCGCTCGAGTGTTTAGGGGGGTCGACGACTCTTACCTCCTTCGACGTTTTCTTATGGACCTAGACGACTGCGCAGTCCTCCGGTCCTTCGGCGATGTTGTCCTCCTCTCCACTGGAGAGGCCCAGGTCCCGGGGCGATGGAGGTGGTCCCTGCCCCTGCATGTTGTGGTTCGCCCTTCTCCGCTTCTCCCTCACTCTGAGGGGTCTTGGGTGTAAACGCTGAGCACGTGTTGCAGTCTTTGCTGTTGTGGTCGAGCGGCAAGCAGAGGTTGCAGACTGGATGCTGGTCCTTCTGGGCGTACTTGTGGTGGCAGTTGGTGCAGAACTTGAACAGTGTTTTGTCCATACCCGCGCTCAGGGAGCCCCCTGCGAGCGCATTCTTTGTAGAACGTCGAGATCCAGGTCGTAAACCTTCTCCCACGTAGTCCCGGTTACTTGACCTGTAATCCGGTGTCGTTGAAACTAATTTGTCGTCTTTCTTCGATTTTCCTTGATTCCTCTTCCAAACTTCTGGAACTCTTCGGCAACGATCCAGACCCAACGGCAGAAAAAAGAATCCGAAGATGGCGACCAAGGGTGGGAGCGTCCGCAGGAAGCGCGTCGACGTCAGGAAGGACACCAAATGGTGGGACGTCGCCGCCCACCTGGGCCACGAAAAAAAAAAAAAAAAGAGAAAGAAAGAAAGAAAATACTACGATTCCGGACCCAACCACAAGATGGCGGAATAATGCACAGCATAGTGAATCCAGAAAGATTCACGCTGCAAAATCTGAATTAACCATATTGGTTGAAGCTTGAACAGACTCTCCTGTGTGTGAGGTGCTTAGTTAGGAAGTACGGGTAACAGTGGGCCAGTCTAGTCGCATAGCCACAACTCAACTGAGTGGCAGGCAAAAGCATGACTTAGACCATGTAGCCAGAAGGACGTCATTAAACAACAAGAATGGTTCGAATAAATTGCCTGTGGGTGTAGAATTTAGTCAATACATTTGTTTTCGTCTCTACATCAAGCAACTGTAATTCTAATTCTTCAGATATACTCTGAGCCACCACTGCAAACGTCAGTGGTCGAGGTGGAGAGGCTAGCTTTGTTTGAGGAAATGTATCAAGCCCAATGGCATTTTGAAAGTCAGCATACAATGAATATTCACTATCTGATGAAGGTGACAGATTCTTCCCCTGTGTCTTGAGGGACACTGGGTGCTTCTTGCAGTGGGTCCGAACAAGTGTGAATTCTCTGATGGTATCAGCGCAGAGGTTTTTTTTTTTAGAATGCTGCTGTATGACAACCCGTTATGCCTTTCAGAGTCCTGCTGTATGACAACCGGTTATGTCACAGCGTGACATAAGCTAGGATTAGGGTAACATCGGTTAGAGGTCAAAGATTGGTGTCGGGATTGGATCATCGACCAGCAACAGTGAAGTACTGGTTAATGTCAGTGAATTTTTGTACCAAAGGAAGGATGCTGCAGAGAGGTGGTGGTTCGTGGTGGGGGAATGCATTGCTAAAGAGTTCCATGTGCATTTCTTCTCTCCTGTGATTGATTTCAGATAGTTAGATAAAACACCAACGGCAAATAAAAGTGTGCGGCTGCTGGGAGGTAGTGGGTGGAATAGGGGAAGAGCACTAAATAAAACAGTGCTCACCTGACTCGTACCAGCCTCGAGTGGACTCTGACCCCAGCTGACTTAACCAAGTAACTGGACTAGCCGCCCCTGGTTCTTCGCGACAGTGAGCGATCCTCGTCCTCCACCTGAAGCTTGCCAATACGCTCTCCCTCACGCAACCTCCAACTGATCCACGCAGGTCTGACCACCCTTCTCCTGGTACCTTACCTACCTACAGATTTACAGCCCTCCTCCTGGACAGTGTACCCGCCCACCACTGCCACATAAGTAAAAGTAACCTGGTCCTGATGATGGCCTAAATACTTCAACAGGCCGAAATGCCGTTGACTTATACAGCGGAATTCTCGGCGCTCTCCTCGCGGATACCCTACTTGATTGAATTATATTCATGACCATTTATTGTTTGGGTGTCCTAAATTTTGTAAATTTTTACCTTCACTTGTTCCTCGTTGTGCCCCCTCCTATCGCTGTACATACTTCCTCACGTGTCACTTGCGCCGTCACAATCCTTCACGAGCACTTGTGCACAGTATCCCCTGGGTTACATATCATTCAATGCAACGCAGTGCCTTCCATACGTTTGATTATATGAAGTCAATATGTCAAATGTATATATTTACTAAAATACAATTTGTGTTGTATAAGCAATTTGTCTCCATGGCTTTTCTCCTCCTTTGATTCAATTGAGCAAAATAATTGTGCTATGTGTAACTGACCTTTAATTTACACCCTTTTGAGACACTGTTTGATACATATGACTGCCCTAGTCTCTTCAGGGTATATGGGCTACCTCCTGTAGTCTGATATTGTCACCGACATTTAAAGCAGATCATGTAACACCAGTAAAAGGTCCAGTCGTTATGGGAGGTAACAAATACAATCCAAGAATTATTCAGATAAGATTGGAGGGAGAAAGAAGCAGAGGTTTATTCAGCTTCCGGAAGACCAAGTTCGTTAATCAGACCACTTCCTCGGTCTTGACGAAGGCCAACAGGCCGATGGCAATTTCCGGCCGAAACATGTCGACCTAGGTGTGTGGAGTAGTTACTTATCCACTGAACACCACCCCCTTATTTTAGCCTTATCCATATCCTGATTCTCTCTGTTCAATAACTTTGTCTACATAGGATAGGAGATCATTTTAACTTTCCACTACTGTCAACATCCAGCCAGTCTCCCTCCTGGTGGAGGACAGCGGTTCACTTGGAGAATGGAACACTCAAGTGACAGGCCCAAAGATGACACTATCAACCAAACCACACAAGCGAAGATAATATACACCGCAAACTGTGAATGTATGATTGAGGGTCTCCAAGAAGACTTTCACTGAGAATCTGGTATATTGACACGTGGTTCATTCCAACCCCCCCCCCCCTCCTTTTTGGTGTAATGAAATTCAAGAATTATCCATTATGCCTTCAGTAAGCTATGATTTCGATATGCGCCAGGAGTGTTTTTTGGTTGCAGAAGGTCCGGTTAAAGTTAAGCTCCTGTGTATATCATGGAATGAATGGTTTAACTATTTTGTGTGAGAGAAGAGGCAAGTGTGGTCTGTTAAGAGTCTGGAGAGCTCTGTTGAGGATGGTGAGGAGCGTGTTAAGTGTCAATGGAGGGTGGTGTGATGAATGTTTCTTTGGAAGTATCGATGTCCTTTTTGAGACAGAATATGAACTATTATAGAAAAAATTAGATAGTGTGATAGTCCTTCCAATCTGGAGGGAGGGGTTCAAGATAGGATACAGTAAGGAGCGCCGTTATGACTAGGTTTAGTCTCTTTTCTTTGATATGGGTTGGAGAAGTTAAAGTGGGTGTCACACATGATTTTCTGAGGAGCGGTTCCAAGGGAGACTAAAATGCTGAGGTACAAGATTTCATTTGAGGTAGCAGCATTGTCAAGTGTTATATGACATCTGTGGTCATTTTTTGTGTGTACTGAGAGGGAGTAGGGCAGATGGAATGGGACAGATTAGATTTGGATAATGTCTAGTTCAGTGTAGAGGCTTTTAATGGAGGCTAGAAGGGTGACCAAGAGGTGATATGAAAGAAGGATATGTGGATGATGCAAGGTCACATCTGCTGGGAAGGCGTCAGATTGACAACAGTACAGCCACTAGAGTTCATCAAAACCTGGAGTGAGTGATTCATGTTTCTTTCATGAAGAGATAGCTCAAGAATGATGTGTAGGATGCAGTCCAAAATATATGTGACACAGCCATGAGTGGACCATGTGTTATTGGTTAGGATGGCTGCACATCAGTGTGTATTTTTTTTTTTTTAGTTGTTTTAGGCCATTGAATGGTTTTCCATTCAGGACTACTCACATGGAATGTGTTGGAAAAGCGGATCAGCCAATATTCACAAAGCTGTCAAGAAGGAGAGATGATCCTGGAATTTCCAATTACAAACTCAAGAAAGACTCAGAGGCTCAATTGCTGAAAAAGGACAAAAGGAAAGTTTTATAACTCTGAAACGAGACGCGATTCTGTATTTCATAAATGCAAACTTATAATAAGTTCCACAGACCAATTTGTGATCAAAGAGAAAAAGTAGAAATGGGAGACTCACGTTTTCCCCTAGAACTAAGCTGCAACTCCATGGGGTCACCACAAGGATTAGACTAAAGCATCTGATGGTCGACCTCCACACAATTGTTGGGATGGGACCTCATAAGGACAAAGGCCTACCTAATTGACGCTTTTTTTAGGAAATTCTGGGAGCTCTTGGCACAACATCTCTGAAGGGGGTGAATTTCCACTGGAAAATCAGTAATTTAGAATAAATCAAACAGGCAGCAGAAATAGATCTAATGCCCTAAACAATGACACAAGAACCTGTTTGGTACAGATGGCAAGATTTCCACCTCTCCCCAGAATCCACAGTATTTGGAATCACATTTCTGAAACATAAAACTGAGCAAGAGGGTGTAGTCTGCACAGGAGGCAGTGAGAAAGAAAGCACATTAAAAAAATTGAAATCTGTTGTGTATGGCCATTACTGTCGCAAGAGCAGATACTCTCAATCATAACTCCTAGGCATATAACATGAGGAAGAGGCAGTGATGCCAAGCAGGGGTGTGGGATGGGGAGTGTGTGCATGATAAGCACATAGCTCTGCTGTGTCTTATGACTATTATTAACCTGTCCAATGAAGGGCAGGCTGGCCCATATATTGGAAGACATGTACTGGGGTTGCCATAAAAGTAGCCAGAGATTCTTTTGATTGCATCTACCCGCTTGTGAACAACCTTTGAATGATGTTTAGCATTCGGTTTCTCTCAATTCAGAAAACGTCAATAGCAAAGCTGCTGAGCCTGGCAGAACATCAATAAATGTGTTTTTAGCTGCCTGTTAAATGCACATTGTCAACTGAAATGTCTAAGCTTGACCCTCAGAAGGAGGATCCTGACAGCAGAGGGTGAGGACAGAGGACTCAGTGAGTGAACCTGCGTTAAATGAGAGAGCTCACAGCTGTACTGCAAGAGGCAGACCCATCCAGATGCGCTTAGGGGTCCTGTAGGCAGATACACTAATAAAACAACTAGGGTCAGGTTGCAGCAGTCTGGCAGTAGGTCTAAGCTGCCATATCACTGCAGCTTCATCTTGGATTGCTGAGAGGGCTCTCCAATGATGCAGGGTGTGGTCTTTTGGAACAATGATGCAATTCCATTATTTTTACATTGGTGGTAATGGGGAGTGTGGGTGTGTGCACTGGACTTACACATACACAAAAGCTCCCTGCTACCATCTCCTTTGAATTGGTATACTCCTGAAACGGAGCTCAGTGAAAGATCGTTTGGACACTTACAGCCTAGAGCAGTGGATCTTAACCTGTGGTTAGAGGACCGCTTGGGGTCCGTGAGACCTACTTAGGGGGCCTGTGACTAGTTTACAAAATTAAATTAAAATGAGCAAATTAAAGATAAGGGAGTACAAATAAAGAAGCAAAATTAAAACTTTGAAAATATTTTCTATTTTTGGTTGATTGTGAATTAAACAAAATATTTCATTACTTGACCATTTGTTTGATGTATACTTGTATTTATATTTTTGTGTATGGTTGTGAGCTTCAAATCACAGAAATTGCTTATGACGGGGGTCCCCAGCTTCCAATAATTACTCAGTGGGGGTCCCTGGATTTCAGTAATAATTCAGTGGGGGTCCAAAGCAGTCAAAAGGTTAGGAATCGGTGGCATAGACAGTTGAAACACACCCGGAGCCGGAGGTTAGTGCTTGCAAAGGGAAAAGGGGGCAGACTGTTCCACTGTTGGTTGTTCCATTGCAGAAATTAGCACAATTGCACCAGTTTTAGGGGGATGCACCACTGGACAAATTAGCCACCCTTCAGATACCAGAACGAAAATACTAATACAAAATGCTAAATAATAGAGCTGGCGAAGCTTCCTACCTAAAAATCTTGGCCAACGCTGGTTTGCCCAAGGTTATTTGAAGAAGTAATTGCTTCTTTCTGGTATATGGTTTCCCATATTCAGATGGTAGCCATTGACTGAAGCTGAGATGCTCCTGACTAACAAACACATATTCAAACTTTTTCATGTGCTGATGAATACCGTCTCTGTGCTACGTCAGCCGGGAGTAATAAGCACCACTCAATGCATACTTTTCACAGTCAAATACTAGGAAGCTCAAAACTCATGATTCTACAACAGGAGTTAAACATCACTTTATTCTGCTAATGCATTGAAACTTCTAATAAATATTCTCCTTCCTTCTTTCTTTCACTTCCCTAGTATTACTTAAAATAATATTTCCCTTGTGGTCTGGAAACTAAATAGTTTACCTTATTCCAGACAAGTTTAAGGAGAGATCACAAAACGCGCAGAATTACCACAATTAAGAAAGAGTGAGAGTTATTCTAACAGCACAATGATACTTCCAAATACAAGTTAATCTTCTACTACTCAAGCACTGCCTCCATCCACCTTGGCTACTTTCCTGGTACAGTTATTCTTACAGTGCATGCCAGATGCTTGATATGTGTTATTTAAAAGGCAGGTTTGCCCAGTCTATAAGTGGAAGATGGCTGCAAGTTTGGCCATGTGCAGAAGTAGACTTTGCGATGACTTTGGCTTCAGTAGAAGTATATGGAATGTTTCTGACTTATTAATATTTTTCCAACGCCACTTACAAACAGATTTCCAGTTTGCTAATGTTTAGCCCATAATGAAGTGTGTCCATAAAATCTTAAGACCACAGTTCCTTACCCTCAAACATAGCCTGCTTTTATTCTAGTATTGAATCATTAGCTTTTAATTATTTGACATCAGGATTTCTTACACATTTTAACAATAAAATACACTGGGTGCAGCTTAGCTGTTTGGAACTAAATATTGGCAAAACACAAGTGGTGATACAGGGTTCCAAGAAAATACTCCCTAGCATAGTGGTAGTTTAATGATGCAGACATCACCGCATTCTCAAAACATGATCGCTTGACAATTCTTCAAATCAATCAATACTGAAGTCAGGACAACATCAAAGACTTGACATTTCCATGGTCAGAATTGTAAAGAAGTACTGGTATATTCACCCAAAAGAATGGCATGGTAATATCCTCGATTAACCCAGTCCATATTTAATCAAGACACCTACCAAGAAAATATCAGCCTTTTTCCATGGTACCATGAAATAGTTTGAGAATGTTCAGGTCATAATAAATGTTTCCATTACGCCTTCTTAGTCCTGGTATATAAGAAAGAAAATTCAGTTATCTTGAAATCTCTTACTGTTTTTAGGTTTCCAACTCGGAGTATAACCAGATCCTCTATTGGGATCTCAGCAGAATCACTGGCGCCAAGGAAATTAGTTTGTGGGCGGCGGTTACTTACATAGTCAATAATGGAAAACAGAGCCATTTCTGTCATGACAAAATACAGAAAACACACATGAACCATTTTAAAAATGGTCTTACTACTGCAATCACTGTACACATTTATTACAAGGTCAAAGACAAAATTTAACCAGTTTATAGGCTGCCAGGTGACAATTTTACTAGTGTAGAAAAACCCACCTCTCTCAAGTCCCAAAAGAAATAAAATTCAAAATACAAACACCGTTTGTCACATCAGACTGTGAAATCTCAGAAAAAGATTGGTTGTTCAGCTACTTTTCTGAACTTGGCGTCAATCGACTTTTGAAACCTAAAAAAGACCTACTAAAAGGTGCAGTAACAAACATAAGGTAACAGTCACTTGCACATTAAATAGGTTACTTAAAACAAACTCTCTATTAAAGCAGTTGTTCATTAATGTTTTACAGACCTTACATGGTTGAGATTATTACACTTCAAAATATTAAACAAATTCCCATCTTCTAAGAGTAAGCACTAGTATTTAGAATCCATGCAAAGGCAACATTAGGTTTTTGGGATTCTTGTTTTTTCCTTATTGGGTACTATGTTCGTTTGCAATTAAATTATTTTCAGGATTTTTTCAGAATTGCTAGTGTGCATGAGAAGGGATAAAAACATGAATTTAAAAGCTGAAAATCCGAACTAGCCATCACAGTACTTCTTTCTTAGTAATGGACCGTGTATCAATCACTCTTGCAAGC
Source organism: Calotriton arnoldi (assembly GCA_963921515.1). NCBI lineage: Eukaryota > Metazoa > Chordata > Amphibia > Caudata > Salamandridae > Calotriton > Calotriton arnoldi. Next base: position 339,921 of record CAWUFW010002370.1, read on the forward strand.
AGTTAAAGATGCACTTCAACATGTCTATGAATGGAATCTGACAGTATATTAATAATGCGCAATTATACAAGGTTAGTCACACATAGAATTTGATTATTTGCAGACCCGTCGGTCAAGGAGTTTCCCATTTTCCCAACATCTACATCCTGGGCATAGTTTTCCCCCCACAAAGTGGCAATATTGACACAAGGGTGACGGCTGGCACTGGAAATGGATGCTCTCGATTCCTCACAAGTTAAATTGAAAGCCATTTCCTCTCGATTTAGAAGATGGAAAGCTGTGGCAAACTTTCTCGCAACAACTGGAACTAAAAAATTATCGGACCGCTACTGTGGTCAATGATCTAGCAACTCAAGCTAAATCGTCCTCGGGTACATTTCTTTAGGTCAAAAGCCGGACCTGTTTAGCCCTGAGAAATCCTGCAGGTCCAAAAGGACTGAGAAAACTGAAGTAGCAGTAAAATGGCAACAAAGTAAACGGTTGCATTTTGTATTAAAAAACTTAGGCCTGATGGGAAAGAATTCCAGAGTGAGGTTAGCCCATAATGGTCTTCAGAAGTCATGTGTGATTTACTTGCCTTGCCATTATTCTGCTGTGGATATGTGCAGCATATCTACGCTACCCTCTCTATTCAACTACTGTATTAGGGTTACCTTACCAGGGTTACTGATAGAATCACATCTTTTAATAGCCAAGGAAATGAGAGTAATGGGTTTAATGCAAAAAAGCAGGAAAAAATATTTTCTTCTCTTTGAATGTGTTGTTTTTGGCATTAGGTGCCCATGCTAATCTTACACAGACGCAGTGTGTGCATTCTTGTGTACAGTCCTCCAACTGATGGGTTTAGCCAAGGAAGATAGATCCAGCTGAGGAAGCAGCAGACATGCTGACCAAGCGCCAACTAGGGATTTGTGTATCAGTGCCCTGTGCTGGGCCTTCCAACTCACTCTTAACAAAATCCATATGATCTCAGGTGCTTTTTAAAATAACCAAGGAAGTGCAAATTAGTTCAGTCCTCTTTAAAGAATGGCTTTGAAAGCGAGTACAGCACTTCCTTTCAAACTATGGCTAGACATGTCCTGGTGGACCGGCAGGGGAAGCTACCCCCTTGTTACTGGAACACGAGCTTAAACTTCAATCAATGGGTTTATTTTGGGTTACAATGAACCCATAAAACATGCATAATCATAAATAGCAGTATATACAGGATTGTTTGTAATCATACAAATTAAGATATTATACACTATAAATTTTTCCGCTAGAGATGTCATCGTGGATCCGTCTAAGTATATAGTGTAAGTGCATAGTGCGGGGGGCAATATCAGCAATGTAAGGCTAAAAGTTTCTATAATGCTCACAGACATAACAAGCATTTTCAATGCAATAGGTCTCGCATTTATGAGAGTTTGAGCTATAGGCATTGTAAATGACAATGCCTTTTATTTATGTGGTTTTTAAAACAAATAAAAGGCATTGTCTTTTACAATGCCAATAGCTGAAACTCTCGCAAATGCGAGACCTATTGCATTGCAAATGAGTGCTATAAAAAAGTAGATGCATGGATTGATTCAGACCTGGAGATGTGGATTTGGGACCAGGAAGTCCACCACACACCTCCGCTATCTCTTCGGAGATCAGTGGGCAGGCTGAGCCAAGTTATATTTTAATTTTATTCTGTTTAATGATTTGTAGTGCAGCAGTTTCCAGTAGAAAGGACACAGGACTGAAGCAGTGGAGCATCAAGACAAACCATCAGGGATTGTGTAAAAATGGACTCTGGAGACTGATTTACATTCCAGAAACTAATATGAAGAAACATGGTGTCTCATTGCTGCCTGCAAGGAAGGTCCTTCACAATCAGGTTTTAGCAAGTGTCCGAAGGTGAAATGAAAGCACACATCACACTTGTCTGTTAAGGGCAGATCTGCCAGTCCTGAGGCTGGGACCTGGGGCTCACCGTGCCCAGGGACCACCTTGGGACAGAAGTGCTGACCTCGGACTGGAGGATTTTCGCCCTATAAGTCTCAGAGGGTGAAAGAAGGAACAGTGCCTAGATTAGTGGGGCTTGTCACTGAAATCTCATCTCAGGGGCAGTAGACTGTTCTTTAAGACAGGCTCACTAGGCCTCATGTGAGCCAGAATCACCAAATTCTTAATAGAGCTTCCATTAAGCTCAGGTGCCAAAACCTGATCAGGCTCCTAACTGTGTAAGCTATACCAAAACGCGCCTACGTATCTTTATCACATACTCTAAGGTAATAGGACGTGTACATTTCTCAAAGTGACAGCATTTTAAAAGAAAGGGGAGGTAAGCTTAGCTGGTATATTTAACAGTCATTTGCAAAGCCAATAAGTCTCGCCTATGAGACCAATTTGATCTGTCAATTGTTTTAACCGTGATGTACAGCACAGTGGCTGGTGTGCAGCATGGCTAAAAGTAAAAGAAAAAAAAAAAAAAGAAAAAGCACTATGAAGTGGCCACTGCATCATTTTGTAGGCGCGAGGCAGCATGCATTTAGTGTCCCTTCCTTTAACAATCTGAGATGGATTGGAATATAAAAAGTAGAACCAAAAGAGCTTTTTTACCTTTTGCACAAAAGAGGCGCGGGGTGTCCGCCTCCCAGGGAGCGGCCCAGGTGCAGGTAGGTAGCGGGGGCCAGCGGGCTTACTAGGGGGCTGGTCCGGCCGCTGCTGCTGCTCGTTTCGTGCTGGTCGCCCCCGCTGGTGCTGCCCGCCCCGCGGCCGGCGCGACGCCGCTTTCTGGGCGCTCACTTACAGTGCCCATGTTTCCTCTTGGCGGGGGGCTTGGTCGGGCCGGCGGAGCTGGTCTTGGAGGCGCGAGTAAAATGCAATTAAATAAAAAAAGCATTCGCCGGGCGCAAAGTGAAAGACACGCCGTGAGCATGCGAGCGTGCACAGGAGCGGGGGGGAGGGAGCGCGGCAGCGAGGCGAACGCGCGCTGCTGCGCCTCCCATGGCCTATTGGTGTCTATTACGCGCACCAAGCGCGTAATAGACACCAATAGGCCATGGGCAGAGCAATGCGCCCGCCTTTGGCCAATTGCGTGCAGTCTTTTATAAAAAGACGCATGCAAAGGCCAATCGCGTAGCACAAAAGGAATCGCACGGGCATGTGAGATTCCTAGGTCAGCTTCGATTCCCCGTTTTACCTACTAAATGTCTCGCGCTGCGCAGTGCACCGCTAGGCGCAAGACCTAAAAAACCGGAACCCTTAGATCGATTAAAATTAATAACTAGCAACATGGAGAATCTGCCTTCATTTGCATAACTATCCAGGACTATTTCCAAATAGGACCTTCGAATCTATTCTCATTACAGGTGAACTAAAATATTACCAAAGGAGAGGATATTTACAGAGAACTTCCACCCCTTTTCCTTATTAGCCAGACTGTGTGAAGGTACCTGCTCATAGCAAATACTGTGAGGGCGTCTAAGTTTGATCTTCGTACCCTTGAGGCTACTATATAGCTTCTGAATCCTAGGTTGATGCAGAGTTGTTTGAGCCATTTTCTTCAAGAATTTTTATACTGTGGGCAAAAAAACAATAGATGTGTTGGAAAACGAGGCAGTATCTGTGAGGCCTGCACAAATAACATGTCACATTTGTCCTTCACTGGGAACCAAACACCCCAGTGCTGCTCCTGACTCAGAGGGTAGCGTTGCAGAGCAGTCTAAGGCTTACTCAAGGGAGGTGGTGTGGGCTAGTAAATCGCCATTACAGGTGCGCAGAAATAACTCAATAATTGATTGTCCAGTCTGTACTTTGCTTTATAAAAGTAAGAGTACATTTATTAAACACACACACTACTTAAACTATGCAACAATTTACAAATATACGTAAGCTGTTGGAATTACTTCGTGACATTGCATAACATTTCCACCCCTCCGAAAGGGGGGTGGGGTCTAGTACCACCACTCCCATGTATCATCTTGCCCCCTAATGCAGTTAGTCGAACATAACCTGGAGCGAGGGACCTGCTCACTGGCACCATCCCAGTGGCGACCCACCCCATTATCTCAACAAGCATTTAAACTAGGCACACGAGCCACCAGGGGAGCCCACCCCCGGTGGCTCCCGCCCGGCCCGCAGCCTCTGGTGCGGCCGCGGGATATCCTTTTTGACGTGGAGTCTCCCGCCAGTCGGGTGGGGCCGCGGGGGGGTGGGTGGGGGGGGGAGAAGTGCGGTGGCACTCCCCCGTTCTCCTCTTCTCGTCGGGGCCCTACTTCACGAGGAGCGAGACGGGGCTCCGTGACTTAGTTTCAGGCTTCGGGGCCCAGAGTCGGGATCCCGGGCCCCCACCAGGGTACCTTCGCGGGAAGCGGGACGGCGCTCCCAGACTGGTTTTCTTCGGGGGGGGGGAAGGGCACGACGGCGCTCCACCTCCCCCAACATCACCGGGGGCCAGGGTGGGCTCCTGGCCCCCTTCCTGGGCAATTTCACAGGGAGAGCGCTCCCAGACTTTACTTCTCTGGGGGGGGGGTGGGGAGGGGGCGCGACGGCACTCCCCCTTTCCCAACATCACTGGGGGCCAGGAGCCCTTCCTGGGCAATTTCACGGGGAGCGCGACGGCGCTCCCAGACTTTACTTCTCCTGGGGCAGCCCCCGGGACCTGACCCACCCCGGGGGCATAATTGCGACCGGCGGCGGAGCCCCACGCGTTTCGTTGTCGGTCCCATGAGAGGTCAAAGGTCGCCTACCTTCTGGGGGGCATAACTCGGCCCCCAGGCTGCCGATTTTCACAATATTCGCCTCTTCTTGCTCCTCTTGGCCAGCCCCAGCCACTGGGAGCACTTTCTTTCGCCCTCCCGATCTTGGGGAGGGGGAATTCAGCAGGGAGCCGTCTTCACTGGCTCCCTGCGCCAACCTTCCGCCTGGCTCTCCTCCTGGGCCTCTCTTCTCCTTGCGCAGAGGCCCAGGCTTCTGCTCACTGGTCTCCCATCCTGGCGCAATTCAGGGTCCTGGGCCAATCTGGAGGTTCTTCCTTCCAGCTGCCCATGGTGCCAGGCTCCAGCACCAGTCGTCCTCAGCAGACCACACCCCTGAGAGAGCTTCTCTTCCAGTGCAAGACCTTTTAAAAGAATTTGGAGGGGGCTGGCACGAAGTCTCTTCTTGCCCTATCAGGCAGCGACACCTCACCTCTCTGCCCCTGCTCCCTCCTTCCTGCCCAGGCCTCTGGGTTTGTTCAAAAGGGCGTCGTCCAGGGGTCTCATGCCACATGGTCTCGGAGAGCCCCTTCCCCCCCTCCCTGCCTTCTCTCCAGAGCAGCTTGGTGCCTGGCACCAGGTGGCAGCTGCTGATGGATGAACCTGTAGCTCCACCCATCTTCTCTTCTTGGAGTGGAGGCCTTCACCCTTGGAATGCTTGTTGTGCAGGGCTGGCTTTGGGAGGAAGGTCATTAATTCAGCCTGGCCGGGTCAGCCCCAGCCAGGCCTTGGTTATGAGCTGACTCCGAGAAATAGGTCATTTCTGGATGACCCAAAAGCAGTACAAATATGACTTTGGACTCTGCAGAATACTTCTTCTCACATAGGTTACAGTGGACTTTGATGCGTGTCTGGAATATGTAGGCCCTAGGAAAGTAAAACTAGCCCATGTGCTCCCCATCCTCATAGGAGAATAATGGAATAAAAACAGTAAAGCACACTGACTTTCCCTCAAATGTTTCTTCCCATTGTAGAAAGCCTATTCCATGTCACCACCCAATTCTGCACAAGTCCTGCCACACCATTCACTTTGTAGCTGCTCCTGGGCTGCGCACGCCAGGAATCTCTCCTGCACAGCCCTTACACTTGTGCACACGCATGTACACACGTGTTTGCATGTAACCAGCCCAGTGCCCCTTACTCTGGGTGAAGCGCAGCGGCCTACTCGCGCCAGAGGGACACCGGTAAAATACACAAGCCGTCCCTTTCATCAGGAGTTCACTGTGGGTGAGTCCCAACTTAGGAGGCTCTCCCACAGTAAAAGCTCAACAAATAGGTGTTAAAAAAGCGAAAAATCCGGGCTGCTCAGATGGTTAGAACCACCTTCTAACAATGTTCCACATCTTCGCGGCGTGCTCCACAAAAAACACAAGATGGTGTGGCTACTGGATGTTTTTTTCCAGCTGCGGGAGTAATGCCCAATCTGCAAAATGCCCAACAGGTACTTGACGAATAGAGTCTTGGCGATACCTGGGGCTACATCATCAAGGTAGGGTTCGAAGTGCCCATTACATTTAACAAGAAAAAAAATCTGTTGTCAGAGATCAAATGCTACTGTTACTGAGGTATTGTTCTTCAGAGTAAGACCAAAATGCTGATTTAACAGCTATTTTTGTGTTGCTAGTTATATCAGAGGGGTTATTCCATAGTGTGTTCATGCCCAACACCTGAAAGGTGGATTTTAAATGAGTAAACCATTTAATAGACAGTAAACCAGGCATACCCAGAACCTCAGACAACTCATTTCGATAGGTTTCCAGCTCTGGAGTCCTCCGCCGGAGTATCCATAGTAGCAAGGGTCTTAAGGCTGCTATATCACTAATCAGTTTAAGGCCAATTTCAAAGAAACGGGGATGATGGGTGTACTTTGTGGCAGATTAAGCAAAGATCGGAGGAAAGATTTTCTTTAGTGGCCACCTCCCTTTTCCCCACATGACCCCAGATTTCAGACCCATACAGAGCTGCCCTCTGCACCTTTGCACAGTAGATTTCAATGGCTGGGGAGACATGTCTAGGTGTCGTTTTTAGGTCGAGCCTAGCGGCACCGAGCATGTGCTGCTCGCTCTGCGAGGCATGCTGTAGTAGAGTATGCTGTGGAAGCCTCGCCCACTCTCCTCCCATATTTTTTATTGGCTGGTGTCATTGTCCTTGGTAAATGCTGGCTTCCAATTGATTAGGAGGCTTGTTAGTCCCTCCTTGTTACCGCCTTGTCGCCATTTGTTACCTCCCATAAGGACTGGATCTTTTACTTGTGGCGGTACGCGGTCTCCTTCATAAGTCGGTAAGCACTTTTTTCTTTAAAGATCTTCCCTATTCCACCGACATCTCAGCAGGCCTTCTGGTTTTACTAATGTATAGATTTAAATTATAGCGCGTCCGCTTTAACTATAGCGGACGCGCTTATTCATTTACTTAATAACTGGCTGCTTTCGTAATTTATTTATTTAAATTTTAGCACGTCCGCTGTAACTATAGCGGACGCGCTTATTTATTTATTTTATTAATAGTGCAGGCTGCTTTCGTTAGGGCCAAGCAGAGGTGGGGAGGGGGGCACAACGCGCTGCACTGGGGGGCATGCCAAACGCAGCACTGCTATTTCCACTCCCCCACTGAAGGAAAAAAATACATTTGCAATGTAATGGAACTCGCATTTACGCGCGTTCAAGCTGTTGTCATTGTAATTGACAATGCCTTTTATTTAGGTTTTAAAAACCAAAACATAAAAGGCATTGTCATTTACAATACCAATAGCTCAAACTCCCGTAAATGCGAGACCTATCGCATTGCAAATGCTTGTTTTTGTATCTTCTCAGCACAGTGAATGCTTTGTGCAAAAGGGAAGCACTTACTTTGTTCATGTGTGACGACCAGGTAGTTGATTTGTCTATGGTAATGCCAAGGTAGTCAAACTCTTCCCCTTTCTGTAAAGGGACCCCTTGTATACTATTACCACCTCTGTAAGATTTATGGGGATTAGGGATCATATACTTTGTTTTTGATGTATTGACTTCAAGGACCCTCTCTACGCAAAAAAGTGTGACTTTATTCAGCATATGGAGCGAGAAATCAGTAGGGTGTCATCAGGGAATAAAAGTGCTGGTATGGGACTACCACAGAGTCTGGGAGAGCCATGGGAAAATTTGAGCAAGTATTTAAGTGCGTCCAGTACCGGCTCCTCCGCTATGGCGGAGTAGCCTCTCCTCACTGCTTTTAAGCAGTGGGAAGCAGAAACATAAAATGATAATAACTTTGCGTTATCATTTTATGCTGCTTCCTGCTGCTTTGCGGGCGGGTGGGTGGGCGGGGCTATTCTGCTCTTGGACCAGTGCAGGAGAGGAGTGGTTTGCCCACTCCTAAGAGCGCAATGACTGTTTCATTGACCCTCTCTGCATTGTAGCATTGTGATTGGTCAGTATGGCCTGCTTCCTGTTCCTCAATGTGCAAGGAAAGCAGAGACGAGGGACCCGGCCGGGGACAAGGTAAGTTTATTTTTTATTATTATTTCCACAAGCGCGACCCCACCCCCCTGCAAGCCCCCCTATCCCCCGCACAATCACCCCGCGCAGGCCCTGCCACCCGCGAGCCATGCTGGCCACTGCTGAGTGCGTCATTAAGGTACAGTGAAAATAAGGTTGGGCTAATACACAACCTTGACTGACTCCTCGCTCGACTGGGAAGCGTTTGGTTAGCTCCCCCTTTGGAACCCACCTCAACAGAGCATAGATTGCATGAATCAATCTCATTATTACATTCTGCAAAGCTGGGTCCATGCCCATCTGGCCCAAAACTAACAGTAGTTTATCCCTGGGTATTACATCAAAGACCGTTTTGAGGTCTACAAAGGCCACGTAGAGATGGTCCCTGGTTAACTGAATGTACCTCCATTGCAATAAAGTGAACAAACAAAATGTGATCTACAGCGCTAGTCTTTTGCCTTAACCTTGCTTGTAGTGGGGATGTAAATTTTCCACTGCTTTACCTTGTGCAGGACCCGATGGCAAAATACCTTTTGAATGCTGTTGATCAGTCTTATAGGGTGGTATTTCATTGGATTATTTCTTTCACACTTTTTATTCACTGGTATAACTTCTGCACCTTGCCACGTTTCTGGAATGTTTTCACCATCCAGTATCCTATTTGACTTTTTGTTAATGTATGGAACCCAGACTTTCTGTTCTGATCGATATAGGTCACCTGGGATTTTATCCGGGCCGGGAGCTTTCCCAGGCCTAAGATCAGGCCCGATTCTAGCGGGTGGGCCAGGCCCACCCAAACATGAGCCTGGCCCACCCAAACATGAACCTTGGCCCTCGCAGCTGAGACAGCTTCCCGGGCACACACAGCCGCACCCGAGCACTTCTTTAAAAGACCACTTACGTGTTAATGAGGCTTTGTTGTTTCTTCACCCCTTCTTAGAGCCCCTGCAGCTCCACTCTGCATATTGCTGGAAGAATCAGCGCCCCCCCCCCTCCTCCTCCGAAATTTGGCTCTAGTTGCGCCTCTGTAGCAGAGATCCTCTGCTGTTTAAAATGTGGGAGGCAGTTATTTACCAGCATTTGGTGAGGACATTTTCCTCAAGGTGGGAAGTGGCGTATTTTCAGAAGATGCTTAAGATCTTCGAGGATTTTCTTTTAATTAAGAACCGTGGTTTGTGCCCACTCTGCTGTAGCAAATGCTCAACTCTTAATGACGTTTAAACAGACTTGCTTTATTTAATTACAGCCAATCACTCGGTGAAAAGTGGAATAGTCTGATCTGCGTGTGGAAACCAAAACTGAATGTGTTCTCCTTGTGTAAAGTAACTGGTGCTCAGGCAAAGCACTCCAATAATATGGCAACATTAAACGTGAAATGTGGCAGACAGCGCCTTATAAATCAGATCACTCAAGATTCCAGGCACCTGTCCTTTGGATCGAGTCGCACCAGCAGCGCTATGTGTTTATGCCACAATTGAGAGCTCTGGAGCGGAGACTGAGGGCACTGCACTTTTCTCATAGTGCCTGCAGTCAGTCAAAAACTTTTTCAGAATACATGGCCATCCATCCTTGGCCTCTCGGCAGAGAGCACACAGTGGTCACATACTCCTGTTGTAATTGTGATTCTGTTGAAATGGATGTGATGGGACCCTTTTGATGGGGCTACACAGTCTTCAAAATAATAAGGCTAAAGTAGAGTAAAAGAAAATGCAGTGCTCGCTTGCTACTTAAGTCATCCCTAACTTTACGCCTCACCACTTTCAAATGCCACTAGCTGCCACTGGCAGCGACATTAAGAAGGCCAACAGAAAATGGCCACTGAAATTTAAAACGTTCCTCTGAACGTTATTTTTCTTCTTCTAGGAGTTGCGTGATTGGGCCTGGGCTCTTTCTCACAGCCCCCCCCCAATCACGCATCTCCTTTTAGAAAGGTGGGCTGTGCACATGCCCACCCGTGCAGGTAAAATAGGGGCACGGCAAGGGGGACAAATTCTTTCTTTGACACGAATGCAAGACAACAGTAAAAATGGCCAGATAATTCTGGTGATTAAGGATCCTGCTGGAGAGCAATCCTTTGTCTGTTGGTAGTTTTGAAATGCAGATAAACTGTAGTTTATGTGGATAGCTCAGTAGGTTACTGCCTTGGTTACACAGGTCCTTTTGTTACTTGCAGTTCAGAAGTTACAATCCTAACAGGACAGTGCCTATGAACTGTCATCAAAGAGCTGCATACAAACCTGAAAGGTATAATTAGAACTTCTTTTTTTGTGTAGTTAATATTTCTCCAGTCTTTCATTATTCTAATGCTGCTCTAAAGAGTTTGTTAGGGCAGACATACATTTTAATCAGTAAAGCACCCCCCCCCCAACCCCACACCACCACTGGCATATGCTTTAAATCCTCTGTTTGTGCTTCTCCAGACCAAACTCTCTTAAAACATACTGCCCACCAGTATGGATGACATGTGATTCCTACTCCTGGTATTCCTCATTCGCTTATGCGACATTCCCTATAGGCTGATTTACATACTTGTATGATTGATTGTCTCTGCATAATGTGGGCACGATGTAAAGTACTGTGACACCCTACACTATGAGTAGTGCTATACAACTAATGAAGTGCATGTATGAGAGGAGATATGAGGGGCACTGGTGGAGGGTGGTAGTGAGGGAGTCTGAGGAGGAGGTAATGAGTTGGAGGGGCTATGGAGAGATGAAGGGCACTGGTGGAGGGTGGCAGTGAGGGCATCCGAGGAGGGGGTCATGGGGTGTAGGGGGATACAGAGAGATGAGGGGCACTAGTGGAGGGTGGTAGTGAGGGAGTCTGAGGAGAAGGTCATGAGGGGGAGAGGCTACGTGAGATGAGGGACACTGGTGGAGGGTGGTAGTGAGGGAGTCGGAGGAGTAGGTCATGAGTTGGAGGGGCTATGGAGAGATGAGGGGCACTGGTGGAGCGTGGCAGTGAGGGCATCCGAAGAGGGGGTCATAGGGGGAGGGGCTATGGAGCGATAAGGAGCACTGGTCGAGGGTGGCAATGACTGAATCCAAGGAGGTGGTCATGGGGTGTAGGGGGGCTACAGAGGGTTGAGGGGCACTGGTAGAGGGTGGTAGTGATGGAGTCTGAGGAGGAGGTCATGAGGGGGAGAGGCTACAGAGAGATGAGGTGCACTGTTGGAGGTGGTAGTGAGGGAATCCGAGGAGGGGGTAATGGGGGGGAGGGGCTATGGAGCGATGAGGGGCAATGGTGGAGGGTGGCAGTGACTGAATCCGAGGAGGTGGTCATGGGGTGTAGGGGGGCTACAGAGAGATGAGGGGCACTGGTGGAGGGTGGTAGTGAGTGAGTCGGAGGAGGTCATGAGGGGGAGAGGCTACGTAGAGATGTGGGGCACTGTTGGAGGGTGGCAGTGAGGACATCCAAGGAGGAAGGCATGAGGGGGAGGGGCTATGGAGAGATGAAGGGCACTGTTGGAGGGTGGTAGTAAAGGTATCTATGGAGAAAGAGGTCAGTGGTGGGGCACCAATAAAGACTTTTGCACCAGCGCTAAAGCCGGCCCTGTCATGGCCTTTCAGTTTATTTAATTAGCAGTCGGGTCATTAGGGCCTCTGTGGAATATATTTTAAAGTGTGCTCATTTTTTTTTTTACTGTTATATTCAATGAATTAAGTTGGAGGTTAATTTTCCTAATGTTTTTTACCGGGAATAATGAAAATGGAGTCGGATGGTGGCTGATATGGGGCTGGGGCCCAAGGTCAGCTGTGAGCTAAGGTGCACGGGAGATGGATGGTAGAAAATGGATAATCAGGCCGGGAAGGGAGTGTGCTGCAGAGTCCGGGGTCTCTGCAGGTAGTAATGAAGAGAGATTCTCTCTGAAGACTGGCAATGAGGGAGGCTGAGTACTGTTACTTGCCTTATACTCCCACCTCAGAAACCTCCTCTTCCCATCAAAGGGACCTTACATGGGATACATTTCAAAAAGAAAAACAAGCATTTGCAATGCAATAGGTCTCGCATTTACGCAAGCTTGAGCTCTTGGCATAGTCAATGACAATGCCTTCTCTTTACGTTTTAAATAACAAAACACAAATAAAAGGTATTGTTATTTCCAATGCCACTAGCTCAAACTTTTGTAAATGCGAGAACTATTGCATTGCAAATGCTTGTTTATAGTTCAAACCTAGCTGAAAGGCAAGGGAACAAGGTATAGGGTCAAAAGCACAGGCAGCAAGTGATTGGAGGGGTAGCTGAGTCCTTAAAGCAGAAGTGGGCAGGGACTGTACTATGATATAGAGCTGTTTAAAGAGGTGTGTCAGTGTCTTCAGCTGTTCTGTAAATTGCAGCAGGCTCAGGCCTCCACACTTCTCCTTAAAAAACAGTAAACGTGGTCTGCCATTGAGAAATTGCAATAACTTTAACGCACTGGAAATTGTCCATGTGAACTAAATTAGGCGTTCATTACACACTTTTTCACCATGCCTGTTAGAAAAACTCACAAAATGTCATCACACGGCGTGGTCGAGCCAGGCATTAATGCAGAGGGACCTCTGTGTTTTGTGCACAAACCTGGCCATTGTAAATGGCCTCTCGGGCGCTTTCATTAATTATAGAGTGAAGCCGATACCGAAGGCCTACCTCCGAGGCATACCTGTCGGAAGCAGCATGACCAGCTAGCTAGCTCCACTCTGCTTCACGGAACAGGCTGGCGCTTCCTGGTAGCAACTTTTCATGTTAATGCACATTCTCCCGCACTAACATTTAATTGTTCAGCTACTGGTCGTTGTGACGTTACAGGTGTTAATAGTTTTCTTTGAAATCGGCTGTGCCCTATGCTCAGAGTTTATGAGCGAGACACTCTAGGGGAACAGAACTGTAAAAAGTCCACAGCTCCAAAGAACATTAAATAACTGCACTGAATCGGTGGTCGTATCGGAAGAATGAGAGATGGCTGGAAAGCGGAAGAAAGGCGGAATGGAGCGAGTTTGTTTGGGTCGTTAAGGAACTGGGAAGGAAGAAATGTAGAAAGAGCAATCGAAAGGTGGATGAACTAAAGCGAGAAGTGAGGCAGGGAGGGAAGGTAGGCAGGGAGAGGAGGCTAGTGGCTTGGAGAAATTAGCTTTTCACAGGAGGAAAGGAAAGAGAAGGAGGGTAGACAATAAGGTGTGGGTTGGCGGCGGAGAAAGAATTGCGCTTTAAGTAGGACCTACCTCGAAGTGGCATCCTCCCTGGGTGAGCAGCCACTGTAAGCAGGACAGGTTGCCGGTAGCTGCAGCATCGTGCGCCGGGGTGGCCCTGTTGCGCGCTTGGCTGTTGCCCTCCACCCCCGCTTCTTCCACTAGGTACCGAAGGCAGCTCAGTTTCCCGGAGCGGGCGGCATGGTGTGCCACGGAGGCCCCCAGAATGTCTCGGTCTGCCTGAAGCAGCCCCTCTGCCTTCAGGGTCCGCAGGCTTTCCAGGTCCCCCTGACGGTCCGCGTTGAGTGTCCGCTCTAGGGCCATAGCTGTTCCTGGCCAGTTGAAGGACTGGGTGGGGTGAAACCTCTTCAACAAGTGGGAACAGAGCCCACCGTGAGCTCGGGTATTTTTGCGGCGTGAGCCATGGATGAGTCCTCACACTGCGCTACAAAGGCACAAAATCAATAAAGCGACAGTTAAAAAAAAAAAAAAAAGCATTTGCAATGCAATAGGTCCGATTGCATTGCAAATGCTTAAGTTTAAAACTGAGCGCGGCGCCGCTTGAAGGACACCGCTCGTTTTTTTTTTTGTTTTTTTTAACTTTAACACTGAGCGCGGTGTTTTTGAAGCGGGCGCTGCGCTTAGTGGTAAAGTTAAAAAAGATATAAATAAACCGAGCGCGGTGTCCTTGAAGCGGCGCCGCGTTCAGTTTTTAAGTAAAAAAATAAATAAAACACACTCGGCAAACGGAAACAAAGACACTTACACACGCGTACACAAACGCACAATACTACAGCTTCTTCATAAGGCCCAAATACTTCGAGGAGGACTTAAGACACACTGTACCGTTGAACGACTGCTCCAATGTGAACTCTCAGGCACAGAGGAGAACGTGCTTCGGTGGCAGCCACTCGCCTGGATATTGTTGGCGGCAGAATGAACAAGCGCCATTACTCATGAAATCTAAAAACACACAAACCTGGCTTCCGAGCAGTTTGTAGCAGAGTTTAAAAACATGACAGGTAGCTGTTGACTGTAAGAACCCGTCCTTCTGGTCCTTGTGAGGCGGAAAGCGCGTAACAGGCAGTGAGGTGATCTGGAGCAGACGGGGGAGGGAAAGTGAAAGGGTGCCATACGTGCGTTACTGCTTAAACGCCGACGCATGCACGTACGTGTGCACATCTCCTGTCCCACGCGTGCCGGAGAAGCGAGGCGGGAGCCCACCCCGCACTGGCAAGCAGTAGAGGAAGTTCGGCGGGAGCCCACCCCGCCTTCGTGAATGCCGCATGATGCGGCCAGAGCAGGATTCAAGAGCCGCTAAGTGGTGCATGCAAGCGCGCCACGCCTGGACAGGAGATGTGCACGCGTATGGTGCGAGCAGGCATTGTGATAACGCCGCGAGCCGTACACGTGCACATCTCCTGTCTGTTAAGTTTCGGCACAGACAGCTGATGTGCACGCGTACGGTTTGCGGCGTTATTACAACTCCTGCTCGCACCATACACGTGCACATCTCCTGTCCAGGACTTGCCATACACGTGCACATGTCCTGTCCCCCTTCGCAGGCAAGTCGGCAACAATAGATCTCGCTTACGCGAGCAGCGCATGGCGCTGCATCGCTAGGCGAGACCCAATGAAACGTTTGTTTCATTTTCTAAGAGCAGGCAGTGGTCCGTGGGACCACTGCCTGCTCTTAAAAAATATTTTTGCATCCATTCACAAAGAGGAAGGGATCCCCTGGTGACTCCTTCCTCTTTCTGAGTGGCTTACCGCCTAATTGAAGTAGGTGGTAAACTGCGAGTGTTTTGCAATTTCGGTTGCAAAACAATGATACAAGTGCGGCTCGCTATTAGGAAGGGACGCCCTTGGAATGCCCCTTGCTAATACAGTCTTGCACAATAGCGTTTGTACATACCCACACCCTTTTTTGCAGTCGCAAACGGGCCAATTGCCCTTTTGCAACTGCAAAAAAAGGTTGTGCATCTGGCCCTTAGTAAACTAAAAGACAAGTCTGTTGTTATGTGTGCCTTACTTGTGGCTTAGATTCTTAGTGCAGATGAAGCACTATTTTAGTAGACTAAATCAAACAGAAAATGTGTTTTTAAATAAACTCTGTGTTGGGTGATAGGGCCCCGTGTGGTGTTGGTGCTCACTCTTAGCGGTATTATCCTAATTCGTAAATAGTTGCTATGGTGCTCAAGGGAGGGGGAAAATCACCCACACCCCCAATATGTGACCCCTAGGGATCTACCTTACAAGTGACAACAAGCCCGAGCACTCGTACATCATTTGATGTACGAGTGCTCGGGCTTGTTCTCACAGAAAATGTGTTTTGTACAGTGCACATCTAGAACACATGCATTTGAAGGTGCCCTCTTATGTGATGATGAATAAAGGAGGCTCAGGGAAATAAAGGTTTGGCTAGGATCACACAATTTGGTCAAGCATGGAAGCTAGGATTGATCCCAGGATTTCTAGTTTCACATTGTGCAATTCAGCAACTAGATGGGTGTCTCATTCTCCTGTATTACATTACAGATTGATGCTTTATCTTTCATAATTTGACTATTTTAGCACATGAGAAAGGAGCTCACGGAAACCTATGTATGGATGAGTTTATAAGGGAGGTTTCAAAGAATGATAGAAGGTTACCTCTATGAATGGACTGCTAGTTTTGAAATGGTCGGTGTGAAAACTGCTGGCAGTTTTCATAAAATACTCATTTCTCTTTTTTCAAATGTGTTACTGTTTTTCAAGAATTTGTATCTTTGAAAGTACATCGCAAAAGAATGACAAGAAAGTAAAATGTATCAAGTTAAATTTGTGCAGAGAAATAAGTGTTGGACAAATTGCAACAAGTAAATAGCCAGCCTTTCTAATACGATGATGTCAAGGCTTTCGTGTGGTAATGGGGACTTCCTTAATCTTGAACTATTATAATATGCTTGGTATTCAAGTACTTGTATTGAAGCCTGGCCTGCTGGAATTCGAGGGTTTGCAGTTAGGTCTAGACATTGCTCTTACTTTCAAATAACTCTCCACATTCTCTGTATACACACAGAATCAATCCGTGGTATCATGGTGACTGTTTGCAAGTAGATATGATGTAATCTAGGGCTTGTAGACTACCTCCAGAAGCAACAAATTGGGCCCGCAGTGCAGGGGCGTCTCCTACACTAGGGCGGAGGAGTGTTGCCCCACTGCTTTCTCGCAGTGCGAGAAGCAGAAACATAAAATGGTAATAACTTTCAGTTATTACCATTTTATGTTTGGTTGCGGGTGGGCGGGGCTGCTCTGCGAGCAGGGCAGGGGAGGAGTGGTGTGTCCACTCCTGAGTGCGTAAAGACTATTTGGTCGGCGCTCTGGGGCCGCCCAAACCAGTCATGCACACACTGTCCTTCTCCATGCTAATTAATTAAAATTAATATTAAATTAAACACCAGCGCGACACCCCCCCACCCGTCCCCAGTCATGCCGGCCGTGACTGCTGCAGTGGCCCCCCCGAAAGCACCCTTGGCCTACCCAAATAAAAATTCCTGGAGCCGGACCTGCCTAAGATAATTAATGGCTCTGTGTGTATCTTCCAGAGATAAAGTCAATGCTGGGACATTCGCAGCCTTGCTGGTGGGTGGTGCTGTTGGGCTTACATTCGGCTGGGATGTTTGGTCACTTGAGGCTGAGATATCACTATACAATGTGGTGAGATGCTTTTCCCATCTATGAGCTGGAATATGATGCTCCGTATAGTTGGTGACTGTAGAGCCGCCGTTGGCGATTATGTGTCAAAAGGATTTAGAGTCCCTGACCCTAGACGCTTTTAAGCAGATCCTCACACCTTTCGCCTATCCATTCCGGTTTAGTTTTGGAGTTAGTGTCTTTATACCTTCCTCTCATTACTCTTTGTCATGGGTATATCCCCTTGTTTTAGAGCCGCTAATAATGCAGTTTTTGCCTTTTTACAATGGGCGTTGAACCAAGGGGATGGATTCATGCTAGGTGGGTTAGTGTGTTTGTTTTCTATAGTGCATAGCATACTTAAGGAACTAAACAGATTCAAGTGTACTTCCATAAAGGGGCCCTCGAGTCAGGTTTATCTAACCAAGAAGATTCAGCTTCTTCGGGAAAAAAAGATTAGCAAGCTTCAGAGCAACTCTCCCAGGTGCAACGCCATTACTACTTGAATACAGCTAAAGTATTTTAAAAGAGGACTCGGTGCATGCCGAACAATACTTTTTGATAGATGTCATGTTAAACGAGTGTATGGTCTGAAACATTATCAGCTCACAGAAAGGTGGTTATTTCCTTTGGATTGCAAATTAGGTATTCCCAAGCTGCGCATCCGTGCTGGTCTCCAGCACCGGCACATGAGAAAAACGTTCCCAGAACATTGGCTTTCATCTAATGTTATACTCTGCAGTCAGCGAGGAGCATCCCACAGGGGTATAGGTCTGGCAAGGTGGTGCCACCCCTTGGGAAACAGAAGAATACCCAGGTTTCCCTGACTTGTAGGGGCTCCCTCAGTGAAATCCTCTTTTGTGCGACCAGTTCCAGTAAGGTGGTGCCACCAACGCTGCTTGGAAAACAGGAAAAGAATACCCAGGTTTCCTTGACTCCCGGGAGCGCCCACTGTGGAAATTCCATTCGGCAACCAGGCTCACCAACTAGTAGTACTATTTAAATAGGATGCCCATGAATTATCGAGTTACCGTAGGACATTGAGGGCCCCTCATCTCAAGTTTTTAACTTAATCGAGAGAGTCCCGTGAGTTTACCGTGCACTTTTGGGACGCCTCTATGAGATGGTTTTCCATACTTTGTGAAATTCCATTTGAATGCAGGAGATCCTAGCAAGTTTAAGTCTTCTCAGTTCACTTGACTAAGGACCATGATGTAAAGGAATTTATTGCTGCCTTGCAACCCCTTGGATTTTATATGGATTCTTGTGTGCCCTGAAGAAGGTACACGGCTCAGCCAGTTTGGCATCGAAATGAGCATCAGCACATTACAAGCACTAGTGCACCAACATGAAGATATGACTGATGTATAGCAAGAATATGGTTATAGGATTTATGCGATTCTTAAATGCTATAAAATAACTTTGGCAAACAATGAGAATAATAAGAATAGGATGGCATTACATGTATTTTGGAGAATAATGATGATGGCATGCAATGTTTGATAAAAATAATAGTAGAAGACCATTATAGACCTACTTGCTAAATAATGTTGAGGTACAGTGGACTTGAATGATGATTTTAGATCTGGATGCCAGTGGTGTGTATGTAGTACGAGTGTATCAGGCTTTTTTTAGGGGGAATCGCAGCATAACTAAGAATGAAATAGTAATTGAGTATTTTCTTAATTCAACTGCAACACTAATTGAATCATTTTTGCAAATTGTATGTCCAAAGATGCGGATTTATTTCAATAAAGGATAATTCATTTTCAGACAAAAATTACTTTTTTGATTATTAATTTAGTGACTCCTTTGGGCGATTGAGGAGGTGGGCGGTTTGTTTTTCATTCCCAAAATGTAGTCATTTTTCTCATATGTAACCAAATGAAGTCAGTTTCCTCTATTTTGGCATGAAAGCAACACAGGCATTTAAAGAGCAATATACTTATTTTCATGTGAGGTTTATTTGACCGAACTTAAAACTGTATGCAATTATGTAAATGTTTCAGTTGATTGTACTGGTGAGAAATCCTTTGACAGAATCCTCTCTTAAAACAAAATTCATGCATGTTTAAATGTGCATTGCCGGTTCACACCAATATACACTTACATACTCATTAGCACATTAATTTAAGCTAGTATGCGCACTTCCACAAACTACGCTAAAAGACAATCTGTACAGGAAGTTGCTCAACAGGTGAAACCAGGATTACATGGTTTTGACAAATGCAAAAATCTTCATCCCAACTTTCCATATATGTATTAAGTTAGAAATGGGCATAAATAAATCCAGCGGTGAAAAGTTAGGTTCTTACTATTTTTCGTGTACCCTAAAGTAAATAAATGTAGTACAAATCCAGAAAAATCTGAATATACACTACGCAATTTAGTTGTAGCATACTTTTAGTTGGAAGAGCTCCAATGCAAAAAGTGGGATGCACAAGGGAGCAGAACATTTCCAACAAATGCTAAACCTCTACAGCCAGGTGGATTCATTTAATATTCCTCTTTAAGCACTGCAATTCTATTCTGGCTCTCTAAAACACTTACTTGTTGACGCAAGTCATTCCAGCCGATTTCACACGGTATTTCGTTGCAAAGGAGGTCACAACAAAAGAGCTTACATTCCAGACAGCCAGAGTGCTTGGAATAAAACTATTCATAGTAGTAAGTGAAGGACTGTGCCGACACGAAGCAAGATTATTTTTCTAGACACAAAATATACCTGCATCATGAGATCACCCAATAGTAACCGAGGCATTGGTAAGAGTAATTGCTCACATAGTTACACAAGCGTGAATGGTACAGGATAGGCACTTACTAGCCACGGCTGGGGGATTTCTGGCAGAGGCATCTGTGGCGGGGCGGGTATGCTGTTTAACTCTTTCTGTACATGGCTTTTTCCGTCACATTCTGTAGAGAAGATTACACAACTTAAAATACACAGCATTGGTTGTAAAAAAAAAAAAAACAATCACTTAACACACGCATAAAAATACACCATTTGTACAGTCTGCAAAAAGAATTAATAGACTAAAGGATGCGTCACTTAAACCCTTCAGAAAAAACTGTCCATAAGTCGAATAGAGGAACATACATTCTTACTCATGGATATTTGACAAATACTCATTCTTTGAAACACAGATGTAATCTCGAAGGCTCGAGCAAGTGTTTTCTTTTTGCATCTATCATTTGAAGCGCAAAAGCATATATATATACACATACATACTTTTTTTTTTATAAACAGGGACAGAGGAAAAAGTATGAATACTTTGAAACACTCTGTACATTGCAGACATCTTTATGGTGCGTCAGCCGCAAATTAACTGTTGTGAATGCGTTCAGGTGCCATCTCTAGGCTAACTTGTAAGAATGAAATGCAGCAACCAAGCCCTTGTAATGGCACACTTTGGTGCTATATTGATAATTACAACGGTGAGCGCTCAAGCCAACAACTAAAATTAAACAATACTTACCTGAAAAGACAGGAACACTAAACTCCCAACCTTTACTTTACAATTCAAAAAGAGGGCATTTTAGCAAATAAGAGTTTCCCACCATCACGTGTAAACTATAAAAAAGCAATTTATAACTGAATTTTGTTTTAATGGCATTAACATTAGAAATTGTAGATGCGCTGAAATCAGTGGGGCAGCAATGGTCTATGAAGACTAGAATGGGCCTGCTCTTGTGAATAGAGTCTACCTCTCCCTTTCAGAAGTGAGCAGCGCCTGTGGTCGTGGGAACGGAGGACGCGTCTCCCTTTCTCCTTACTGTGAATGCAGTAGTCAACAGAGGCCACAGCAGTAGAGAGGAGAGCCGATGCAGGCCCCGAGAGTCCCTCAGTCCTGACAAACTGCAGCAGCAAAGCAAACAAGCAGCGGCAAATCTAACAGGTTTCGCCTATGCAAGAGCTATTGGCTTTGTCAATGTTTTGTTTAGCCATGCTGTACGACAACGCAGCTGTTGTGCAGCATGGCTAAAACACACTGACAAAGCCAATAGCTCTCGCACAAGGGAGACCTTTTGGTTTTGCAAACACATTTAAAAGTATGGCTTTAATTACTAGACTCAAGCCATGGCCATTGTTTTATCATTTCCATCCGGCTATTTAATATACACTTTTCTGTGCAACGTGAAAGTCCATCTCCTCAGAATGCTAGACCTGGCACAACGAATGGATTCTCCTAAGGAAAGAAAGGGAAGAGGATGTGATATGGCGTTACAGCCAGTGCTGCCGACTTTGGAACTGGAGAACCAAGTTTGAGTTTCTGTGTTGGCTCAACATACTACGATTCTGGGCAAATCACTTAATCTTTCGTGCACATCACCCTATGTAATGTAACTGTTGTTCGTGTAAACCGCTCGAATAAGTTAGAAGTAAATAAAACTGCAAAAAAAAAAAAAAAGCACGGGGGGGGTTAACTGCACAAAAAAAGGCAAGGGGGCTTATAGGAGGGACAGGCTTTGCTCCAAAGAAAGCTAATGAACTTTTTTTTTTTTTTTTTTAACTCAGCACTTTGAGTGACTCCAAAAATAAATAAACCACTTTCCTGGCAAGCATGTGTTAATTATGTATACGCTCAACAGGTACAGCGCTCCCACTCCTCCACCACAAAGTAACCACAAAGAATTTAAGGAAGGGTCATGCATAGATAAAGTGTACCTTTTAAATTTTGTGTGTAAAAGTTACTTAGTCAGTGTTTTGAAGCCTAGAAGCCTAAAGTGGCTACAGAGTGAACCCATCAGAAGGCGGTTTTGTTAAGAACAAAACACAATCATGAACATTCTGCGCCATCTTGTCTGATGAAAGTTCCTACGTGCACATAAACTACAGTCATTCTGATTTACCACAGCCATTTTGTACTCTGTTGGTCACCTTCATTTCACCCTGTCCTCTAGCAGCCTTCTGACTCTCTGACCAAACCTGATATGTGTGCTGGGGGCTATAAACTATTTCCACGACAAACATCAACATCACCTGCTGCCTCAAACTCGTCTTTCCTCTCATCCCTGCACAAACGGGTTACAAATACCAAACAGACTCTTGCAAACATGGTTTATTGCACTACACACAGCAAGACTGGTTTTTGCCAACAATGGGACCTGTTCTTATCAACAGAACGGACTCTTAGATCTGGCCGGTCTCACTCGTTTTTAGACCCTGAAGCAAGGTCCAGCTGCAATTAAATTGTCTGTTTTTGACCTGGGTGGGAGGAGAGTTAATGTTGGGCTTGTGTAACCATGTTGATAAAACAATGTCAGGCTTGTGTGACAACCTGCCCGGGGCGGAGACTCCAAGCTTGTAACCATGATAAAAGAAACAAATACATTGTGTAAAACTGTATAAAAGGAAGAGTCAGAAGCATTGCCAGTAGAACACCTCCCTGAAGACATCCTGGTGTCAGCAGTTGACGTGGTCTCCTCTAAGAGTAATCAACCTTTTTCTTGCCTTCCAGCTTCCAGCGCCTGCCTCGTTATTTTAGATAGTGAATCCAAAGTGGATTAAAGGTGACTTTGCGCCGGGCAGCATTGGGGATCCCAGGAGACTCGCTCAACGGGGGGCCCATCAGAGACACGTGGGTCCAGTAGAGAGGTCCTAACGACGGAGTGAACGACTAAATGATTGGAGTGCACCTGCCTGAAAGAGACCCTCGTCTGGCTGCCAATCGACTGAACTTCACCGGTTCCGAACGGACCTCTCTCGAGTGACCTGCGGTCCTGACTGGGGCCTTACAGGAACGCCGCATTGATTGTTGGAGTAAGAGGACAACCAGGCGCTGGAAGGGGAATGCGAAGAACTGTCCATACGGTCCGGGTAAGGTCGTGAGAAAACATGACAAATGGATTGATTGATCGAAATACTAGTATTCCTTTTTGAGTTATTTGAGACATTCCCTGCTTGCAAACAACGTAGAATAGGAATATTCTCTCTTTGCAGACAGCGAAGGACAGGTAGTGCAGACTTTTGTCTAACATTAATTGAGATATTCATTTTGACCGCTAAATACGTCATGCCTGTTTTCTCTAGATTGTTTGATTGTTTTGGACCGGACCGTTTGTTAGAGGTCAGTCATCCGGCACCGCCGGAAGGCACCCCTAACAAGGACATGTACGTAAAATATGGATTAGCCACCGTAGCTTATAGCAAACTATGGCATAAGTACACTAGGAAGGACCGGGTAAATCAGTGGCCACTGACGGGATCTTTCGATCCCGCTAAAATAGAAACGTTAGAATTAGCTCTCCACAAAAGAAAGCTAGACCAGCCATGTTTGATAGTTTTGGTTTATGGCGAAAAGAAGCAGCTCAACGAAAGAAAAGAGACGAAGCTAGACAAGATAAAGAAACGCGAAAATCAGCTTACCAAGCCTGTAAAAAGTTAGAAGAAGAACTAAAAGAAAAGGAAATCGATAAAAAGGAACAGGAATAAAAAATATCAGGTCAATGCCCTGTTAGAACGCCCTTAACTCTTTACCCCGAGTTACCAGCAAAACAGGGGGTAGATGACTTATTGTTAGGTCCCCCAATGATATACATGCCACCCCCTTATGCCACTACTCATCCCGTAGTACAACGCCAGGACCCCCAAAGTATAGCTGGAGATGGCACGATCGCCTCAGTCTCCACCACCTCTGCTCCCACCGAGCCACCCACACCAAATGCCTCAAAGGAGGCAGTAGTAGAGGTAGGAACCAAGGAAATAGGAGCGCCCAGGGTCCCGCGATTAAGTAAAAATGAGCGAGCAGGCATTGATAAAATAGTTAAAACCCTCATAGATAGGAAAGAAACAGAAGAACACGTAACAGACATATGCGACTCCTATGTTGAAAACCGCAAACGATACTTTATTGTACGTCTCTGTTACCACACCCTTACTGCATATGAAGAGAAGTACCAAAACGTAGGGCCCGAGCGATTAGTGGCTCTCTACAGGAAGGTAGATATCGGAGATGAAGGCGACAACGATGTTGCAGAACTATTTTCATCCACACTAGAAGTATTGCGTCACCTCATAGAACAAGGACAGATAGATAGGGACAGGACAACTAAGGTAGCAGGAACCCCAGTGGAAAAAACAGATAGCATGATGCCAATAAAAGAAGCTGCCCCTTACTGGGTACCTCCTAGAGGACAAGGGACTAATGACGATATAAACCATCAAGACGCTAGAGGAAGGGTGGTCTACAATTGGGTGTATCAGCCATGGGACAGACAGGACATCCTGACCTTCCGTAAATCTTTGCCGGATTTACGAAAGAACCCCACCGCCTTTACGCCGAGCTAGGTACCGCTCTGGGATCAACAATAATGACACTTGCCGACATAGACTTGTTCTTCGGGTTATGTTTGCCAGCAGATGTGTGGAAACAGGTTAAGAAAGTAAACCATACCGAACTGTTTGGTCATACCTGGGAACAACTCGACACACTAGATAAACAGCGGAACCCTGGTCAAAAACCAGTTAAAGCAATATTAGACCTCCCTGACAAAATAGTGCAGAAAGTGAAAACGCTGATCCCAGAGAAAAAGATAGACTGGTCCATAGTAACCGCATGCCGCCAGAAACCACAAGAGGACGTCTCAGAGTACTTCTCCAGATTTGAAACTGTGTTCTCGGATTACAGTGGACAAGACATGTCCACCGCAACTGGACACCACTTATTTGTGCAGAACTACGTCAAAGGATTACTGCCAGATGTATCCCAGAAACTACAAGCCAGCGAAAGTAGTTGGGCAGCATCTAAACCGACGGCCATTCTCCAAATGGCCCAGTATTACGAGCATCAGAGAAACGAAAATGACAGGGCTACAGAAAGGAAAAAGAAGGACTTGAAGGAAAGGGTAATGATAGCACAACTCCAGGGGCGAATACAGGAGGGAAGCAATATAGGGGAGGAAACCAGCAGAATACCCCTAGAGTACAGCCACCTAGGAACAATCCATCTACATCATATGTAGGACGCCAAGACCTAGGAAAGGATCAATGTGCATTTTGCAAAAAATATGGACACTGGAAATCCCAATGCCCGGCTTTGTTAGGAGCTGCTAGGGGCAGAGGGGCGAGGGAAATAGCAAGTGGACAGAGAGGAAGAGGACGTGGGAGAGGGTACGCGAGTGAAGCAAGCGAGGAAAGGCCAGGAAGAGTGAACGCATTTGACCATCCCAGACAGAATCAGTACCAACAGACAGATTATGACAATACGTACGACTTTGCATAGGACAGCCAGGGGCAAGGGAGGGATCCAGTCGAGCTCTGCGTTGATCAGCAAGGCCCTTATGTTACCGCTGAGGTCCTGGGCACAAGGTCGCCATTTTTGGTAGACACAGGAGCAACACGTAGTGCACTATCCAAACGACTGATTCCAAGGGCACCCTTGTCAGGCTCACATGTGACCTCAATAGGATTTGACGGTACGCCCTCCACCAACCCTTTGTCCCGACCCATCCCTTTTATTCTTGACAGCAATGGCGTCGAAACGACATTCCTCCTCTCATCTAACACCCCAGACGCCATTATGGGCCTCGTCCTTTTGAAACACTTCCATGCGACTATCAGATGCTCACCAGACGGAGTGCGTGTCATCCTGTATGACAACCCCCAACGCCATAGAGAACCCTTTTCAGCACAGGTTTTCCATCTCTGAGACCGACACATCCCTACTGGACACTTTGCCATCACACTTATGGGCTAGGGCTGATTCAGACGTAGGACGAATGATGATTGACCCAGTACACGTAACAATACGACAGGACGCAACCCTACCGAAGGTACCGCAGTACAAAATATCGCCAGAGGGTGAGAAAGCACTAACAGAGATCATACACTCTTTGGTAGAGGCAGGGGTGGTAGAGGAAGTAGTGAGCAACATTTGTAACAGTCCCATACTACCGATTGTAAAGAGACAGGGAGAGGGAGATGGGAAAGCCTACCGCTTCATCATTGACCTGCGGGAGGTAAACAAAATCGTAGTACCACAATACCCAGTAGTTTCCGACATCACGACAATTTTGACTTTAATCCCCTCCACTGCCACCACCTTCACTGTGATCGACCTCAAGAACGCCTTCTTTTCCATACCTATACACGAGGACAGCCGCTATCTTTTTGGATTTACCCTAAATTCCCGTTCGTATAGATTTTGTAGAGCACCTCAGGGGTACACTGAGAGCCCAAGTATCTATAGCCAGGCGCTTAAAAGACAGTTGGACGCCATACAATTGCCAGATGGAGTGGCACTAATACAATATGTAGACGACATCCTTCTAGCAGCAGACACCATACCAATAGCCGTCACAGCCACCATCAAACTACTCCATTTCCTTGCTGAGAATGGTCACAAGGTCTCCCGAAAGAAACTGCAGTTCTGTAAATCACAAGTGACCTATTTGGGTCACCTTTTATCAAAAGAAGGGAGAAAACTCACGCCTGACAGGATCCAGACAATTCTAGACACCCCTGTCCCCAAAAATCAGAAGCAAGTCTGCTCTTTGATAGGCCTCACCTCGTTTTGCAGACAGTGGTTACCGAACTTTAGCCTCATTGTCAAACCCCTTCTCTCCCTCCTAGCTAAGGACATCCCCTCACCTCTCCCCTGGACCCCCGAATGCCAGACAGCCTTTAAAGAACTACGCAATACCCTTTGCTCAGCACCAGTCCTAGGAACCCCAGATTACTCCAAACCATTCTTCCTCTACACACACGAAAGGGAGGGATGTGCATTGTCTGTCCTAACACAATCAATTGGTCACAAACAACGCCCTTGTGCATATTTTTCTGCCACCCTCGATCCAGTAGCCAGAGCACTGCCAGCGTGCCTGCGCGCTGTGGCAGCTGCAGCGGTATCAATACGCCAGAGCGAAGGAATAGTGCTCTCCAATCCAGTCACTGTTTTAGTACCCCATGCAGTCGACACTACTGAACCAGACCAAAACCCAACACTTGACTAGCGCCCGACTGACAGGATAGGAGTTGACCCTGCTAGCACCGCACATTACCCTAAAGCGATGCACCACCCTCAATCCAGCCACACTGTTACCCCTACCCGAGAACGATTCTAACGTGGCTCCACTACACGACTGTGTGACACTAACCGATGAACAAACAAAAGTAGAGTAGACCTCAGAGACACCGCCTTTCTAGAGCCAGATGGAGAACTATGGGTGGATGGTTCGTGCATCAAACTCCCCGACGGCACCACCTCAGCTGCATACGCTGTCACCACAGCCCGAACCATTCTAGAAACAGCCCGTATTGCCCAACGTTCCGCCCAGGCAGCAGAACTCATTGCCCTCACACGAGCATGTATTTTAGCAGCTGGCACGACAGTTAACATATACACCGACAGCCAATACGCCTTCGGGGTGGTTCACCATTTCGGGATTCTATGGAAAGAAAGAGGGTTCCTGACTTCACACGGTACACCCATCCTGCATGGAGATTTAGTCTCCGCCTTGACGGAAGCAGTCCCCCTCCCCAAAAGCTAGCAGTGATAAAATGCCAAGCACATAGGAAAGTGACAGATCTCATTGGACAGGGAAATGCGCTAGCAGACGTTACTGCCCGAGCCACAGCAGAAGACAGAACCATGACACGAATGTATGTGACCAGGTCACAAGCTGAACAATGGACTGATGCTAGGACCACTGTAAGGGACATACAGACTACAGGCACACAAGACGAATTGACCGAGTGGGAAAAGGTGGGACTAAAAGACGAGGAAAATTGCTGGAGAACTAAAGACGGAAATAAATGGCTGTTACCCAATGCCTACCTCATCCCCATATTGACCATGGCACATTTACCAGCACACATAGGCTCCACCCCCATGATTGAACTAATCACAAGAGTATGGCATAATGTCAAGATAACAGAATCTGCAAAGCGCCTAGTACAACAATGTATAGTATGCCTACAACACAACCCAGGGAAAGGGACAGTAGTACCACGGGGAGGGTTTGGAGTCCCTGATCACCCCTTTGAAGTCCTTCAAATGGATTACATCCAACTAGAGAGATGCCATGGTCTAAAATATGTCCTGGTGGTTGTGTGCGCTTTTAGCAAATGGGTGGAGGCATATCCCACCCGCGACAATACTGCCATAGCCACTGCAAAAGTATTGTTGAAAGAATTCTTCCCCGGTACGGCCTTTGCAGAATTTTATGGAGCGACAACGGCCCACACTTCGTAGCCGAAGTGATACAGAACATACTGAAAGGGTTGGGGTAAAACAAAAATTCCATGCCGTCTTCCACCCCCAATCAGCGGGCCTGGTAGAGAGACACAATGCAACATTGAAACTAAAGCTAGCCAAAATAGTTGCCACAACCGGGTTGAAATGGCCCGACGCCCTTCCATTGGCATTGCTATCAATGCGCTCCACCCCGACCAAACACAGACTGACCCCGTATGAAGTGGTCTTCGGCAGGCCTATGAACATTTGGGCGGCACCAAGACCCACCTCCATTAACGATGTCCCGAACATATTAATGTCAGACTATCTGCATAAATTGACAAACGAGATAACAATTATCCACCAACAGGTGCAGCAAGCCTTGCCTGACATATCCAGGGGCCCAGGACATGTGATAAAGCCTGGGGACTTCATCCTAGTTCGCAACTTCCAAAGAACGAAGAATCTGGAGCCCAGGTGGACGGGCCCCTGGCAAGTCTTGATCACCACTCAAACTGCCCTCCGAGTGGAAGGAAAAAAAATTGGCTGCACGCCCACCACTGCAAGAAAGTCCCTCCAACGCTGGCAACCTGTGAAGAGGTGGAGGTGCAAGAGGAAGTACTCGCAAAAGACCGACCAGCTCTGAGTTGCTACCCACAAGAAGACACCCTCCAACTGTCTGAATTTCCCGACCCCCACGGTGCCATCCAAGGAAGGGTACAACCTAAGATCGACAAAAAGGGGGGAGCTCCAACAACCAGGCCATTAACTGAGTCAGAGTCTCAGATCGGTAGCACAGCCAAACGACGCTACCAGGAAAAACACCAGACAAAAGTCTGTGGTCCTAACAGTTGGTGAGCTCCTCGAAGATGATGGAAGAAACGGAACACCTGCAAAGCCACCGCAAAGACACCAAGACTTTTGAACTGCACAGTACAAAGACAATTGCACTTGTAGCTGCATTTCTCACCTGCCTCCTGCTAATGGTCACACTCTGGATCATTGAAGAGAATGCACCTGCATACAGAACATTGTCACCAACCATGCAACCAATCACAAAGAAAGAACACTACCTGGTATCACTACCGCCACATCTCCGAGAACGACGCAAAGAATTCTCGAATAATTCTTTCGTACAGATGCTGCACCAGCACAATCTTGCCACCAATGCCACTAACTGTTGGGTCTGTGGGCTGCTACCACATGGCACTGAACATTCCATCCCTTTCATCCCTTCACCCTTTTCTGTTCATGGATCTTGCCTTGCCTGGATGATGCTCCTACAAGAAAGTTACAAAGACAATGCCACTTCCGATGGGACAATCGCTCAGTTCTACAACGAGTTCTGGCTAAACCAAACAGGAAGAACAGCAGCTCCCTTTTGCCCTCACACCTCCAATACAACATTCCCAATGAATGTCCCCTCCAAAGAACGAGTGGAAATACAAGTGTTCAATAATCCTGTCAGAGCCACATTTTCCTACCTGAAGAAAAGAACTGCTGCAACACTGACTGTGGCCCTATCTGTGGTGAACGTCTCTGGCCTTGTATGCATTGAAGGCCGTGGGACTAAGAATGTGGGTCACAGCACTTGTAACATTGTAAGGACTTTGAACACTGCCAATCCTCCAGCATTTGTTGCATCACCCAATATGTACTTTGTCTGTGGAACCAAAGCCTACACCTGGCTCCCAAGAAACTGGGGGGCACGTGCTACATCGCCTTTGTTTTGCCACCGACCTACACAGCCCCTGCAGAGCATCATCGAGAAAAGCGTTCTAAAGACACTGATCAAGCAGACTCTGCCGCATCACAGTTCGTTGACGCAGCAAAAGGGCTCGTCCCGCTATGGGGTCCGATGGCAAACAGCCGAGCCATCAGACATCTGTCTCAAGCGGTAGAAACCGCCCTGAACGTCACAGCTGGCATCCTCACCAACAACACTGCCGAGCTTCAAGCGGTCCGTCTTGTGGCCCTACAAAACCGCATGGTCCTGGACGTGGTACTAGCGGATCGTGGAGGAGCATGTCGCATCATTGGTGCCAGTTGCTGCATATACATCCCTGATAATTCACCCTCTGTCTATGAAGCAATCGAACATCTCCACAGACTGTCTTCAGAAATTCATCAAGGATCAGAGACTTGGACAATTGGAAGTTGGCTTTGGGGCATCTTAAAGGACTGGGGTTGGAAAATATCAATGTTTCTCTTGGTCCCAGTATTGGCAATATGTGGTTGCTGTTTGGGTGTACACTGTATACCACCTTTGTGTTCTCTTTGCATAAGTGCCTTGCGCCCTAAGACTATGGACACTCAGTTAACAAAAATGAGAGTAATGTATGAACAAGAAATACAGGACATTATGGAGATCGAAATAGACTGACAAGATGGCTAGTTATGTTCAAAGGGGCGACTGTTAAGAACAAAACACAATCATGAACATTCTGCGCCATCTTGTCTGATGAAAGTTCCTACGTGCACATAAACTACAGTCATTCTGATTTACCACAGCCATTTTGTACTCTGTTGGTCACCTTCATTTCACCCTGTCCTCTAGCAGCCTTCTGACTCTCTGACCAAACCTGATATGTGTGCTGGGGGCTATAAACTATTTCCACGACAAACATCAACATCACCTGCTGCCTCAAACTCGTCTTTCCTCTCATCCCTGCACAAACGGGTTACAAATACCAAACAGACTCTTGCAAACATGGTTTATTGCACTACACACAGCAAGACTGGTTTTTTGCCAACAATGGGACCTGTTCTTATCAACAGAACGGACTCTTAGATCTGGCCGGTCTCACTCGTTTTTAGACCCTGAAGCAAGGTCCAGCTGCAATTAAATTGTCTGTTTTTGACCTGGGTGGGAGGAGAGTTAATGTTGGGCTTGTGTAACCATGTTGATAAAACAATGTCAGGCTTGTGTGACAACCTGCCCGGGGCGGAGACTCCAAGCTTGTAACCATGATAAAAGAAACAAATACATTGTGTAAAACTGTATAAAAGGAAGAGTCAGAAGCATTGCCAGTAGAACACCTCCCTGAAGACATCCTGGTGTCAGCAGTTGACGTGGTCTCCTCTAAGAGTAATAAACCTTTTTCTTGCCTTCCAGCTTCCAGCGCCTGCCTCGTTATTTTAGATAGTGAATCCAAAGTGGATTAAAGGTGACTTTGCGCCGGGCAGCATTGGGGATCCCAGGAGACTCGCTGCTTTTCACAGTTTGGCAATCCGCAACGGGGCATTAAGTGCAATAGAGGTAATAAAAATGCAACAGATACGGAGAGCTGGGATGTCTTGATTCAAATTCCAACTGCAGCACTAAGCGTTATCCTGCTCGCTTGCAACATACTGGAGGATCGAGCACTCCGTGTACACGTGTACCTCGGCAAGATACATGTTTCACCTTCTTCCCAACACCGCTAAGGATAATAATAAACCTATCAATCTGTACTTGGTGCATGCTCCACAAAAAGATAAACACAAAAAAGGAGAAAGTGAAGCTGCACCAACTGACAAATAAAAAACAGGGAAATGAGAGTGACAAAGAAGCCTACCAATGGTAACTATTGGGTGGGCTCAAAGCCCTTTTAAGTTTTTTTTTTTTTTTAAGAAACAAAAGATCGCCACAAGCACAGCTCATGGGTGCTGTTGCAGGCTTTGGCCTAAACAGAGAGCAGAGGGAAAGGAAACGTTTTATTCCTACCTTCTTTTGTGACTTCCACTTTCAATGAATACAAGTAGTGACTGGGGCAGTGCATGCTGGCATGCACAGCCCCGGTAATAAATGACATTGATTGACCGCTGCAGCCATGGGAGAAGATACAGGGAGCTGCAGGAATGATTTGACTTGTCGATTGGGAGGGCCGGGCCATAGAGCTAATGTTTGGTCTCGCCTGAGACAGTGCATGCGCTGTCACTTGCAAAGAATTTGTTAGTTTGAAAAAGAAAAGAAAAAAAAAAAAAACAAAAAAACAACTAAAAAGCAGCTTTGGCCTGACCATTACTTACAATCAGTAGGCTTCACCGAATCACCGTCACTCGTGTTTTCTTGCTTTTCATTGGAGAGATCATGGGAGTGCGTGACAGCTTTCAGTTTGTCTCTATGTGTTTGCTTCACCCCTGGGAGATGTACCAAGTACAGATTGATTTCTTGATTAGTGTTCTTCAGAGCTGCTTAGGCTCGGGTTGTGGTCCTTTTTTAGGTCTCGCCTACGCAGCGCACATGCGCTGCTTAGGAAAAAGACCTTTTGGAATCTATTCACTTTTCGCCCTAAAAACGTGCACGCGTTGCATTGCTTTCAATGGCAACGCGTGCACGTTTGGTGATTCCCTTGCGGGAGCGAGCTTTGGCGCCAAGTGTTAGCAATTATCGCTCCTGGTGCTGCTCGCTCCCGCAAGGGAAACTCTTTCACTTTTTTTTTTTTTTTACTTTTAGCGCGAGGCGCGCGCGCTTGTCTTGTTTTTATTGCCACAGATTGGGAACCACTGCTCTAGATCGTGCACGCGTAATGCTGACACCGATGACTAGCTGACTAAAATGCATGATTGGAGTCTGCTGCCTCTGACTAGCCACTAAGTGTGCATGACTGCGCCTGTGTTGTGGTGGCGGCCAGTGGAGTCACTGCTTTCTGCTGGTGCCTTCGCTGGACCCGGATCAGCATGCTGTGTGCCTGGACCGGTCTGCTGTGTGCCTCCGCATGCTCATTGCCGGGTGCCAGGGTTGGACAGGTCCCATGGGACTTTCACTGGCAGCAGGGGGTGGTGTGGCTGCTTCCCAGCAGGGCATAGGGGATAGTGCAGCTGGGCTCCCTAAAACAGCCTTCCATTTCCTTCCCTCTGTGCCCGCCGCGCTTCTGAGGTAGAGCAGCATTCACAAGTGACTGGTTCCAGTTCACCAGCTGTTTGTAAAATGTTGCCGCCTCTTCTGCGGTGCTTGCGCTGTGGAATCAGCCATGTTACCATGAGGAGTGTTGTGCCGCCCACATCCATTCCAGCAAGGAGAGAGCCCACGGCTCCGCCATGCCTGCGCTTCTGGCCCTGCAGCTTCCGCTCTGAGCCGTATCCGTCCCAGCCACTGAAGCCTACCCATCGCAGGTTTGGCCTAACACGGACCTGCGCCCCACCGCCATGGAAGGCATCACGCTGCTTCCTGGAGTTAAGTGGGCACTGGGATGGCAGCGGTGCTCTGCATATGGGTGACAATGTGAAAACTGGCATGGCAATGTGTACGTTGTATACTGGGGCATTGTGGGTGCTGATGTTGCAGGTGTGCTTTCCATACTTCAAGGGTATGTGTAGAAGTTGTACACCGACATCTTGAATTGTAGCCATTCTTCATTTTGCCTCCTCAGTCCATAATAATGCAGTCACGTGCCGAACTATTAATGAAAATGTGTGTTAAAGATGCCCTGTTGTACAGTAGACAAGTACCTGCACCATCCTCTTCATTCAACTAAAATTCAAAATCATTAAATAAGTGGCTGGTAAGCAGCAGTTTTGCAGGATTGCTAGTGACGTCAGAGACTGTGCTGTCAGAGTGTGCCACACAGTTACTGCGCCCCCTGTCCTCTCTCTGTGTCCAAGGGATGGGGAGCATCTCTCATCTTAGATCTCTTGCCTCCACAGATGCTGCAGCCGCAGTTCAAGTCTCACAACACCAACGAGGTGCTGGAGAAGCTCTTCCAGATCGTGCCTGGCCACAGTCCCTATGAGTACCGGGACCCTACTGTCTGCCACCGCTGCGTTGTCGTGGGCAACTCTGGCAATCTGAGAGGCTCTGGCTATGGGAAGGACATCAACCGGCATGACTTCATCATGAGGTGAGCAGGGCTGGGGCTTCAATCATTTCATTGGTGGTCAAGTCACCTCGTGATATCTCTGGGGAGCGGGGCATGTTGTTAATTATGTGGTTATAGAAGACCGCTCATGAACTGGACTGCTGATTTCTTCATGATGGGGACGATTGGAAAACCCTTAGTGATTGGATACAGGAGCTTCTCGTCAATTTGGACGGAAAAGGCTCTTTGTGGTTCGGATAAGGAAGGCACTTTATGATTTAATTGTGGAATGGCACTTCATGAATAGGGCAGGGATGTCGCTTCACGATTAGAATGGGAGTACCTAGTCCTCATCTGGACAAACTTAGTAGCGTTTTGAGATTTTGAAGGAGTGGGAAGGTGCTCTAATGAGAAGGGGAAGAGGAGACTTTTACAGGGTCCGCGGAGGGAAGAGCCCTCCTCTGTTGAGTGAGGGAAACAGGACATCTTGAAAGTGCAGCTGAGCTGGGGTGATGGGTGATGGTGAGAGGTTTTCAGCAGTGAGCATGGGGCAAAGCATTGCTGCCGGAGTGCAGGAAGTGATGTAGTACTACTTGGACCTTATTGACACGCGAAGAAGCACTGTGGTCTGGACGTTTTGGCTCCATACCATTTTGAGTTAGACTTATGAAACAGTTTAGTGCTCGGGAATGCAACCCTGGTTGTTCATTTGTGTGAAGATCCGTGGTACTGGGAGCCCAATCTCTTACATTGCCTCTATGCCATGCGGGATCTTGGAGATAGCTCGTGGCCAGACTAGAAATTGCTACTGGCATTCAATAATGAGTTTATGCTCCTGTACCCCATGCCACGTGCCATCTGTGCCTCACCCACAGTCTCCCGTGTTCCCACAGATCGTACATCTACTGGTATCCTGCTCGGTTCTCATCTGTGGTATTGTGAACTGTGCAATCTCCGTCCCCCTCCTCTGTGCTTTTTTCATCCTTCCTCTTTGTAGGGTCTTTTGGTGATGAACTTTTCTTACGCCATTTCTGTAAGGCATGGGGCATGAACACTCGGATGATACTGAATAAAAGACAGGGTGGCTTCACAAAATATACCTTTGGCTGCAGAGTCCCTTCCCTAAAACTGCTTCATAGAAAACTTCAAAGTTGAGGTCAAAAAGATTTGTTAAACAATGAAATCAGTTTTAAGTATAAATAGATTTTTTTTTTTTTTTTATTCTTTTCATCTTATAGTTCCCTTTTTTTTTGCCTAGGATAACTAAGATTGAAACTTCCTTTTATGTATATGATGTCCAAGTCAGTGTCTCAAAGAGAAGAACCACTCGTGTTTTGCTTCCGTAAGGTTACTGTGTTGCTTCCCAAGGCCTTTTGGTATGGCACATTAGGAAGTTTATATTGAGAAATCCATATCCACAAATATTCTGTAGCACGAGCTTTGCTATATCTCCTGTGTTTCCAATGAATGGGGCGGTTTGAATACAATAATCCTTTATTTGGCAAACTTATCAGTAGCTGTTGAGATTGATGCCTGAACTGAACGTAATCGCTAAGGTGGTGTAATGGACCACTCCCGGGTAGCAGCACCTTATAAATTATTGGAAGTTTCTTCTCTTAAAATGATCCCAGGATTTTAAAAAGGTTTGAATTTTATGACAAAAAGAATAAAATCAGAGTATTTATACTCAAAGTTGATTCAATTGTTTAACCATTTTTTTACCTCTGGATTCTCTTTGAACCTCAGCTGATATTTATGGCTCCTGAGCCTCTCAAGGCTGATGCTGTATGTCAAGTCCTCAGCTGGGTAGTTCCTGCCCTCTCTTTTGTGAGTGCACACAGCAGCCCATGTGTGCACTGTGACCATGCAGCCCACTGGTTTAATGCTAAAGTGGTTTTAATTAGGCCTGTATGAAAGAGGTCCGTGCTATCCAGCATGGTACTAAATTTGACAATGCCTTTTGAGATCGGTCAAAGCCATATCCTCTGTTAATGAAACGCTGTCTGCATGGTCAAAGATGAAAGGCCTTGTCCCATGTAGGTGCGAGTAGCTTCTATAGATGCCAAATGTCTGGTCATACAACTGCACGTCCCTTGGTACTGGACGAATATTTCCTACTAGTGCTGGTTTGTTCATTGATATGGAGTGGGGCCAGTGCCTCAAACGTCTACAGCTGCACAAAGTTTGGTCAGTGCATGGCAACTTCCATGTAAAAGGACCAATCGGACAGTAGGAAAATCCCATTGTCAGATTCTTTACTTGTTGGGTTGGATCGGAGGGTTGTGGCCTGCTCCTTCCATGGTCCCGGCTCCCATTTGGCACCGGTTTCTCCTGGAGATGCGGCTTGTACCAAACCTTTGAAACAGGCTTCCTTTTGTTCTGTTCCTCAAAGAGAAGAAGCACAAAAGGAACGACTTCGTGATTATGGACTGCTTTTGCCGTTTTGCTTCAAAGCTCTTTCTGTTCACTGCTCCCCTCCTAGCTCCAATCAGCCATAGTCCGAGTCCTCTCAGCGGAAAAGAGATGGAAGGACAGGCTTGAGACCTGCACTCAACCCGAGTCTGGTACCTCAAACCTTCTGCACTGGTTACTAATAGCTTCTGTGCTGTGGATGAGGACATCTCCATATAGCCTCGCTGACTCGATCGCTCACAGTACCAGCCCTCCTATCCGCATGAGGATAGCCTCAACCAGGAAGTATGCTTACTGTATTTTTCCTACAAATCCCTCTTCGTTTTCAGCAGAGTAGCAGAGACCTCTTCCTGACAACAAGGGAGAGTCTCCTGCAGTACTCGTTGCTACAAATGACTGTGCTGCTCTCTTTCAGGAGGAGGCTGTCTGCACACAGGAAGAAGAGCAGCTGTGGTGGGATTCTGCTCAAACAACATTTGAATGAAATTTGGATACAATTTGTTTGCTGGGAGTGTATGAAAATAACATGGAAGGGCTTTTCTCGTCGTTGTTTGGAATTACCTTAGTTTGTGTCTCTCCACCTGTCGGTCTTGTGCTTTGGATGGAGATTCCAAATGTATTTGTCTTGAAAACTTGATTTGGTTAAATCTTGGCTGCTCAATGCAAATTGTCCATCCGGGGATCTGGTTCCCGTAAGTTGGGTACTGGAGAAGGCAGTACCAACAAGAAGACTAGTTACCTTTATTTGCATTCTGTACTCTGTCACCAACGCTCAGGCTCCATGGCTCCCATCATTGGCTGTGTCTGCTCCTTGGACCGCCTTCTGAAGGGATCCAAGGTTGAGATCTAAGGTCAGTGAGCAGCTGTAGTTTTCATTCCTGCCAGGTTCCCACACGTTGTCGCTGGCAGAAAACTGTACTGCCGGATTGCCCATAACAGTACCTCCATTTATTTCTTGGTTTAAAGAGGTTCAGAGCTTATAATAATTGGGACGTGGTATTTCGAAGAGCTGCGATGCAGAGGGAGGGGGATGTACCAGTGACACCTACTTTAAAAGCATGGACTGGCTTGTGGGTGTCTGCCATTGCTCCCTGAAGGTGGCCGATGTTCCTTCACTTTTACTTCGGTTGGGACTGAGACGGAATTGCAGGGAAACACAGGTAACTAGGAAAAGATGCGAGCACCAAGAGATCGGGGCCGCGCTCGTCTTTCAGCGCTTGTTCGATTTAATCGTTGCCTGTGGCCGCGCGCACTTTCCCGGGTAGGCACGTACCTTGATACCAAGTACTCGGCCAAAGCCCGCGAGGCGCGTGATAACCGTCACGTAAAGCACCTGATCGCATGCATCCTCGCAGTTACAGGCTGGCATTTAAAAGCGCAATACATATTTCGGGGTTAATAATTAGCTGCGAAGTGAGCGCTGCGATGGTTCTGCATTAGGGGCATTGGATTGCCTGATCTTCATGTTTATTTTCATTGTCCATGTATTATAATCGTAGGCAGTGTTCCTTTTATTCCTTATTCGAGAATCTGGTCCATTCTTGTTTTCTTAGTGCACCCACACACATCACATCCTAGTGCCTTCTTTCTTTGTATGCCTTAATCTTTTCTCTTTCATTCTTTCACCAACTCCCCTCACGCCTTATTTTGCCTAGATCCCACTCAGTTTTATTTTCAATCTGTTAGTTCCTTTATTTTACGTCTCTTATTGTGTCCTTTGTCTGTTTCTATCCTCTCATTATCCGTCACGAGCAAAGAGCTTCTGTTTTCTTTCTTTTCCTCCCAAAACATTGCCACTTTATAGCCACCATTCTAATGACGAGTGCCTCCTCCAAAGTACTCTCTGTGCATATCATTTTGGTGATGCACTTAGAGTGCCC
Organism: Calotriton arnoldi; assembly: GCA_963921515.1. NCBI lineage: Eukaryota > Metazoa > Chordata > Amphibia > Caudata > Salamandridae > Calotriton > Calotriton arnoldi. The sequence continues at coordinate 378,210 of CAWUFW010002370.1, forward strand.
ACGACGTAAATGATGGATTCCAATGCAGAGCTCCGGTCCTAGGCTTCTATGAAATAACCTAATGCATCCTGATTGCTATGGTCTTAATTACCAATAAAAAAAAAATCAATCTAGCTAAATCGTCAGAATACCGTGGTTTGAAAACATTGTCTCCGTTGTCAATTTGGTTTTTCTAAAGCACTGGCATAGCCAATAGGTCTCGCCTTTGGGACCTTGTAAGTAAAAAAAAAAAAACGTACGTGTAAGACTTCATGTTTACATTTACTGCATCCTAAATACGAAGTAAATGTAAACGTGAAGTCTTATACTTCAGGTTTTTTTTTTTTTTACTTACAAGGTCCCAAAGGCGAGACCTATTGCCTATGCCAATGCTTGTTTCTACTTGCAAGTGTTGATTACAATTACAGACTGGTAAAAACTTTGTAGCATCACCCTTACCTCCCTTTACCTCTTCCCACTCCAAACCCAAAAATTCACCCTTACCTCAATCCACCTCTGAACCCTAAAGTCACCCTTACCTCCCTTCACCTGTACCCATCCCTGAACCCTAAAATCACCCTTACTTCCACCCATCCCTAACCCCTAAAGTCCTTTTAAAAAAAATAAAATTAACACAGAAAGTGTGCTATAAAAAAAATACTTCCTTGAGTAGCCAAGTACTGCATGGTAAAGGTACCAATACTTACCTGCTTGGTTAAGACTGCATAGTAAAGGCTGTTTCTACTCAGGGCAGACACATTCCTGTTTCCTCCTTTAACACTCTCCTGCCTTCACCCTAGTGCCCCTAAATGTTTTGTGGGCACTGTTTGTGGTTTTATACCATTCGGTATGTTGACAGGCACTTTTCCCTCCTTAACAGGTTGCCCTCACGCTTCACCCTACACTTTAAGTCTAGGCTGAGACAGCACATGTGCTGTCAGTTGCAAGACATTTTGCTTACTTACAGGGGGCTTAGAGCCCACCCATTACCATTGGCTGGCTTCATCGTCTCTAAGTTCCTGGTTTCTATTTGGTCAGCAAGTGCCGGCTTCACTTCCTCTTTGTGGTTACTCCCCACCCTGGATCATGGCCCAAGTATTGCTTCCCTCGCCCAGTGTCCTTCTACTGCTCACCGCTTTCAGAGGCACTTAAAAAAAATAAAATCCTTTTACTTGCACCCTCTTCCACCCGCCTCCCTCCTGCATTTGTTGCTTGCCCTGCCCCTTCCCTGGTTTGTTATTTATTTAAAGAGTTTTATATAGCGCTGGCTAGACCCGAAGGCATCAGAGCGCTTTACATAAGGTTCCACATAGTTGCAAACTTACATCAGTTACAAGTTACCAATGATACCAGTAAAAACATTTAAGGAGCATAGAAGAAAAGGAAAGTGGAGTGAGAAGGGTAAGGGGAAAAAGGGGTAGGGTATAGATACGACGGAGAGACGAAGGGAAAGTCTGCCCAAGTCCGGCTGGGTAGGTGACGGCCAAGGGGGAATCCGCAGCCCATCTCCTCTTCAGCCATCAGGTAGCTCCACCGGGCATCGGTCAAATAGCTAGGTCTCAACAGAAAAACATTAAAGGGATAGAAGGCAGCGTAGAGGGGGAAGGGGGTAGGGTGAAGGGGTAGGAGGAGGGAGATATGACAGAGAGACGAAGGAACGTCTGCCCAAAGTCCGGCTGGGTAGGTGACGGCCGAGTGGGGATCCACAGCCCATCTCATCTTCAGCTAACGGGTAGCTCCACCGGGCATCGGCCAGAGTGCAAGGTGTCAACGGTCGATGGCAAGTTCACAGATTCAATGGTAGGGGTAGAGACGAGGATAACTATGTCCAAAGTCCGGCTGGGTAGGTGACGGTCAAGGGGTGACCCAGAGCCGATCTCCTCTATAGCCGACTAGGCAGCTCCACCGGAAATCGGCTACGATGATCGGTCTCTTTCTGCTTAGGAGTTCATGTAAAAGTCAGGCGTTGTCCTGGCCCGTCATTACAGAGGACACCCCGGGCTCGAAAAGCCCCCAGAATAGGGTGCCTTCGCAATGGGGGATCAGTTGGAATGTCCCTACAGTTCAGTTTGGGAGTGCCCCGGAGCCTCAGGAGCCCCCCGCGGCGGTAATCAAGACTGGTCCCAGCCTCCATCTTAAGGTCAGGCATTGCCCTGAGAAGGCTCCGCAATGAATATTTCGGCCTCTACAATGTCCCCGGGCCAGATCGTTATGTAAGGGGGGAATTCCCAATAATGCCCCCACTGCTCCTTACAGAGGAGCAGTCAGCACATCGCCTGTGAGAGACAGTCAGTGCCCCCCCCCCGCCCCCACTCAGCTTCAAACTATGTCGTGCACTCACCGGTATAGCCTGGTGACAAGCAAATAACAGTCCAGCAGTGTTGCAGTCCAGGCGCAGGTCTCCCACACTCCCGAGGTGTAATGACTGTGTGAGCGCCCGATCACCCCTCCAGAGGCCCAGACTTCAGCCAGGCTGCACACCGCAGCTTCCGGCTCCACGAGAAGCCCTCGTGGGTACACCTTCATCCGGATTCTGACTCTTTGGGGGCTCGGAAAGGCAGAGGATGGGCCGAGTCTCCCAGCGGCGTTCCTCTACAGCCGCAGTCCCAGTTCATCACTCGCCAGGTAGCATCGCCGCGATCCTCCGATCGCCGAACTCCTCAAGCCGCCATATTGGGGTCAGGGCAGCGCGTTCTCGGTTGCTCCCTAAGTCGCCCTCAGGCCGTTACTGCTGCCGCCAAAGAAACCGCCGGGCTCCAGGATGCTTCCGACAGCAGAAACCGGCGTCCTGGAGTGGCCAGGCCCCCTGGGTCCACTAATGAGGAATCGGCGCTGCGGAGCCTCGCAAGGAAGCTACCGCCCGGGCGCTTGTCCGGTCTGCCCCACCCGCTCACAATTCCCTGTTGCTTGCCCCGTCCACCCTGGTCCCTTACCCTCTACGCCTTGTTTGCTTGCGCCCTCTGTCCTGCCAGAGAAAAAAGGCCAGAAAGTCGCACCAACAGGTTTAAAAATGCCAGAAAGATGCAGACGGCACTGCGTTTTCTGATCTACATGGCCATTTTGGCACTGTCGCCGCTCATGCGGGGGCCAACACAGCAAACGTCAGCTTGGAGGTAAGATAATTAAACAAGTGAGTTTTTTTTTCCTTTAATGCCTTTTATGTTTGTCAGTTTCAGACAACTCAGCCATGTCCGGATTCTTCTCGCTTCTAACTTCTTCAGACTTCTTTAAGTAGCCTGTAGCCGTCGAATCAGTGTATGGATGGCGGTTATTTATTTTTATTACTGCTTAACTTGTGCTAGGCCCAGGATCCTCAGCCTTTGGCTCACATTTCCTGCCCCCATTAAATAAAGATTGATGCATAAATGTGTATTTTCATTTCTTGTTGTTTACATTTGCTAACAAGGTGTCATTTGTTCCTGAAAAACGGTTTTATTTTTCGGGCAAAGGCAGTGCTGGCCACATGTCAGCATTTTGTTTCAAACTTTGAGCCATGCTGCACAGCACCCCCACAGCTGAACAAAATGACTAAAAGCCATTGACTAAGCCAATGGCTCTTGCATAGGTGAGACCTATAGGATTTGCCAAAGCTTGTAAAATTAGTAAAGCCTGCCCTCACAGCAAAATGATCTTACATCCCTTCTCTATTAAATAACAGATCCACTGGCTTCAGTTCAGGACAACAGTGGAGTGGCTGTTGATGGCCTGTTGGATTTGTTGTGGTGGGCTATAAAGCTTCTGAAATTGAGAACTACATTTGCACAAAGGACTCTAGTAAAGGAAAAATAGATTTGGAAATGACAAAATGCATAAACTGAATGGCCACAATCTTCTGAATCATGTTCTTGAAGATGTCAAGTTTTCATGTTGAGGGTTTCCAAAGTGGCGTTCTCAACTGCCTCCAGTTGTGCCACTTCTTAAAATCTAAACAGCATGCCTGTTTGGGACATGGCCTTTGGAACAAGGAGCTATCTATACTTCATGGGCCACCTTTTATGACTGTCATGTAGGCTTTGAAACAGTAAGTTGATTCTACTGTTCTTTCCCCACTGTCAATCCAGCTTCCATTCAAACACGTTTGACAAGTCTGTAAGAACTTTGGTTGACTATTGTTTAGGTATCTTTTGTTCTCTTATTGGGAGAGAGCTACTATATACGTTTTAGACCTTCTAGAAGTTCCCTTTGTCTGCCTCTGCTGGGGATAGAAGATACATAAGATAGATCTTTCTCTGGACCTGGGCTGGTATACCTTTCTTCAGAATCTAAATTGGGGCTTCTGAGCTCCTGTGCTATAAGTATGGCTGAGGATTTTCAGCACTTACACCTAAAGTTTTCAGGGCGTTGTCAAACAAGGCGTGTAGTTTGATGACCAAATCTAATAAGGCAAGCTACGGGTGAATACTTGGTCCAAAAATTGTCCCACTACCCAAGTTGTTGTTGCAATTGGCCAAGTAATCTAAAAAGCTCTAGGCTTTTAACTACTTCTGCTGTATTTTTATTCCATGGATTGTCTCCAAAGAGACTGAAAGCATCCATAAACCCTATCTTAAGCAGTATGGCTTCCATTGACTTTGCAGCTTTGTGGTTTCCGCAAGGGAAATTGGCATGGAATGCGTTTTTCTGTACACTACTATTATGATGAATGGCATAGTGGTGTGCAACAGCATGCTGCAGAGTACGTCAAGGAAGGGTCGCTTCCTACAGTTCCTTCTCACCATATTAAGGTTTTAGGTTGATCGTTATCATTCTGTTTATTATTACTTGGTGGAGCAGATGGAGTGAGCAATCCAAGAGGGAGGCAGAATCAACTGAGAACTAGGTATCCATCAAGCCACACAAATGGCAGTCGTCTTCCTTGATCATGTGACCAATGATGGTGGGATATAGGACACTAATCATGAGTGCATTACACAACAGACCGATCACAGTTTGCTTTGGTGTTGAAGATCGGTTTGGAACAATCTGTCTGTTGGCTGCATTACCGCCTTCCTGTCTCAGGGTGTTAAAGTAGTTCCAAAACTAGTACAAGGGCATTAAGCGTTTGGGGGTTGTCATCACCCTAAGGAGCAAGTTCCAACCAGACATGGAGTCTGCGATTGGTGTGCTACACGGTCGCAAGCTGAACATTCACAGATTATGCATATTAAGGCTAAAATTAATTTGGAGGTTCTTATCTTCCCGTTAACGAGAGTTTACAAAGCCATTTGGGCAGAGCTGTCACTTTTGGGGAAGGGTCAAAACTGATTTGCACATGGTTGGTCCTCACCTTTAGAGACCTAGAGGAGCTAAAAAATTATGAAATGGAATATGGAGTAAAAAGAAGTGGTTTCAAGAGATTACAACATTTCCATCCATCACTTCTGTATTATACCTGGTTTTAGAGTGTGCATAGACCGGTTTGTTTTATTGATCCAATCCTTGTTCTTCTCATCTGACTGGTGGTTTAATAGGCAAGGTGGTAGTCAAGTGGAAGCCACAGCCTGGGAAAGCAGAGAGCATCACGTTTATTAAGCGGAGGGATGTAGGTGCAGATAGTAGGAGTTAAAGGTCTTATATTAATAGTGCTACTATGAATCCTCACTGTGCCAGTCTCATAAAGACGTATTGTGAAATCTCCCAGTACGACTTCATTAAGAGATCAACCTTAAGTCTTGCAGGAATCACAGTTTAGGATGTGATCAGGAGGATCTCTTAGAAGGTCATCTCCAGATGGGAGATGCTGTAGGGTGGAAAAGGTGATCAGCTCTATTTATTTACCAGGATCTGATGACATTGGGCAAGTAGTGCCCAATTTCAGGTTGCTCAAGCTGGACTTTTGTGCCTGGCATTTTCCAGATTATCTGGGATTAGCTTTCAGCCTGAAGTAGGATATCTGAAGTGGCATCAGTCTACTTTTCAGGGAGGACTTATGCGGATACCCACTGGGGGGTAGTAGAGATAAAAGGGTCTTTTCAGGAGACAGTGAATATGAGAGTCCATCGCCAGTCGACAATGCATATGCATATGCACTAGGTGTTGAGAGCAGTAGAGTTGAGGGTCTGTAGGATACAGGGGGAATCATGGAAGGAAGGCTTATTTTCACTATGCTTTTAGCTTGTGCTGCTGTGGATTAAGCTGTGGATTCACTGGGGTCAACCTCCTGATAGAGCTAGAGATAACACTCATTTTACAGTGGAGGAGCTGTCCTGTGTTGATGCATAGGTCCATAATCATAAAACCCCTTGCTCACTGCTCCACTTGTAGCTTAATTACCCCCTTTCCTACCTCTGCGACGGCTGTAGTATGACATATCTTCTCTTTTTACCACGGTCTTCACAATTTAGGTTGGGCTCAAAGTAGCTCATCAATGTCCCAAAAGCTTCACATTTGGGAGATAGAGTGTGTACAATATGCCAATTGGGTTAGACATCATCACTGCTGACACGAAGGGTTATTTAAGTGTATGGCTTTCCTGGTTGCAAATGTGACACGACGCAAGTGTGGCAGAGAGGGAGCGCAACGGTTCAGAGCCTGGAGCTTGGCGTCCCAGGGGGTTTGGTGTACGGAGAACAGAGAAACGATGTAGGGCGCCGTGGGGTCACCAGCCGCTGCAGGACACCAGGGGTGCTGCCGGGAGGGCACATCTCCACGGCAGCAAACGAGGGGGTGAAAGCTGCAGTCCCCCCCTCAGAGGTCGGTGAGATCAGCGAGCGTGCAGGCAGCAAAAGCGGTGGCAAAGTAGCCTGTAACTGCTGCAAGTAAGCCAACAATTCCTTCTTTGTCACGTGGCCTGTTCTCACACACGCTCACCAGTTTACTTGCCTGCCAGTCAATCGGCCTGAAAAGGGAGAAAGCAGGAGAGCAAGTGGGTCACATAGAGCTAGAGGGAAGAGAGGGGATTAGTCTCTTCGCACTAGGTTGAGCCCCCTGAATGCGGAAGAGGCTCGGCTAGGCCAGAGTGCGGCTTGCGGCCAGGGGAGAGCTCCTGCCCCTCGTGCGTGGACGCCCCAGCTTTTACCCCTGTTGTGGAGAGAAATAAACCCACAAAATATCACAGCAGGCACAGTACAGTAGGAAAGCAGGCACAATATACACCCCCATTTTAGAAGATTTAGAAGAGCTCTGAGAAGCCAGAAAACTAAAAATTGGATAATTAGATCAATAGATTATAACATCAGGCAGAATCAGGTGGAATCATGCTCTGTGGAAAAACGTGAGGCCCTGTAGCTACACAAAACTAGCAGAAAAGGGGAAGGCTGATCGAGACCAAACCTGCCAAATCATCCGGCTTGCCAACACCTACAAACATTCAGCGGAGAAGTCCAGCAAAATCTCCTAAACTCCTTTCACCCAACATGGAATCTAGCCCAACGCAACCAAAAATTACTGTAAAGTTTAAATACTTGAAAGACGAAGGGGCAGCAAGGTATTCCAGTAATGGTAAGTTCAGAGGACTCACTCAGCCGCTTTGTCCCATTGTGCTAATAAAACAGCGGGAAAGGCTGACGGAAATACCATCCAGCCCCACTGTGCTGGCAAAACAGGTTGGGGGGGGAGCGCTGGAAGAGCCCTACCAAACTAGAAGGCAAGGAGCAGGGCGCCAAAGGAAAGCCTCAGTATCCTAGAGTATGTAATGATAATTTAGTTTACACCTCATGCCCCTCCCAGAGGAAAATCGCAAATCAGCTTTGAGAGAGTTCCCTTATGGACAGAAGCGGACAAATCAGAATTAACCGTCAAAGTATATAAAAACACAGAGCCACAGGCAAAAACGAATTCGAACAGGGTGCCCATACGGAATCAAGCCCAAGAATTACCGCCTAGTGGTATTAATTGACAACGAAGCTGAATACTTCACAGGAACCATTCTGGAGGAATTGCAGATGTGGGCGAAGGAACATCACATTATCCCACCAAACCAGACTGGCTTTACCATACGAGCAGGGTCCATAACTAACATCATTGCCCTCTGCCTGCTAAGTGACTTCGTAATGTCTTATAAACAGCCTGTCCACCTATGTTTCATAGACTACAAATCGGCATTTGACAAGGTGAGCCGCAACAAATTATGGCTAAAACTTGAAGGTTGGAATATGCCAGGCGGCCTTCTAAGGGCACTGCAAATGCTGCATACAGGCACATGGATCAGGATAAAACTCTGGAATGGCTCCCGTTTGTCCAGGTGTATACAAACAACAGAAGCTTTAAAGCACAGATGTGTATTTGCCCGACTCATTTCAATCTGCTTCTTTCGGATCTTCCGCCCTTATTAAATAAAGTAAACAGCCACGCGCCAAAATTGGGAGGATTCATGACATCAAACCTCCTGTACGTGGACAATTTAGTTAAGATAAGCAGGACAAAAGTGGGGCTGCAGCGGATGCATCCCTGGTATGCTGGGACCGAGACCTTTGGTAATGGCGATGACGTGATCTTGTGGAAGACCGGTGGTGTCTATCTGAACGATGTCTCGAGCGAGACCGTGTTCTTGGTCGTCGAGGTTCCACAGGGCGCGTAGGCTGAGGAGCCACGGGCCCAGGCTGAGGAGGAGGTGGTGGTGGTGGTGGTGGTGGTGGTGGAATCAGTGGCGGAGGAAGGAGTGGCGGCTGAGGCATCCCTGGTGGGGCCACCGGTGTGGGAGGAGCAGGGGGGCGACCTAGATGGTGAGTAGGTACGCGAATGCTCCGAACTTGGCAAAGAAACCAACCTCCTCCTTTTACGAGCGGGCCGTGAGGAAAGGACCCTGGACTCCCCATCAGTCCCTCTCGACGTCGATCCACCGCTCAACGTCGAGCCTCGACGTTGCCTGGAACGCGAAGTCCCTGCCGACGACAATAGGCTCACAACGGAGCGAGGCCCGGAACGGGACCTCGACGCCGAACGTCTGTAGCGACCCCTCGACGTCTACCTTCTCGTCGATCCTCGTCTCAACGTCGACCGACTTGCGGACGTCGATTTCCTCCTCGACGTCGATCTTCGCGCAGACGTCGATGGTGATCGGTGACGATACTTCGGCGGCGACCACCGCTTGGGAGACACAGATCGATGCAGATGATGCCTCGACGGCGATTTACGGTGCCTCGACGTCGAACGCGGGGAAACCCGCGACGGCGATCTCGCCGTTCTTCTCCTCGATGTTGATCGTCGACATCGCTTCGACCCAGAGCCCTGGATCGACGGAGAGCACACCGTGGTCATACCTGCTCTCGACGTTGTCATCGCCGTCCTCGACCGGGACCGGCAACGTTTTTCCGCCGTTTTTCTGCTGGGGAGCCCCCCCCGAGGTCGAAGCATGGGACTTGGTAGAGGACTTACCCTCTCCTTTCCCAGAGGCTGAAGAAGCCGCCTTCTGTCTCCTCTGCTCCATCCCTTGGAGCCGAATCTTCTCCCTGTCACGCAGGGTGCGCCTGGAGAAAGTCTTGCAGATGGAACAGGAGTCAGGCACATGAGACACAGGCAAACGCAGAATACAGACTGTGAGAATCCGACTTTGCCTTCTTCCTACCAGTCAGGGCACTTGTCAAAAAGAGATGGCATTTTGACAAGAAGACTGCAGAAATTCTGCCAAAAAACTACAGCAGAAGTTAGATAAAGGCCAAAGACGTCGAGTGAACTGCAAAAAATTCAAATAGAATCACTAATTTTGAAGAAAATACCAAAACAAGGGTAGAGCTCAATGCTCCAGGGTCCTGCTAGCAGGAGCCGGAAAAAAGAACTGAAAGTAAATGCCTCTGGCTGTGCCTCATGGGATACCAGGGGTCTCTGGAGACTCTTAAAGGCACGGTACCCATTTGCAGACACATAATGGCAGCCTATGGGGGCTTCTCTATCCATTCCTTTTCATCTCTATCATGAAACAAGCATTTGCAATGCAATAGGTCTCGCATGCACGCGAGTTTGAGCTATTGGCATTGTAAATGACAATGCCTTTTATTTATGTTTTGGGTTTTAAAACTTAAATAAAAGGCATTGTCATTTACAATACTAATAGCTTAAACTATCGCAAATGCGAGACCTATTGAAAGGAAGTAAGAAGGGTGTCCTAAACCACTTAACTTTAGGAGCACCATCATTTATAAAAACATCTTGCAGTAAAATTATGATAAAGTCTGTTAATAATTCATTAACGTGCTGAACCATTTCACCTTGATACAGAAGATTCAGTTAACTGAGAAGTATTTTTTTTAAGTTATAATTTTCAAACGAATTGAGAAACAGTCATTCTTCCCTACATCCTAATTACAATGCCAGTAGTGTACGAAGAGGTAAGTCAGTTGTCATGTGCACATTTTGGGGGCTGGGGTTTTTTATACATGAACAACATATAGTTTATTAAACCAAACACTGGAGAAGGCTTTGTACAGCACATATCCTGTCCTGAATTCATGTATTTTGAGGTCCTTATGTGCTAATAAAGACAAGCATTGGCATAGCCAATAGGTCTCGCCTTTGGGGCCTTATAAGTGTTTAGCCAGAGCTATTGACTTTGCCAATGTCTTCAAGCTGTGCTGTAGAGAAGTGTGGCTGCTGTGCAGCATGCTGAAAAGTTATAATAAAAAAGTGTCAGAAGCATTTTTGTTACTTTATATATGACCAAGAAGGCATTATGTAAAACTGAACGACCATATTAAAAAAGTATTTACAATAAAAAATGTCCTCAGTTTTCTTTTGTTCTTGCAATGCTGGCAACTTGTTTCTGCCTATTGCAATGGTTGTTTGTTAAAGCTTTTTTTTTGAGGGGGCATAAACAATCGGAGGGTGAAGGTTGGGAACTAGCACCTGTATTATAACACTAGCAGCGGCCAGACGCTAGGGGAGAATCAACAGATGTCAGATTCCGAGAGCAGGCGGAGGTGGTGCTGAGTGATGCTGAGCTGGTAGTGGTGGTGGTGGTGACTGTTGCGGAGACGATGCTGAGGTGATGCTGAATGATACTCAGGTCTTGCTGAGTGATACTGCTGTGGTGGCCCCGAGTGATACTGCTGTGGTGGCCCCGAGTGATACTGCTGTGGTGGCCCCGAGTGATACTGCTGTGGTGGCCCCGAGTGATACTGCTGTGGTGGCCCCGAGTGATACTGCTGTGGTGGCCCCGAGTGATACTGCTGTGGTGGCCCCGAGTGATACTGCTGTGGTGGCCCCGAGTGATACTGCTGTGGTGGCCCCGAGTGATACTGCTGTGGTGGCCCCGAGTGATACTGCTGTGGTGGCCCCGAGTGATACTGCTGTGGTGGCCCGAGTGATACTGCTGTGGTGGCCCCGAGTGATACTGCTGTGGTGGCCCCGAGTGATACTGCTGTGGTGGCCCCGAGTGATACTGCTGTGGTGGCCCCGAGTGATACTGCTGTGGTGGCCCCGAGTGATACTGCTGTGGTGGCCCCGAGTGATACTGCTGTGGTGGCCCCGAGTGATACTGCTGTGGTGGCCCCGAGTGATACTGCTGTGGTGGCCCCGAGTGATACTGCTGTGGTGGCCCCGAGTGATACTGCTGTGGTGGCCCCGAGTGATACTGCTGTGGTGGCCCCGAGTGATACTGCTGTGGTGGCCCCGAGTGATACTGCTGTGGTGGCCCCGAGTGATACTGCTGTGGTGGCCCCGAGTGATACTGCTGTGGTGGCCCCGAGTGATACTGCTGTGGTGGCCCCGAGTGATACTGCTGTGGTGGCCCGAGTGATACTGCTGTGGTGGCCCCGAGTGATACTGCTGTGGTGGCCCCGAGTGATACTGCTGTGGTGGCCCCGAGTGATACTGCTGTGGTGGCCCCGAGTGATACTGCTGTGGTGGCCCCGAGTGATACTGCTGTGGTGGCCCCGAGTGATACTGCTGTGGTGGCCCCGAGTGATACTGCTGTGGTGGCCCCGAGTGATACTGCTGTGGTGGCCCCGAGTGATACTGCTGTGGTGGCCCCGAGTGATACTGCTGTGGTGGCCCCGAGTGATACTGCTGTGGTGGCCCCGAGTGATACTGCTGTGGTGGCCCCGAGTGATACTGCTGTGGTGGCCCCGAGTGATGCTGTGGTGGCCCCGAGCGATGCTGTGGTGGCCCCGAGCGATGCGGTGGTGGCGCCGAGCGATGCGGTGGTGGCGCCGAGCGATGCGGTGGTGGCGCTGAGTGATGCGGTGGTGGCGCTGAGTGATGCGGTGGTGGCGCTGAGTGATGCGGTGGTGGCGCTGAGTGATGCTGTGATGGTGCTGAGCGATGCTGTGATGGAGCTGAGAGATGCTGTGATGGTGCTGAGCGATGCTGTGATGGTGCTGAGCGATGCTGTGATGGTGCTGAGCGATGCTGTGATGGTGCTGAGCGATGCTGTGATGGCGCTGAGCGATGCTGTGATGGCGCTGAGAGATGTTGTGCCCAATTAGAGAGGGTGGCTTCAGGGCGAGACCTAAAAAGGAGTTTTGTGAAGGAGAGTTTTCTATGTGTAAAACTCAGCAAATTTCTAAATTAAAGTTAAACTGGCTATCTTTTTTCACTTCAGGATGAAGTAATGGCCAGTGTAGCCTAGTTGCTTAGGCTGCATTATTGTCTTTTATCTCTTAAGTGTCCATACAGGCCTTCTGAAGAAAGGCAGAAGATGACAACTTAAGAAGATATATCTAATGAAGTGCTCCGGGGTCCACGCACATGGGCGGGACTATTCACATGATTATGACTATACACGGAAATCCCCTACAAGAGAACCAAACATTCACATTCCAAAGGACAAAGTTGGAAAACCATAATTGCTACTTGGGCATTGAAAAAGTGGAACAAATCAATGTGTAAAAATACCTTTGTGTTTTTTTTCAATCCTAATGGGAGATTTTCAGCCCAAATGGATGAAATCTAAAGAAGAGGCAAATCACTTGGAGCCGGACTGGGATTGCTCCTTAGGAAAATGAAGGGCTCCTCTTTCTGTCCAATCCTGCAGGTGGCACAAGCCAGAATCCTCCCCACATTAGCTTATGGGAGTGAGGGCCTGAGGGGCTTGGATAGTGTGGCACTTAAATCTACAGTTTCAAAAATGTACAAGGCGGTCTTCCATCTCCCGGTGTACACGTCCTCTGTGCAAATCAGGCTGGAGTTTAGCCTGGTAAAACAAACCTTGGGGAGACAGGCGGCTTTTGTGAGTTGTTGTCAAAGTCATAAACTTGCGAACGAGGGCTACTTGGGTCTTCCTCTCTGGTTGGAAATATAGGGGAGGGATATATCACCTATGAGAGCTTTTCTCAAATGTCACTTGCCACCCTGGACCTTTCAAGCTGCTTGGGCCCAAAATCTGAGCCACAGTGAGTTGAAAAAAATTATAAAATCAAATACCAAAGTAATGTCCCTATTGGAGGACAATCAGACTCTGGCAAGACGGAACCATGGGGGGTTAACTCTCTGTAATTACAAGAACCTATCGCCCTCCAGGCTACCTAGCAACACCTTACAGTACCTACACAAAGGAGCAGTTTATAGAATATAGGTTAGGGATAAAGCTAGTATCCGTGCATACCCGCCTTGGCGAAGTAAGGATTACGGGGAACAATGCAGGTTCTGCAACAAAGCACCTGAGGACATCATTCATGTGCTGTGTCTCTGCAAAACCACCTTAGATAAACACCGGAAACTACTACGCAAAGAGTTCAAGATAGGGATAAGATCATGCAGAGAGGCTGCTGTTGCATGTTTTAACCCTGCGGATCTCACACTTATTGTGCGCTGGTAAAATTTCTCAGGATTGTGGAGAAAAAGGTTATGGGCGTAGAACATAAGGGAGGAGATGTAAACTAGCTGGCAAGATATGGCACAGCTATCAGGGCCCAAAACAGCATACCTTCAGAGGAGACAAGCGGGGTTATTACAGAGCTCCTACACATCCTGCAATTTGCTCCGTAGCACCAAAACTTGTTAAGAAGCAAGGAACCCCAAATAATAGTAGGAGAGGTATCGACTGGGGCCGATTAACATAACTAAAGGGGGGGGACTTTTAGAGAGAACAGCCTCGCAACTTTTGAACTTCTGCCTAATGATTATAAGGAACCTGATACTAATTGAGAAGATGGTCAGAGGCACTAAAGCATTTTAGTTAATTCTTTCCCCTCAGCAGGACCCTGCAAAGATAGAGTCTGAAAAAATCCTCTGTATCATAAGAACAAACTCACTTAGACTGGTTCTACTCCACTCTTATTTGTGTACATGTATAGATAGACTAGCTTTTTGAAATTAGTATTATAAGAACTGAATTTTAACTGGAAATTCACTGACTGTTTTAAGCTAGTTTTAATTTTAAAAAATGGGTATGGAAGACGGAACTAGCTTTACATTGAACAAAATGAATTTTAATAAATTGTGAATTAATTGTATTTCAATTGCTTTTATTAACTAAGCAAATAAAATCAAACTTGAAACTTAAGTGTATGACTAATAGCAATTTATGATAAGAGCAACAGAGTTTACAGAACAATGGTCTTTTAACAAATTAATGCTGTTGTGGGAAGAGCTCCAATAACAAGACTGATAGCATATTATAGTAACGAATGCTTCAAAGCACTGGCCAAAGGCGGCAAGTTTGATTAGTTTGTAGAGAAAGTTAGAACAAACATAAAGCAGACAATATTCCGCCTGCTTGTTCACTTTCTCTGCTGGGAAATCTGGCTGCCATGAGCCGAAACACTACCAAACAATTTTAAAAATAGCTTTGCTGAGCTTAAGAGTAAACATTTCAGACTTCAAATAATGTACACTTCAAAAGAAAAAAACAGCTTATTTAGTTTTTTTGTCTTAACATGGGAATGAAATAAGAAAAGAGTGCAAGGGTCTGAATACTTCTAAAAAGCTTTGGCCATTTAAGGACAAACTGCATTAGACTGAGATGCAGCCTTGTTTGTTGTTACTGAGACCCACTAAATGCTCTGTCAGTAAATCAGAAGTAATATTTATAGAATGCATCAGTGGAGAAATTGGATTCTGGGCACATTCCCCAGACACAAAAAACATTGTTACAATAGGCTAGAACCGGACAAAAATATTTTGAAAACACCAGAAATCTTTTTAAATAAGATATATGCACTTTCTCAGTCTCCTTCGAACTAAAAAGAAAAAAAAGTTGTAAAATACAGACGTACTTAGGCAAATAAAGCAGGTCTTGCTCTTCCAGTGAAAAGAGGGAAAAATGAAAATCCATCGCATAAATCATGGATTCTAGGCTCAAAGTTCATGTGAAAATGAAAAACATAAATCCAATTTCCATAATTTCAGTTTTTTTTTTTTTATAAGAATTGTACAATACACTCCAGAAGTATTCAGAACTGTTGTTAGGTGTTATACCATCAAGGATGGGCATGGCAATCCTGCCTTTTTTAGGGATTCAGGAAGGAAAACCTAACACTTTCTTAGGATTTTATTTTACACTCAGATGTTAGAATGGTAGCATGAACATGCAACTTCACCAACATACCAGCTATTCCTCATCTTTCACAAAGATTACCTTTGGAAGTTTGTCTACTTTTTAAGATTGGATTTCTTACTTAAAGATATTTTATATTAATAATGGTCATCAAATTTGCTAATCTCACTGAAAATAATGATGAATTAAATATATTGTTCAGTTAAAAAAAACCTTGACCAATGACTGGCGTCTGTCTATACATGGGATATGGTATAGTTCACTTACACCTGAAAAGTCCCTCGTTGGCAGCTAGTCCTCCTCTTAGCCATTGTTTCTTCTAGATCTTTTTTGCTAAGGTCTAATCCCAGTTCTCCTTTTTGCTAAGAGTACTTCACAAAGACCTTGTTTTAGATAGGATGGTGGAAGTCAAGGCCTGCATTTCTCAACATTTGTAACCAACGGTTGTGAGTGCTGTTGTCTAAAATATGTCAGCAAACACTCTGCCCAAAATAGAAAATATAAAGGCATCTTCGATCATGTCCATGCCATCCGGATGTCTGTCAAAGCAACAAAATAAGTGTATAAATCATTGCCTATACCACTGCTAGCCCACTAGTAAAATTTTTCTTTTCTTGAAAAATCAGTGTCTGCTAAAAAATCTAAGTGAAATGATTGGGAGAAAAATTAAGGCAGGCCACGAAAGACACAGGATTGTCAGGGATCAAGATAAGCTTTAGCCTTTTAGGAAAACTGAGACAACAGAGAAGCTCAAGATCTTCCCGATCAGTCGCTTAGCCATATGAGATGCAAACAATTGGCTCCTATTCTCATCCCCGAAAAAAACCAGTACGCCTGTCGAGATAGGACAAGAGGCAATACCTGGCTAGGAATTCCGCAACTAGAGATCGCCAGCTTTTGGAGCAGAAAGATGTCTTGCCTATGCCAGAGGTTGTTTTATCTCAACTAAGGATCAGTACAACAAATGTCTATTAAACATTGGTTCTGGGCTACTGCAATAACGGTTATTCCTCTCTTCTACTGCAAATGTGCGCCATTAGCCATCGTCGCACGTACCACTCTACATAAATACCTTTCATTCATTGAATTAATTATTTAAAGAGCTGATAAGTGAAGAAACAAGCTCATAATGAAGGTCTACATAAACATATGATTATTCTGACTGTGCTTACTTCAGGAATCCCATAATGGTTTGTGTTGCCCTATGGAGGTTTTCAGCATCTGAAAATGCTACCAATCAGTCTTAAGGCAGCAGGCTGGTGCTATAAAACCTCTAAACCACTCGTTCCCCCTTGAAACTCACATTTATGTAGGGCCTTTTCCCCAATTCTTTATTGTTATGTAATGTTTGTTAAATTCTCTTCCTTGTTGCACCTTCAAGTGCTTCCTCATCATCATTTTTATCTCATTTTATAAGGGTATTTTTATACTATGAGCCCAGCTCGCAGAGTTTGAGACGAGACAACAGACCAGTTTACACAGCAATGCTTGGTCACAGCATGCAAAGCAGGAAGTTTAACCAGACCAGAAGCCAGGTGAGCACCCTGTGTATGGAGTGGCAATGTTGAGAAGACAGGTGTTGGTGCAAGTGGATCTGCAGCCATCATTAACATGTGAACCTGGTGAGGTTTTTGTTCATTCCTGAAATAATATTCTTTCCACGATGCGTTGCAAGGAGTGAGAGACTTGGAGGTCAAGGGATGGCTCATTCAAAAGTCTGGTTGTAGGGATAGAGGGCATGCACAGGGTCTCTTCCATCCCTTACTTTAATGACAGTCTATCTCTTGTGCCTCTAGAATGAGGTATTATCCTCTACATTTCTGCCCATAGTTATATTCTTTCCCCAGTGTGTTTAATTCCCATTTTACGCAAATGCTCTTCAAGTTAACCCCTTACAATTTCAAGAACATCCACTTTAGGTAGCCCTTCCATAGTTCATCATTTAGCCATAGCTACCACACCGAAAGGACCGGGAGCAGGTGCCACAGGACCTGGGTATTGATAGTCACATGAGTTCAGACGTGAACTCGAAGTTTGAGGCCTGAAAGTCCACAAAATATGAGAGGAACTACAGTCTCTTTCCACACCAAAGAGGAACAAGTGCAGGGAGAGGACTAGTCCTAGGAGGAATGGTCCTGGTACCAAGGCCTGACGGCCTGAGAAGACATCCCACAAAATAGCCCTATGCACCAGAGAGCCTCTTGAGGTATATGGATACAAATATTGGTTGCAAACTGTAGTGGAATGAAATACGGACTGTTTACAGTGCCTTAAAAGCATGGAGAAGCTATAAAATGTTGTCCCTTAAACTAACTGGCTCCACAAACTGTTTGCCCAAGAAATGGAGACAACCTCTGCCACTGACTGGCGCTGAAAGAGATGCCACCTGAAGGGACATACTGTCCTCACGTGCTGAAACCACACTTCATAACTGAACACTTAAATAATTACTGCCACCTTGGCGCTAGATGGCAACATATCCAATTCAATGACACAATTATACCAATAAACACAAAACTGACAACAAATTGAGTGTGTCACCCATACAGGTGCCGCAGTCATCCAATGTTGAATCAAGGGAAGAGAACAGAAATGGGGCCAATTGTGACCCAAGTATAGCAGCACAAATTGTGGGTGACTGCCTAAGCTTTTCTAAATTTAGCACCTTGGCAAGTCTGTGTTCCGACTTACAATGGTGGGTGGAGCTCATCAGAAGGCAGTGGCTTCCCCACTGCTGAAAAAGAAATTCTTTCTGATCTTTGCCATAGTTTTTTTTTTTTTTTTGAAACCTTTATTTATAAGTTTCACAACATACAAAAAATTGCATTGTCCAAACACTTGCTCACACGTCTGCAGCTGTCAGTGATTCATCTAATACATAGTAACCTTCATATACAGTTACACTTCCAATGCTTGGTAAAACAGTGACACATTCCCACCCATTTCGTACCCTTATCAAGTTAGGCCTCTCAGTCATTCGTGTCACCCTGTATATTAGTGTCTTGTTCCGTTTGCGAACCGACAGATGTCTGTTCCAGCAGGTAAGATCTGTAGGGTTGCCATATATCCAGTGGTCTAGATACCGGGTGCTGCAACTGAGCATATGTTTCACTGGTGGTATTACAATATGACATACTGAACAACCATCCCTTCAGTGTTGGTGGACATTTGTTCCCCCAATGTCTCGCCACCTCTCTTTTTGCTAACAATAGTGCGATTGCAATGAAGCGTTTGTATGGCTTAGCAATCTCTTGTACACACCCCAATAACGCCAGCATAGGTGATAGTGAAAGGCCCAGCCCCGTCATTTTCGACAATTCGCTAAACACTTGTGACCAGAATCGCGCCACCCTGACAGTTCCAAGCCATATGTGCAAAATCTGCCATCAGGGCACTACATCTAGGGCAGGTATGCAGGCGTAATGGGTCCATCCGATGGACCTTGGCAGGTGACACATAGGCTCGCCATAGAAATTTGAAATGCAATATTTTGTGTTTGTGGTTAAAAGAAACCTTATGCGTTTGCTCGCAACTGATCTGCCACTGCGCATCAGTGAGAGGGGCACCCAAGTCCTGTTCCCAGGCCGCACGGACCCTTTCGTCCCTAGTCGGGAGCATAGCCATTGCTGCTTTATACATCCTAGCCATGAGATGCTCACCGGTTGTGTCTATTATAAGCAATGTCAACGGAGGGAACTCCTGCGGTTCCAGGGGGTAACTCGGCACCAAGGATCGAAATGCCCTCTGCAGTCTACAGAAATTAAACTGGTCAAGGAACGTAGCTCCCTCAAATCTGCCGCCGTCTTCCCTGGAGAAGATGTGTCCATCAGGGAACACGTCCCCAAATGTGCCCAGAGCGAATTTAGTGAAGGTTCGTTGCATCATAGCTTCTTTAGTAATAGGTACCCAGAGGTTCCCAGCGAGCGGCAGAGCCGGAGAGTACAGCAACTGGGCCCCCATAGCCCGAGCGAATTGCATCCAGGCCCAACTGGTCGTTGACAGTGTCTGTATATCCACCGGGTGTCTTTTTAAACCTGCCCGGAGTAGTGCGGACAAGGGAGTGGGGTGTGCTAGATCCGCCTCAGGGCGCAAATACGGGATCCGCTGGTCATAAAGAAACCAGTGTCTGGAGAATCTACATTGCGCAATCAGGTAATATATACGAAAATTGGGAATTCCAAAGCCTCCTCGCTCATACGGGAGCGTCAACGTGTCCCATCTTACCCTCGGCTGGCCACCACCCCACACCAACCGGATCAGCTTAGAACGTAGCATGGCAAAGAAGGACTTGTATAGCGGTATTGGGATACTCTGAAACAAGTATAGAAAATGGGTTAAAACCACCATCTTAATCAACGCTATTCTACCAGCCATGGCCAGGGGGAGCTTGAGCCACCTCTCTATATTACTATCCAACTTCTCCATGGCCGGGCTGTAATTAAGTTGGAGTATTTGGGCCGGATCTCTGTGAATTCTTATCCCCAAATATTTGACAGAGTCATCGCACCACTTCAAGGCCAATCCAGTATTACGGTCGCAGGGGGCCTCCGTCAGCGGAAAAATGTCGGATTTACCCCAATTTATGTGCAATCCCGATAGAGCACCAAATCGGTCAATCTACTGCAGTAAAGGTCCCAAATTCTCAACCGGGCGGCGCACATACAGAATAATGTCGTCGGCGTACAGAATAACTAATAATGGTCTTGTTTTAAATTGTATACCCCTGTGAGCGTGATTATCCTGGAGGTGACGCACCAGGGGGTCCATCGCAATCACGAACAGCGGGGACAAAGGGCACCCCTGACGCGTCCCCCTCGACAAAGTGAAGGGCGCTGTCAACATACCGTTTACATGGATCCGGGCTGTCGGGCATGTATATAGCAGCGAGATTACCGCTACAAACCGAGGTGGCATACCCAGCCTTATCAGCGTGGCCCGAAGAAATGGCCATTCTAACGAGTCAAAAGCCTTCTCGGCATCCAAGTGTAGGTGAGATCCTATGTATTGTGGCAAATAAAGAACGAAGATTCAGGGCAGTGGACCTATGTGGTATGAACCCAGCCTGGGCCGGCGAAATCAGTTGAACTACTATCAGGGGCAGTCTGGTAGCCAGCATCTTGGCTAGTATCTTATAGTCTAAATTCAATAAGGATAGCGGTCTATACGAGCCTCAGCTTATGGGGTCCTCACATGCCTTGGGTATTAAGGTGATAACTGCCTCGCGGAGAGCCGGGGGGGGGGGGGAGCTCTCCGGGGGGGGAAGCATATTGCTTCCTGATAGACATCTATCAAATGGGGGGCCAGTGTCCGTTTAAATGCTTTATAAAAACTACCAGTAAAGCCGTCCAAACCGTGGGCCTTGGACCCATTCATTACATCTATCACTTGTACCACCTCATTTGCATCACTAGCATCGGCCTCCGAGGATACTTTCGTGGTGTACAAATCTTTATAATATGAAAGGATTGTGGTTTCGATTCCTTCACAATCGGTTATAGTCTCCCCTCCGTCCCCAATCAAGCTGGTTATGCATGTTGGGGTCCTGTAAGGCCGAATTAATCTAGCTAATGTATGGCTGGACGCTCTCCCTCTCCGTACCTTCTAGCAACTGCATATTTCCCCAAGTAGTGCGATTCCCTTTCCGCGGCTTCATGGAATTCAACCAGTCGCACCGCCAGTCCCCTCAGCTCCGAGGCTGTCTGCACCTCGCCCCGTTCTCCGTCAATTATTTCTAATCGTTTCTCGATCCCTGCCAAGGTGTTACGTAGGTCTTTAAGTATGCCAGCCCCTTTTGATATACCACGCCCCCCCCCTTAGTATGCTTTAAATGCTTCCCATAGCATCGCTTTAGTATCCACCGAGCCCTCATTAAGTTCAAAATAGTCGATGGCCTGCCCCAATTCACTAGCAAATACTGAGTCGCGCAATGCCATCTCGGGAAATCGCCACCGCTTAGCCCTCACGCCAGGGCAGGGGAGTCAGTTTTATCGTTACCAGGGCATGGTCCGACAAGGTGTGTGGCAGACGCCCAGCTTCAACCAGCCACATCGCTACATCAGGGGTAAGTAACCAATAATCCAATATTGTCCACGTTGTGTGGTGCCGCATAGTGCGTGTACATTGACATGTCTGCGTGTAAGTGACGTCAAGCATCAATCATCGATACGCCTCCAACAGTCCCAACAAAGTTCGCCTTGCTCTTGGCTTCGGATCTAAAGTGGTAGCTGTGCCATCCAGCCGTGGATTCAATAGTATGTTCAAATCCCCGCCCATGCCAACATGATCCACCCCCCATCCTGTCTATATTGGCATGTAGGTCAACAAAAAATTCCGGGTCGTCTAGGTTTGGGGCGTAAACATTAATGAGCATAATCGTTTTCCCTAGCAGTCACCCCTTCCCTAAGAGGAACCTGCCAGCCTGCTCGGCGTATACTTCTACAGCTCTAAATGGTATTCGCTTGTGGATTAAAATGGCAACCCCTCTAGAACAAGAGCTATAGCTAGCAAAATAACGATTCGTGCCCCAGCTAGAAGCAAAAGTGGGGGAACCATGTGGCAACAAGTGGGTTTCCTGCAGGAAGGCAATGTCAACATTATGTCGTTGTAGATAGTGTAGTACTTGTTTCCTTTTCCGAGCATCATTAAGTCCGCGCACATTCCAAGACATCAACGCTATTGTATCAACATTATCACCATGCATCATTCTTCAATACTGTATCTAGGCTGCTATGCAATCTCACTTTCCGTACATTTATTCCGAGCATGTGTCTACGAGGGTCCAATGACAACAAATCTGTGAAGTTAACCCATCCCTCCCACCCCCCTCCCATCCCCTCAAACCTTGCTAGGGGAAACCCCCAATTCCCAAACCATCTAACAATCATACTACTAAATCCGAAATACAAACAGTATAGGTGCCCAAGCACTGGAGGGAGAGGGAGGGTGGGGGGTTGGGGGGGAGGGAGGGGAAGACAACGCTACGCCTAGTCCCCATTAGCACTATCAATGACACACATAGCAATTTCAGCCTCCCACTGGAACAGCAAACACCCCAATATTCAGCGATGCAATAAAGTACAGATAATACTCATCGACCATGGTTATGGCCAGCAGTCCATCAGATGGCCGAGAACAAATCGGCACTGGCACCAGAGTCCGGCAACCCAGGCGAGCGATCCAGTGTCGGGGATTTCCGTTGACGCCCATTCACCTCTCGGGCGCGAAGAAATTCTTGTACTGCGGCCGGTGTCAAAAATTCGGGACCGACCTTCCACGTCTACTCTGAGCCTTGCAGGATACAACATACCGTATCTCAGACCCGCCTTCTTCAGAGCGAGCTTGACCACGACACATTTCTTTCGTGCATCCTGTACCATTGCCGTGAAGTCTGGGTACAAAGCTATGGTCGATCCCTGCCAGTCCAACGTTCCTTTCTCTCGAGCCAGACGCAATGCAGTGTCCCGGTCCCTAAAACTAAGGAGCCTCGCCATGATGGGGCGCGGAGGACAGCCAGGGTTAGGGCGGGGCCCTAGAATACGATGCGCTCTTTCTACCACAAATGTAGAAGTAAAGGACTCTCAGCCAAACAGCTCAACCAGCAGCCCTTTCACAAAACTATCCAGGCGGCCTGTATTCGTAGACTCTGGCACCCCCATAATGCGTATATTATTACGCCGTCCTCTGGCTTCCAAGTCCTCATTCTTGATAGCTATTGTTTTGAGCACCCTCTCCATTCGTTCCATCTTTTTTGTAGTTTGCGCGGCGCCATCTTCCAGGTCCGAGATTCTGCCCTCCGCTGTCTCCAATCTACCTTCGTGCTGGTCCAACCGGGCCACCATTTTATCAAGCCGTTTGTCCAGTGAGTCAAAGCTCTTTTCAAGTGCCTTGAATCCTGCTCGCAACTCAGTCATCAGCGCTTCAGTGCTCTGGGGGTTTGGCATCAGCGGGACCGTGGTGTTTCCGCCTGCCGCCATAGATTTACTCGTAGCGTCCGATCCGCCACCCGGCTTCTCAAAAGTGAGCTCTCTCTGCTTGGGGTCTCCCTTGCCCATGACCGTCCAATCCGATAAATGCATTGGGTTGCGCACGATTCTTGGCCCGCTAGCCTGCTCTCTCCAACGTTCCGATATAGTCACAGCACAGGGATGGACCAGGCACAGCAATGGCCAATCCACCCCCTCCACTGGTGGCGGTAGCGTTCAATCACACTAAATAGCCAATGCTGTATGCTGCTGTTTAGCAGCTGCCATCACCCTGTACCCACTCCAATACAGTGCAGTTCCAAGAGTCACAGTCCCCACCGCAGCGCCGTGCTCCAGTTCAAAAATGGGTCCAGTGCCTCAAATAGACACAGCTGGGCCCTCCTGTAGTCATTCTGCTGTGCGCTTGGACCCCCTGTACCTGGCGGAGCTCCACCGAGTCGTTGCCTCTTCTTTTTAATCCCAACCGCACACAAGTGGGAGCTCAGAGACCGCACACCGCCAAACCCGGCCTCCCGCTGTCTCAGCTCTCATCCACGCGTCCACAAAGGCCCCGGGGGAGGGGAAACAAGCTAAGGCCGCTTACTTGTAATGAACAGGGGGGTGGGGGGGGGGGGTGGAGGGGGGTCCCGCCATCAGGCTTTAGCTGCTACTGCGGCCCGTGCCAGCTCCACGTCACCGCGCGGCCATCTGGTGCCTTTGGGTCGCGCCGGGCCTCACGTCAGTCCAAGCCTGCGTCACCATGCCCAGCATCGGCTCTGCGAAACTAGAGTCCCCCGGCTCCGCACTGGCCACGCCTATCCTCAGGCCGAAATTTACGGAAGAGCGCTGTTCAGTTTCAGCGCCTTCTCCTGCAGTCAGCGTGGGCTCGTTGCTGCACTCTTCCCTCCGGCGCTCCCCGGTGCCTCCATATGCTCTCTAGCGTGCCCTTATCCACCAGGAGGCTGACATTTTCTGGGGATTACGGCAGAGCTCCGAGTTACGTGGCCATCTTAGTCCGCGGCTCGGCCACGCCCCCATCTTTGCCATAGTTAACTTTCATAAAGTAGGGAAATCAAAGAGTACAAGCTGACAAGGGGACGCAAAACATGCACAAACTAATTATAGTTCCCAACCTACAAGTACAATACAAAGTTGGAAACATTAGACTATATCTTGAAAGAATGCGAGATACCAGAGAAAAATTTGAAACTATAAGTGACGCGATAGCCCTTGACCTGAACGTGTTAAAGGCAGATCATAAAAAAAAGACTTCAGAAAGTTAAAGAAACTGCAGACACTTCAAATACTGCAGCTAGAAGCGGCAAACCTCAAAACTCAAACACACAGGAGAGGATGTGGTGGGGTGCTTGAGAAGAAAATCAAATAGGGGGGGGTTCTACAGAAAAAAAGAAAAAACTCTTCTTAGAAAACTGGCTGCATAGAGAAGTGGTAAATAAGCAATGAAAGTTTTCTTTTTTTTTAAAGAATGAGCACACAAGGTCCCCACAACCACCCTCAACCTGGCCTGCCACCTAGGTCGTTCTTGACTAGACTATGAACTTGAACTTTAGAGACAGACACTTCTGGCAGAGAGCGACACCCTAAGCAGTGAACAGTAGTAAGGTGCTTTATTAGTTTATTTATGGATTACCCACTTGGGGTAGAAATCAGAGAAACTCCTTCAAAGTGTTAAGAAAACTCAGATTTGAGCATCTGACACGTGCTTCTGTCTCCAGCCGAGCTCAGCATATAGCCTGAAAACAGTCTCAATACTTTGAAGACCCCCAAGAGGTATTGGACTGGGTAGAGCAAGGGAAAACTGGAACTGCTGTGACGTCACAAAACAAGGAATTACAGCAGCAGAAACTTAGGAGCTACAGAGAGTTTAGAAGTAAATATCCCAAAGGTCCAACAGGGAGGCAAGTAAAATTGACGAAAATGGCAACAATCTTCACAGATGAAGTCAAACGTAATGAAAGTGCCATACAACCAACACAGATTAGAATCAGATACTACAATGGTAACAATATAAAAGCGGAGTGTTACACTGAAGATCACAACAATACATTGTGTTAAGAGCAACTATACAAGAGGTGGGTATCGGTGGGGACTAGCAGAGACTGAGGGGGAGGGGGGAGGGAATCAGTGCTGAAATATGCCTACCCTGATCCTATCCCCAAATATGATGGACCGGGTTTCAGGGGCTTCGGAGTGTTGTACCTCATAAAGAAAATGGGCAAAATGATAAAACTTCGATCCCCAACCCACGGACCCCCTCAGCATCCCATCTCCTACAATCAAGGCCGCCAACCACCAGCTCACTGCATGAGAACAACTCAGTACACCGGACACAACTACTCTAATGAACTCCATCCACTCTTCAAAATCTGAAGAGACAAGATCAGCCACTAGCTCACCACCATCCTCAATGCCTCCATCACCACTGCCACCTTTCCCGATGCCTGGAAACACACAGAGGTCAGACCCCCTCCTCAAGAAACCCTCTGCAGACCCCAGCAGGCTCCAGAACTACCACCCACCTCACTGCTCCCGTTTCCCGCCAAAGTCCTGGAAAAAGTCATCAACCTCCAACTCACCGAACACCTGGAGAGAAACAATCTGCTGGACCCCTCCCAATCAGGATTCAGAGCTAATCACAGCACAGAGCCTGCATTGATAGCCGCAAAAGACAACATCCGCACCCTACTTGACAGAGGAGAATCAGCCGCCCTGATCCTATTTGACCTCACCACAGCTTTCAACACCGTCTCCCACCATACACTCACCGACCGACTACGCCAATTCAAATCAGAAACGGCACGCTCAGATGGATAGCATCTTTTCTAATGGATCACACCCAGAGAATCGGTCTCCCCCCTTCACCTCTCAACCAAAGCACACCCCCAGCGGCATCCCTCAAGGCTCATCAATCAGTCCAACCCTCTTCAACATCTACATGACACCATTTGCAGACATCGTCAGAACCCATGACATCAA
This sequence comes from Calotriton arnoldi, assembly GCA_963921515.1. Taxonomy (NCBI): domain Eukaryota; kingdom Metazoa; phylum Chordata; class Amphibia; order Caudata; family Salamandridae; genus Calotriton; species Calotriton arnoldi. The sequence goes on from CAWUFW010002370.1 coordinate 404,496, forward strand.
CATCATCTCGAACGCCGACACCCAGCTCGTCCTCTCGCTCTCAGACTCCACCACAACAAAGACCAATTTCCACAACTGTATGAAGAACATCTCGGACTGGATGAAAAGCAACTGCCTAAAGCTCAACACAGACAAAACCAAAGTACTGAAATTCGGCAGACACATATCCCTCTGGAAGGACTCCTGGTGGCCATTGAAACTCAGACCCACCCCCACTCCGAAAGACCACGCCCACAACCTTGGCATCATCCTGGATAGCGAACTCTCCATGAAACGCAAGGTTAACACTGTCTCCACAGCTTGCTTCCACACTCTCAGAATCTTCAAGTGGCTACCCACCAACACCAGGAAAACGGTGACACAGGCCATCATCACCAGTTGGCTGGACTACGGCAAGGCACTCTATGCAGGCACCACCACCGAACTCATGAGAAGAATTCAGGCGGTCCAGAATGCAGCAGCCAGACTTCTCCTAAACCTACCCAAGAGAACCCACATCACCCAACACCTGAAAGACCTCCACTGGCTGCACATGCAGAACAGATGCCAATTCAATCTACTGATCCACGCCTACAATGCCCTCCATGACAAAGGACCTGCCTACATGAACCACCGCCTGAATTTTCATCTACTACCCAGGAACTTTTGCAACGCCGCCCTCGCCCCGACACTGAGCACCCGCCTAACTAGAGGACGCTCCTTCCTCCACCTCACTGCCAAGTCCTGGAACACACTTTCCCACCACCTCCGATTGTGACCATCGCTGACAAAATTCCGGAAGGGACTCAAGGCCTGGCTCTTTGACTAACACCCGCAGCACAGCATATGGATACCCTTAGGTGTGAGAAGCAGAGCTTTATAAGTAAGTTTTGATTGATTGATATAACCTGAATCTGAAAATAAACCAAAGCAGCACAGCTGTTCATGTACAAAGGGATTTGTGAAATAGTGAACCAGAACAAAAAAATGCTACTGGAAAAATAACCCTTTTGCAAAATGTAATGAGTAGAGGGATTTATAGCCAATTCGCAGATGTAGAAAAGAAAATGTTACCCATTAACCATCTGTTGATTTGCATGTTGTGCTGTAATAGTGTAGATTCATATGCTCTGTATACCCCAGCCATCTTATGTTGGGCATGGATATTTACACGCTGTTTTTCTTCAAAGTTTTTTTCGAGTCACAAGACCTGCTGCGACTCCACCCTCAGTGCTCAATGGACCAGGACAAAGACTCCACTTCCGACAGTTCTCCACTCATCGGGTGAGATATTGTTATCAGGATAGTGTTCCTTTGGACTGCCTAATTCCATATCCCTTGTGCTCCTTTCAACAGTGGGAACAACTTTGTTCCCCCTTGTTCCTTGAGATATAATGTAGTTGTTGAGTTGGCCGTCTGAGTAAGCAAGGTCTGTTCCTTCACATACGTTTGGAATGTTTTCAGTGCTAGGAAGACCACCTTTAGTTCCAGATAATTTATGTGTTTCACAGCTTCCGGAGGGTTCCAGTGACCTGTGACCTTCAGGTTGTCCGAATGCGCTTCCCAGCCCTTGTGGGATGCGTCCGTCGTAATGGTTGGTCACTGGGGTAGCTGGTAGCTTGAAAGGTCTCCCTACCCTCATGTTTGTCAAGTTCCATCATTCCATCTCCTTCTGAACCTTTGATGTGACAAGCACTAGATCCTCTCAGCTCACCATGGCTTGTGATCATCCATTGCAGAGCCATTCCTGTATAGGTTGCATGTGCTGTCTTGCATGCGGCATGAGGGGGATGCATGATGCCAACATGCTCATCAATTTCATGACAGTCCTCATGTTACAGTCAGAGACTGCCCCTTCCGGTAAAGGAGAGTTTGCTCTGCTATTGCTGATGCCCTATTGGGGACTGGATATGCTCATGCCGTCTGAGTCCAGTGCTGCCCCCAGGAACATCTTCACTTGCTCCGACTGGAGATGATTTTTCGTGGTTCATGGTAAACAACTTTGAAGTGTGTTGATGGCTGTTTGCATGTCTCAGTGGCATTTTTGTTTCAAGTTTGCCTTTACCAGTCAGTCTTCCAGATATGGGTAGACGTGTATACCCTGTCTTCCCTGGTGCGCTGCCACCACTATCAGACATTTTGTGAACACTTTTGGTGTGGATTTTATTCCAAAGGGAAGCCGTCTGAACTGGTAATGTGCTTTGTCCATGAGAAATCTGTAATACTTCTCGTGTCTCTGGTTCATTGGTATGTGTAGGTAGGCGTCCTTTAGGTTTAGAATGGCCATGTAGTCTCCCTTCCTTAGGAGCGGGATCACTTCTTGTAGCGTTGTCATTTTGATGTGCTGCATTCGTATGAATTCGTTTAGGTACCTGAGGCCTAGAATAAGTCTCAATGTCAAGTCTTATTTTGGTACCAGGAACTATGCTGAGTAGACACCACTGCCTGTTTTCCTTGAAGAGACTCTTTATGGCTCACTTTTTGAGGTGTTCCTTGACCCCTTGAAACTGTGCAAGTTCCTGTTCCCTTAAGGTTCTTGCCTTTGGGGGGCACATGAGGCAGCGGTCTGGTGAGTTCTGTACAGTAACCAGGCCTTATTATGTTTAAGAGCTAATTGTCTGAGATGATTGACCTCTATTCCTTAAGGAATCCTCCTATTCTTCCGCCCCACTGGTGGTATGCAATGAGGGTGTCGATCAGTAGGGTCACTTGCTTTACCCTCCCCTTGCAGGTGGTCCTCTCTCTAGGCTTTCCGCGAAAGGGCTGCCTCAACCGGTGTTGCCACTGCTGTTGGGTAGGCTGGTGTGCGGTTTGCTGGTTGAATCCCTGCTGTTGTTGGGTTGGTGAGAACCTAGATTTGCTTGCTGATCTTTTGTTGGAGGTTCCCCCCTCCTTAAGGACACCCTGAACTGTAAGGGTTCCATGGCTTTGGCGGTTTCATTTTCCTTTATTTGCTGGAGTGTAAAGTCTACAGCAGTCCCAAAGAGTGCTTCTCCTGTGAACGGCACGTTTGTGACGGATGCCTGCACCTCGGCCTTGAAACCAGAGACCCTGAGCCATGTGTGCCTCCTGACAGTGGTGCCTGTGCACATCTGCCTGCTGGCGGTATCCACCGGGTCCAAAGCTTATTTGAGTCCTTCACCTCCTTGCTATCCCCCACCCACTTCTTTGGTTCTGCAGGCATCCAGGGTATGTTTGAAGGCTTGCCCCCATCAGTGTCCTTTGGTCGGAACCCGTGCAGCTTTCTGTTAGTATTGACTTTGTCGCTGAGGGTTTCGACAACGAGGTAGCTTTTGGGATTTTTGGGGTCTTTGGGGTCTTTAGTTACCTTCTGCCGCTTGGTCTTTTTGGTGTCTTTTACCGCCTTCATTGCAGCTTTTGCCCTTTCGAGGACGCTCCCTTCAGCGTTCGGTCACCCCCTTTTGCTGGCTCTGCTTCCTCAATATTTTCTTTGTAGTCACTGAAAAGGCCCAGGTCCTTCAGGGATTCCTGTGGTCTGTGGGTGCCAGCCATGGCGTGGTGTGCCAGTCGTTACTTTAACCTTGCCTTGACTTTCTTCAGTACAAATTCGGCGCAGGCTTTGCAGGTTTGAGCGTTGTTATCCGTCGGGAGGCAGAGGTTGCAGACCTCGTGTGGTGTTAGGGCAGAACTTAAAATGGGTGTTCTTCATATCCCTTAGGTGCCGCTCTCCTCTACATTCTCCAGCTACGTAGTGCTCACCAACAGGGTTGAGAAGGCTCCCCTTCTTGGTCTTCTGTGTTTCTTCTGGCCTTGGGTGATTCTCGGTGTCATCGTTCAACTTTTTCTTTCTCTACAAATATTTCGTAGATGCTTTGGAGCTCCTCCGGTGTGCTTCCAGGCCAACTGCAGAAAAAAGAATCTGAAGATGGCGACCATGCACATCTGACATCACACAGGGGGTGGCATATGACACCAACACACAAAAAAAAAAAAAAATGAGTAGAAGAACAAGACAATTCCTGACCCAACCACTAGATGGCAGAATAGATGCACAGATTGTGAATCCAGAAAAGGATTCATGCTGCAAAACTCTAGGCTGTAACTATGCATTTCCTATGGAAGGCACCCACTTGTCAGATTATTTCTTCCCATTTGGGGAAAAAACCCGTCTACCTCCGACAGGTGTTGTGTGACCGAGTGGAGGGAGTTATCATGGGGGGAGTCAATGCTTAGAGGCAGAGGCGCCCCTGATGGAGCCACCTCTCCTCTTACCTCTGTCGTTAACACAGTATTCGGCCCTGCCAAAGGACATGGGTTCCTGTATGTCCTGATAGGACTGTTGGTGCTGATATCCCTGTCTGTATGGAGTCGTAGATTTTTGCAGCTCCTTTCCCTTGGTGCTTCCGATCTAGGCATAGATTATTGCAGAGTGCCCATCTCTTTGGCGGTCTGTGTTCTTTTTTTACTGTTTTACACAGTATTTATTTGGGGTCTGAACAGATGATCGTCATCAAAGGGCATATTCAGGAGATGCTGCTTTACCTCTGGCCTAATCCAGAGATCCTGAGCCAGATGTAGCGCCGGAGAGTAGTGTTCATTTCTCTCGAGGAGGTGTTAGCAGAATCCAACACACATCTGATATTGGCATTGGAAAGGATCTTCCGCTAATCCAAGCATTCCTGTCCCCTCTCACAATGGGTCTCTGGGAGTTGTTTAACTAACTCCTCCATCTCCTCTAGTGATGACAATCTTATTGAATGAGCAATCTGACTGAATTAGCAACTCTCCATTGTGTAACTGCCCCACAGCTACATGCTTTCCCACCTCATCAATCTTCTTGCTATCTTGGTCAGTAGTCTGGGCTGTAGCATTTGAACCGCTACAAAGTCGGTAAACCTGCCCTGATGTAAACAGCACCATCTGAAGATGGTTTATATTTCTATACCTAGGGAGTGACCACTCATCTTGACCAGGTTCTTGAAATTATATCTTAACCTCTTGGAACATGCTGCGAACCACGGGAAGATCTTGCACAAACCGACTGGTCATAGAGTCTCAACAAGGGAGTCGTCCTCCGCTTGTATAAAATGCATCTTCACACTGTGAAATTGTGCTGCCCTCTAAACACAGTGGTGTCATCAGGGAGGGGCAGTGTTGAAAGGGTAGGGTGGTCTTGGTTCGGTTTGTCCTGAAGGAAAACCTGACAATGGTTCTAAGAGTCATTACCCTCCCCGGGTGCAGTAGGGTCATAATACGGATCCCCAGGGTTGTATGGGTTACCCTGATATCCGTCCATTTGCACGTAGCGTGGGGAGGTCAGGGGTGGTGGAAGGTAGGTATATGTGGCTGAGGGATTGGGAGTAAAGGTGTAGGAGCCCTTGGGGCTGGATATAATGGAGGTGGGCTAGTTACCTTATTTCTGACTTTCTTTGGAGTGGTCCATACAAGAGCTGCTCTTCAAAAGTAAGCCTGCTTTATTTTAGGTATTGCAGGAGTTTGTGGACATTCCTGTGTGGGAGGCGTGGCAAGACTTTCACCCTACCCAAAGATGGGTAGATTAATAATTTCTTCTGCCTGACATCAGGCTTTTCTTGGAGATGCATTAAGAACAGGGCCTCTCTGGAGTCCGACCTCAGAGTCTAGGTTACTTTCCGAGTCAATTTAGGTGGGGAAATGGTTGCCAGCTTCATAATAGATTTTGGATCACAGGCTGCTGACTCAGTGCCTCGAGTCTAAGGTAGCATGATCGGCAGTGCAAGTAGCCTTTGCTGAAGAACTGCTTGGAGCAAAGTGAGCCTCTCAAGGTCAGAACCCGGAGTCAGACAAATAGGGCAGGGCCTTTTTAGGTGATGTTAGGACTCTATGCCAGAATCTCTAAACCCATAGGTAAAAAAACTAGAAGGTGGAAAAAGCGACAAAGTAATTGCTGGAGGAAAAGCAATTTTGGGGGCTACGTTTTTTTATCTTTGACCTTATTGGAAATTTTAACACCAAAACTCAAGGCTTCAGTGGGACCCCACATTCATCATACTGGCCTTGTGGAATCCTCGTCAGCCACAGGGTCTTACCCAGTTGGAACATTTTGACCTTCATAATTTTTTCTACATTAGAAGGTAAAACACTAGACAAGGCTGAACCATTGGGGATGCATCCAACCCATACACCATTGCAGTCGGCCCGTAACGGCATCTAGAACTCGGTCACCTGCACCCATTGACTAACAATTGCCTGTTTCGACATTAAAATGCTAGGGTTTAATTTTCCCAGATCCTCTAAAGCAACTTTTTGTTGTTTTGGTCTGATTATGCTCACCAAATTACTGTTCTTTCTATTAAACTGGATTATGGAAATTTTACTGATGATTATTTCTAGGCTTTAATGTTTTGTCACTGCTTGAATACTTTTCATACATTTTTCTAATAAAAAGCCTTTTGCCACAGCTATCAAGGTAAGCCCAGGTTTTCTTGATGAAAGCGTATTTACCTAACAAGGCAATAGGCTCTAAACTTTGTGCGAGCTGATACCTTACACTTTCCCAAGGTAATCCATGTTCCCACAAATACCAACATAAGATCCCTCAGTACACTTAAAGAAAAGAGTCCCAATAACCTAGGAGATGAAAAATGGAGATGAAGAGCTAGGGTTTTTTAGTCTGTGATTAAATTGTTAAAAAGAACAAAGCCTAATAGTAGTACAATTACACAACGGTATCCACAATTAGTATCCTAAATGTACACATATCTAGCAAAGGTACTTCTTTGGAGAGAAAGATATATACCCACCTACATGGCTCAGTGCCATCTGACAGTCTATATACACACAAATTTCTCATGATTGAAGTAACCGAATTGGCTAACTTGGGTCTTACGAATCCACAAATTTAATGATTATTGGTCTCACTGTTTGCAGACTAGTATACAGACATCTGAATCATTCATCTCTGCAAGTTTACGTGATAAAAACTTATCAAATGAAAATAGTTACATGATGGTTAGGCAAATCAAGGTACAAAAGATGCAAATATGCAGCAGGCAGACTTACGGAGGAGAAAAACGAAATTGCAATTTATGAACACAAAGATCAAATGAACCATTAATTAAACATAAAAGAAATATTGAAACCACACTAAAAACGCAACACAAAATGATTGAGGAAGCCAGATAAAATAGACAATGAAAGTTCTGTTGTGCATATGAGGTCACCTCCTCAATAGGCCAGAGGCGTTTATAAAACAGTGAAATCAGCAAATAAGGACAGGATCTAGTGCACCAAGGAGAGAAAACTGATGAACGCACAGGTCCAGTGAGATAGGGAGAGGCTTGGGAGAGGGCGTTACTTGAAGAATGAGACGGAGCTCCCTCTCCAACCTTTCCAAGAACCTTCTGGCAGCAAAGCCTATTCTCCTGACACCCCTCGACCCCAATGCGTGGCAACCAGCCTCATTGCAAACTGTTGCTGGAGATTAGAGTATGAGGAGATAGGGCCAGAAAGTCTCAAATATATAAAGACAATAATTACTCATTTAGAAAGTAAGGAAGATAGGACGAGTTTGCACTAGGTTTGTGAAAAACTGCTTTCAAGCTGCTATTACCTTCTTTAATTGAAGATGGAGTAATACTCACTATAAATCTTGGGTAGCAATATTTATCACCAAAGAAAGTAATGGTGTTTATAATATCCTGCTGTAGGAGACAAGGCCACGTTATATAATAAATGTCTGCACAATAAAGTTCATCTCAGATGTGCAAAACTCAAAATGCCATGTGTTGATACAAATAAACGACTAGGTTTGGCTTATCTACTGCAGTGGTAAGTGTGGAGTTAAGGTTGAAAAATGGTTGTTTACCTTTTGGAAAAGGCAGAGTGTAGCCATTGGGAATGCTAGGAAAACCCACAAAGCATAACTTTGTAGCTATGCACCAACATTGTGAATGTATTTTTCATTCAAACTGTGCGCTCATATTAACGGATAAAAAAGTTGGCTTACGTGTACAAATCGGATGTGGAATATTCAAAACACATCCACGGATTTTGTGGCTGCACCAGAAGGGGTTTCCTCATCTAGAAGAACATTTCTCAAGTGGAGAAAAAAGCTCAATGTGCATTTGCAGCTTAACAATAACTGTAATCCCAATGAAATATTAACTGGGCTTGGAGTATGAACAAAAACATATATTCTTGAAGATTTTGTAGTGTGTGACTGGGAGCCCTACCTTAATGAAAATCATCAGTGTAAGGTCTCGACTCCCAAAGGAACTACGTTTTTAACAAGTGCCAGGGTGCCTTCCAATAACCAGTCAGCTTTTCCAAACCTAAAAGGTGCACTTGCGTCTGCAAACATTCTACATACACACACACAACATCTTGATCTAAGGCGCTGCATATAGAATACTTGAGTGGAATGGGCATTCATCTCGCAGACAGTAAGCGCTTCAGAAGGTGTCTAGAATGTGCAATAAATTCTTTACGCTCAAATAAAGTTTTAGCTGGATGAAGTTAAAACAAATAGTCAGTTCACCATATGAGGAACTTCACCGCAGCATTTAATACGATTAAGTACTTTGAGGAGGGGGAGAATAATGAACTAGTTGCTTAATCTAGATACAGCCCAGCCCTTTCTGCATGACTGTCTTCACATTATGGTGGAGGAAAGACTAAAAGACCGAAAATTGTCCATCACTCAGCAATCCCTTTCAGACCTCTCCATTCCTCACTCCCTCCACAAACCTCCCGCCCTTAACCACGCTCATTATAAAGGACTTTATCCTCTCTGCAAATGTGGCTTAGCATTCGGGTTATTGGGCCGCAAAGCATACATTACACAGGAAAAGAGCGCTGTTCTTGGCAATCCATGCTGAAAGTACAGACGATTCCAGCTCGACAATTTCCAAGGAGTTAATTCGGTGAAACTCGGCATGATGCAACACGAGACACAGCAGAACCCGACACCGTGGATTTCACTGACCTCTGGATGACTGGATCCGCTGGAGAATGCTGTTCAGGACGGCTTTTTTCTCCCTCACAGTCACTGTGAGATATTCATGGTCCAGGAGCTCGAGGAACAGCCGCAGCTCAACTATTAACTCTTCCATATCTGAAAAGGGAATAAAGGAGTCATCAATGAACCATGCAGAAACAGAATTCTAAGAAGCCAAGCGTGACACTCCCAAATACAGAGATCTCCCCCTCAAACAGGCTCCCATACATATTAGACAGGCTGCGTCAATATCGGCCTTAACGAGGGACCCTAAACAACACGCCCTAAGGAAACCTTACAGAAAACACAACTATTGGCTGAATCCCAACTAACTACTGCACTAGGATAATGTGGAATCCCTGGGACAACGTCAAGCTGCGGCGGCCAGATTGGCCCTTAACAAGCCAAGAGGGACATCACTCTCGGTTGCAATGAGAGATTTACACTGGCTACCACTAAAACAAAGAATAATGTTCAAGTCCCCCGCATTGTCTTTAAATCTCTGGTTTCGGTCCGGCCCCTCTGCAGAAGAGACTAAAATGGTATGTTACTCGTAGGAGTTTACGCTCTGCCTCTGCCAACCTGGCCTGTGTGGCCAGACGCAGAAAAGTTAGACAAGGAGGAGGGGTCTTTACGACTGAGGCTCTGGATTCAACTCCCAGACACCCTGAGACTCTCTACCGATTTATTGCATTTCAGGAAGGGTCTCAAAACATGGATTTTTCATAACATTTAGTGCGTTTTACATGGTTGAGAATTCGCCAGACTGTATGAAATAGGTCTTTTCCCCCAGGAGGTACAGCAGAGCCAGGATACCGGTCAGGTGATAGATAGTTGCGCTTCAGAAATGTAATACATACAATAAAATGTCTTTCATGCGCCTGTACTCGGTACTATCTGCCCATGTCATTAAGCTGTCCCACCCAGAGTCCTTATACAGCATATCAAGAATGATGACAATTAAATAAACGCGGTTGGGGAGGTGTCAGACCATGAACACTTCAGCTAGAGTCCAGGTAACAGTATCTTGGTTAGAATGGGGGGGGGGGGGGAAACATTTACATTGGGAGGAACATAGACTTTGATATTGGATGTAAACTTATCCCTCTCCTCCCACACCTTCACTGTCACACTGTCATCACACGGTTTTCATATCTTCAACCTCCTGTTCGAGATGGTAACTGAGTATCAGTTTTACCAAGATAAGATGGCAAATAAAAAAAAAAATACCGCCACATTCACTTCCAACTGTAATAGACCGTAACCTACTCTAGCAAGTAGGATTGATTTTAAATTAGTGAGAGGGCGTAACCAATGTCAAACTCCTTTAATACAAGGCTAATCTGAGACTTCATGGAGCAAAATGACTATCTGTGGGCTTTAATACAGAGTAATAAACAATCCACCTTTCAATGCCTACTGATTAGCATATCCTTTTCACAATCAGTAGATCAGGCCTAGTGCCTTTATGGTTACCTTCCATTATATACAAACAAACCTTTAACTCACCATTGTCTTGTTACCATAACCAACTCAGACCTTATGCTGGTCATAAACCTTCCTACAAGGAATCCATCGGGCATACTGTAATAAAATTACAACTATGCACTAAATTACAGTGTCAAAACAATATACAATCCCTTCTAAAACAGCCGGTTAAGGATTACCATAGTAGAAATCTTCTGTCCCTATGGTTTGTTCACGTGGGGCATCAAAACCTTTGCCTTCTACAGTAACCTGTGAAATTCAGTGCAACAAAATGCCTGCCTACAATGTTTTAGCAGAATGTAATAATCTACCCATAAACACCCATTAGCACATGCTTTTCACAATACTTAAGACATGTCTGCTTGCTTTGTCATAACTTTTTATTATAAACAGATCACTCCTAAGAAAGCTGACCTAACATTCCCCAGTGAAGTGATAATGTCTGTAACCTTTACCATTGGTTTGACGTCATAATCAACACAGACTTACTGACGTGCACCTAAATTGTCAACAATCATGTGTGCAGTTGGAAAATGACAAATATGTACAGAATTCCAGTTGGAAAAACAATATACAACACCTTTCAATAGGGCCCAACAAGAATCTAAGAGAAAATCGTCTAATCCCAGGCTTTGTCATAGTGTGTGACCAACAATCCCTTGCCTACTAGGGTAATAGGTGATATTGCATGTAACCAAATGCCTGTCTTCAGCCTCTAACAGTGTGATAACAATCCACTGTGGAGGGCCAATGGCTTTACAAATGTTGGTAAGAAGAACCAATGAGGCCTACTGCTTTTATCATAACTATTCAAAATAAAGACCAGACCTATGGCATCTGGCATAACCTTATTTGGAAAAGAGCTGGGGCCCCTGTGTGCAGGATAGTAATGCCCTGACAGGGAATAGACAAATTATGAAAAAAGAGAAACCTGGGCAAGGTTAATGACCACAAATACGGGCAACACAATTTCAATGTGACTAAACCAATGACAATCACTCACCAAACATTATGTTCAAAAATAGATATTTAGTAGGTATATACATAAAAAACCTTTTTTTGCACCCTTTATACAGATATATTTTTTTGTTATTATTTCACTTTTTATAGTCAAACTAGTTGATCTATTGAGTATTCACTTTTTATACATAAAAATAGACAATTTACCTTTCCAAAAAGAACATTGTGTGTTGACAAATGAGACAATATAAACAATACATTCATATTATATACATTCTCGGTTATAAGAATTTATTTACAGATAGACACAATGATCAGGAACTGATGGTATGTTCTTACACACTACGCGCGTTTCGGCATAGCCTTCATCAGGGTTCCGTCTCAACGAGTCACAGTCTGTATAGTTAGTTTTATATTCACTAAATGGAGGGTTTCTTTCTTTTATTTCTTTTCCAATCTTAAAATAAAGTTGGTCACGTTCGAAGGCTGCTTCTTTCCAGTATTTGAGGTATCTTCTCTTTTTATGAAACGGAATTGAATAGCTATCACTATGGAGGGACACGACCGAACACAACATTAGAGGATCGTGCAGTATACGTTGAAGCCAAGTGAGAAAAGCCGCTGAATGTGAAGCACTATGTCATCATTTTTATAATTATAGGGTTGCTCGATTCAATTCCGTTTCATAAAAAGAGAAGATACCTCAAATACTGGAAAGAGGCAGCCTTCGAAGTCCAGAGAATTGGAAAGGACATTGACTTCTAAATATCGAGCTGTCCGATGGACCCTCTTCGTTTGTATTGATGCCGTGGGCCACACTAGTTTGGAAGATATCAGAATAAGAAACTTTGGGAATGTCTGCACCACTGAAATAACGTTGCATCTCTTCTTTTTAACGTGACCAACTTTATTTTAAGATTAGAAAAGAAAGAAAAGAAAGAAAGAAACCCTCCATTTAGTGAATATAAAACTAACTATACAGACTGACTCGTTGAGACGGAACCCTGATGAAGGCTATGCCGAAACGCGCGTAGTGTGTAAGAACATACCTTCAGTTCCTGATCATTGTGTCCATCTGTAAATAAATTGTCTTATAACTGAGAATGTATATAATATGAATGTATTGTTTATATTGTCTCATTTGTCAACACACTGAATGTTCTTTTGAAAAGGTAAAAAATTGTCTATTTTTATGTATAAAAAGTGAATACTCAATAGATCAACTAGTTTGACTATGAAAAGTGAAATAATAACAAAAAAATATATCTGTATAAAGGGTACAAAAAAGGTTTTTTATGTATATACCTACTAAATAAATATCTATTTTTGAACATAATGTTTGGTGAGTGATTGTCATTGGTTTAGTCACATTGAAATTGTGTTGCCCGTATTTGTTGTCATTAACCTTGCCCAGGTTTCTCTTTTTTCATAATCTGGCATAACTATTCCATGCACACCAATTAGGTCTAGCTGTTTTTCATTGGCATGTCACCATAACCACCTCAGGCCTACTGTACTGAGTGTACGCTTTCCCACAAGGCAGCCATCAGGCACACAGTCACAAAAATATATACATTACAGTTGGCAAAACAAATTACAATCTTACCTAAGAGGGCCTAACAAAGATCTCACAGTGCAAATCTTCTATACTCACAGTTTGTCAGAAGGGGTAACCATCGCCAAAATCCTTGCGTACTATGGTAATCAGTGACATTCCATGCAACAAAATACCTATATGTAGGCTTTAACACAGAGTAATAACAATCCACCCTTAAACGCCAATTGATTTTCACATATGCTTTTCACAATAAATGCATGAGGCCTATTGCTTTTGTATGTATTTCATAAACAGATCAGGCATATAGCCATGGCCATTCTTAAAAGCAGGTCTTAAGTTATAAGTCGATTCAGTAACAGTTAATGCGTAGGTAATGATTTGCTATGGTTTTTTGGAAATCTAAAGAAGTAGGGCCTGCACGGGTAACAAGGAGTAATGGCTTGCAAAAACAGGCAATCACTATGCTGTTAAATGGTGACCACCATCAAACCAAGAGGTTGCCTGGCACACTCGGGGACATTTCTACTCTGGGTATGGGGGACGGAATGGTTTGTGTTTCACAAATGTTCTGGACATTTGTAGGTTTACTCTGGGGAGAAATTGTGTGGGCTGCTGGGAGTGCAGGAGATCATCTGCCCGAATATATAGTAAGCGTCCCTCCCCAACAAAACAGGCAAGGCCAGAGTAAAGAGTCTTCAAAGAGAAAATGAGCAAACAAGCATTGGTAAAGCCAATAGGTCTTTACTTGGAGGCCAATGTATTTTTGCTATATTCCGGAGTTAGGCCTTTGTAGCGAAGCAGCTTATTTCTTACATTGTTCTCACCAATTACATTTTCAGCTGGGACCCTTAGCACATATTAGCGTGCATGACAATGTTGGATTCGTTTTCCTGACACTAACCTTGTTTATACATCTAGCTTCACACAACATTATCACAATGCTCTGAACATCATGTACAAGGTCTCTTTTAGCACTATGTACAAACGTCATCTCTATCTTCATCTACTGGGTGACGGGGCTATCTACATATATATAACATCACTAATCTATACGCACATCGCAAGGCTGCTTTCTATTATAAAAGATGAGCATCCCGATTGATTAGCAGAGGAGGCTCTTCTGCTGACACCAAGGGTCATTGCATGCTGAGAAAACACCACACAGCAGTCTGACATTTCGTGAGGAGCGTCCAGTTCGTTCCTTCATTCTCTCCCACCAGGTAATGGGGTTAAATCGTCCCTGGGGGGTGGGATTCTTGGCTCTACACATACGTACACTCAAGTAGGTTCGCATAGTAGGAGTACTCCCGATTACTGCCTTGGTTTGTATGCCAGCATATATACATTGTTTTAGCATCATGGTAGAACTATATCTACTATTCACGCTTCTGGTGCTTGTAATAACTTATCTGCTTCTGTCTATTAATCATTGCAGCACATGTATTCTATACAAGAATAACGTTGGTTCAATAAATATATTGAAAACGTCTCACTGTGTATTCTCTGTATACTTCTCTGAGAATAAGTGAGCACAAGTGACTGAGCGAAAGATTCTATACTGTTTCCACGATCCCCGAGGGGTCAGAGTTGTCATGTTCAGTGGTTGCCGGAAACCGTTCGCTCCCTGGTAAGTTAGGGGGGCTTACGGTGGCACTGTGAGCTAGCTGGTCTATAGGCCAACATATCCTGCGGGGGTGACCAGAATCAGTCTGGACACCAAGCCCCAAGTTTATGTTGTCGAAACAATGCGCAGATCCTACAGATTAGTACAAACTACACATTTTCCTCCTACTGTACAGCATCAAAGCAGATTCTATAAATCATAAAGGATAGATTTGTTAAAAATTAAGTACAATGATGCACCTGCTGGACCATGTCATTTTATAGGCGAATGCATGCTTCAAACATACATGCACCTACAAAATGACAGCCCGGTGATTAATGCTTTTTTTTTTTTTTTTTTAATATTAATGGGGCCGGGGAGCAGAGAAGCACACAACTAGAGACTTCAACAAGGAGGAGAACAGGGGGCCACGGAAGCTTGCAGACAAATTAAAGAAACATTGGGGGGCATTAGAAAAGCACACCGTTTTTGGCAATTCTGAAGTATGGTGGAAACAAATATTTTAATACGATCAAAACAGATCAGTACACTAGGTGATGACATTTCCCATCTATCGTTTGTAAGCTGTTTACTTTTATCAGTAAAACTGCATGTCTGTGCAAATGTAACGGTCATTTCAATAGAAGACGTGAGACGTGTTGTCGGTAATGGCAGTGCGCTAACACCATGAATACTAAACTTTACCCCACTCTACACCACTCCACACTGCATCACTGCACTCTACGCCTCACTACGCTACACCAATGCACTCTACCCCAAACTAATCTACTATGCACCACTGCACTATTCACTGCACCATTCACTACGCCACTCTGCACTCTATGCCACTGCACCACTCTGCTCTACGCCAGTGCACTCTACGTCACTGTACTCTAAAGTGCACCACTCCACTCGGCGCTAGTCCACGCCACCCTATTTCACGCCAATGCACTATGTCACCCTACTCCACACCAGTGCCCTATATGCCACAACACTCCATGCCACTACACTCTACGGCACATCTCTACACTGCAACACTCTACTCTATGCCAATGCACTGGATGCCACTACACTGCATCGCTCCAATCTACGGCAATCCAATCTAATCCACTCAGCGCCACTCCCCTCTACTCTGCGCCACTCCACTCTGCGCCACGCCACTCTGCGCCATGCCACGCCACGACACTCCACTCTGCAAAACTGCATTCTATGTCGCTGCACTCAAACCTACATCACTTCACTCTTTGCCACTTTAATCTTCTCTGAAATAATCTACTTTATGCCACTGCACTCTACTCCTTTGCACCACTCGACTCTTCGCCACTTAACTCTACACTACGACCCTCTCCACCACTGCACTCTATGCCAACTACTCTGCACCATTACACTCTACGCCACTACACTCTAAAACACTATATGACATTGCACTCTACGCCACTGCATGCTACGCCACTCTATTCTACTCTGCACCAGTGCTGTCTGCATCATTGTACTCTGCACCACACGGCACTCAAGACAATTGCGCTGTCACTGCAAGCCACTCTATTCTACTCTGCACCACTTTATTCTAGGCCACTGCACTCTACACCATTGCGCTCCGTCACTGCACTCTACGTCACTATTCTACTACACACCACTCTGCTCTACGCCACTGTTCTCTCTGCGCTACTCTACGCCACTACACTCTGCATCACTCTACGCCACTCAATGTTATTCTACTCTACAACTCTGCACTCTACTCTGCACCACTCCACACCACTTCACTCTGAAACAATCTACTCTACGTCACTGCACTCTATTCTGCACTGCTGTATGCCAACTGCATTCTAGGTCACTGCACTCTACGCCAATGCACTCTACACCACTTTACTCAAAACCAATGTACTCCACGCCAATTTACTCTGCACCACTATACTTTATGCCACTTCACTCTAGCGACACTACACTCTACTCTATGATGCTCCACTCCATTATACTCTACTCTGATACTCTACGCCACTCTACAACACTATTCCACTCTACAACGCTCTATGTCACTCCATGCCACTTTACTCCACTCTATTCTACGACACACTACTGCACTGTTCCAGTCTAAGCCACCCCACTCTACTACACTAATCTACTCTATGATAATCTACTCCATTCTATACCACTATACAACACTCTACACAACACCCTCTATGCAACTCCACAACACTATGCCACTCCATTCTACGACACCATGCCACTCAACTCTACACCACTTCATAACACTCCACTCTATTCCACTTTACGACACTCCATTCCACACCACTCTCCTTTACCTCCACTAACTTTTAGCCCTGCTGAACAGCAGCCACACTGGTGTACAACATGGCTAAAACATATTGGCAAAGCCAATAGCTCTTTTATATGCGAGACCTACTGGCTTTGCCAATGCTTGTTTTTTTTAAGATCTTGATTGTTCATCATTGTGGCAGCACAATCACAGCTCATTTAAAGACTGAGATTTATACCTCCCGAATTATTAATCCAGTTCTCTATAATATACGAGGCATTCATTCATTTATTAATTCATTTTCCAGAGAAGAGTAATAGGGGGTTTGTAATCACCTCAAACTTTCTAAACTATGTGAGAAGATTATCCAGGGTCTTTTGGCTCAAGCAGGCAAGGGAAAACTTAGACTAAAGGGGCCTGGTGGATTTTACTTGCCTAAAATTGAGCTGTGTTTAGATTTGCTCAAAATATGATGTATAGAAAACACAGAAACGTGAGCAAACATAGGCTGTGAAGTTTAAAGTGCCTATATATTACAATGTTCTAATCAGTACCGAGACTGCCATGGTATTTGCTGTGCTTGGATAGACATTGGCCTTATTCGTGCTGTTTCCTGTATAAAAGTAGTTAAATACGCTTTGCCAGATTTTCTCTTCAAACCCTACCTTTCAAAGTGTTGCTAAGACGCACAAACACACCACCGCCTCTTACAAGGGTGTGATCCGGAAAAGCGGTTAATATGCTGTGCGTCCTATAGTGTTAGATCACAGAGATCACTGCAATGCACTTTATCTGCAGACTAGACTGAGCGTAGTAGTGCTCCTGGCCTTTATCACACTAACCCAAACTAGTCATGCCAATGTAGTCTCTCCTGCATGCCACAATGCAGATAAAACTGCAGGTGTTGGTGAAGCATCCAGTGTGGGTAATCTGGTACTCAATACCTCAGCATCACGAGCAGTGCATGTTACTGATACTAGCTTATTGACACTACATAAACTAATCCATCAAGCAGGAATTAAGTCCTGGGCAGTAGAGACCAAGGCCCCAGGCGTCCCACTGTTCATTCACACTGAATTCCTGACCCCAGTTTCCTTAGATGCATCAGTACTGCTCTCCCCTTCTTGCGTTAGGTGGGGAAGGTGGAATTCTTTGTTCCACACAAAGAGGAGTGGTTCTTTGACGGAGGCCTTTTTCTTGAGCGGAGGAACACGGGGCCTGCTTGGAGGCCATAATTTAGATTCTGCATCGTTAGAGGGGTTGGCAAGACTAGAGATTGTGTGAGCTGGTATGTTGTGTTTGGTAGTGAAGAAGAGAGGTGTATGTGTATCCGAGTATGGTGGTATGATCGTATGAGGCTTTAGTGGTTTTATGTGCAGTTTGACATATGTGGATTTTTGAGTGATTGTAGCATAGTTACTTGTGTCAGAGTGGTTTTAGTAAGTTTGGTATAAGGATCATGAGTGGGGATAAGCATGCTTGAGCTTGTTTCAAGAGGAGGAGTATCCTTGGGTGCATTGGGTGTGTGTGATTAGGTGTAGTGTTGTTTGGGTGCACTGGGGTGAGCCAAATGTGGTACATTCACAAGGATGCAATGCACTTGGTGCGTGGGACTGCGGTGCCACATATTTGGTTTCTGAGGTATGTGTAGCATGAAAGGGTATGTCGGAATCTGTTGTGTAAGGTGTAATATGTTTGAGAAGTTGTGAGTGTACTGTGTTGGATACAGTGCGTCTAACAGTGTGGTTGTGCTGTGTGTAGTGAAGTCCATTTGGGTGGAATATGCAGACTGAAGGGCTATATGTTCAGTCTTCCCAAGAGTGCTGGATGGGGCACAGGCTGGAAAGGCTTGTTGGAGTGTACCCGGTTTTAGTACCTTAGGGGAGTTGAGGGGCCGCAGGATAATCGGTCAATATCATTGGCACATTTTGAAGGCTTCAGCATTAATCATAATTTAAGCGAATTCTGGTCAAAGTAGAATTGCTTTCTATACTTATATGGTTCGATGTTTCGGTTCATAGCGTTGGAAACGGAGATGGTAGGAGCAAATGATGCTTTTATCCCCTGGAAGGCTTCACTTGCCTTTTGTGTTAGCTGCTCTGCTCAAGTTGCTCTCTAAAGGTTGGGGAGTGTAAGGAATGTGGTGTTGCAGCACATTATCTATATTTTACACATGACTCAACTAGTTGGCTCCAAATCCAATGCACATATGTTTGCACCACTCCCCGCAAATTCCAATCTGTAACAGCTGGCTGAGTGCGGTGACCGCAGGCACAATGGGAAGGTGATATGCATGGAGAAAACACTGGATTTTGATTGAGTGGCTTATTATTTTCGTACAGTAAAATGCTCTGCCTGCTAAGAACGCATTCCAGGCCTCGATTAATGCTGTACAAAGCAATCACATGTGCAGTATTAGTAACAATCTCCCAACCTGAACTCCAGTGACCTACACAGTGTGTAGATTATAGAATCAGGCGAGTTCTACAGCTTTTAACTGGATGTTTTTCAGCAATCCCTAGTGAGAAAGCAATGTCTAGACCAAAAATTACATAGAACAGGACACCTTTTTTTGTTTTTTTAAATATATGCATCAATCATAAAGGACTTTCAGCAATATAGGCGCACTGGGGAATATACGTTTATTTGTTTAGTTACAAATCATAATGCAACCTTACCACTAGGTCCATATCAACTCTACTTTTTTGCTGCTGCTTGACAGAAATGGCTGTCCTGCACCCAGACTACTGTTGCTGAAACTACTGACAAATTTATTAAAAAGAAAATGAATAAAATTATCTTCCACTAGTGAATGTTGGGTCGTAAAAGTCCCCTGCACGGTGATAGGTATGCATCCCTGCACATAGTGCCTCAGCTGCATGGATATGTGGATCCCTGGCACTGATTCTGGTCATGAGCAAACACAGATCTTGCGTGTGCTCCATGACCTAGGACTGTCTCCTGGTGATGCGGTCTTGTTAGTCCGGAAGGGGGTGCACCAAATGCTAATCAGAGTGGTAGAGGGCTACTGCCCTTACCTGCAGTTAAGTACGGTGGTGGCAGCATTCACATTTTGAGTTTCATAGGAACCAGTCGTATGGACAGGCCTTTTACCAGTGTTACTGCCCCCCTACCCCCCACGCCCCTCACTCCGCCGAAAACCCTCTGTGCACATCAAATGTTTCTTTGATTCCAAGAAGAGTTACTAATCACTGGTGTCTGGGCTAATTGTCAGGGAGACAGAGATACAGATAAGGTTGGCACTGTCAATCAATACTTGGATAGCGCTGCTCATCACCCGAGAGGGTATCCAGGCGCTGTGCTGTGGTGCTAGTCGAAGAGCCAGGTCTTGAGTCCCTTCCTGAAGTGAGTCAGTGAGGGTGAAGTAAGTAGGTGGATGAGAAGGGTGTTCTAGGACTTTGCGGCGAGGTGGGAGAAGAAGCGCCCTCCAGCGCGGCAGCGGCGGATGCGTGGTATCTGTGCAAGTTGAGCGGAGGTTTCTGGGAGGCAGGTAGAAATTCAGGCGGGGGTTCACGTAGGCAGGCCCATGGTAGTAGAGGGCTTCATAGGCGTGGGTCAGGATCTTGAATTGCATCATAGGCGTGGGTCAGGATCTTGAATTGGCATCTTTTCTAGATGGGGAGCCAGTGGAGGTCTTTCAGGTGCTGGGTGATGTGGGTTCTCTTTGACAGGCTGTGGACCAGGGAATCTTGATGGAGAGGAAGACTTAGACCTTTGAACTTTTATGAGACATATTTTAGTGACGGTTGACAGCAAGATGTGTTCTCCGGTTACTCCCTCGACCTGTTTTGTGGGACAATTAGATTGGAGCCACTACTGCTGTGGCTGACTGTCCCTTTCACAAAGGACACGGAAGAGGAGAGAACACTTGAAAAGGAGCGGACACCCACAACCCGAATTTCAAAGGCTCAGAGACTAAATCTCATGTGTGTCTGGATTTGGACTATCAAGGTGGGAACCCGAGTCCCACACTTTGTTCAATAGCAGGGTTAATCAGGAAAAAGGAGTTAGTCAAGTCTTTGTACTGCTGCTACCAGGACTAGGGACCAAGGCAATCCAGTGAAGTGAGGAGCCATCACTCAGAAAGCCACAAACACTTGCCCTGTTCATGGAGCACCAGTTTTCTGCCTGCCAATGATCTGTGAGAAAGAAGCGAGAGCCTGGAGGGATTGAGGCCCAGCGGGCATCCTGGTGGGTGGATCCCAGTGGACAAAGTGGGAGTTGGGATCAGTGTTGCTGGAGAGCAACCCACTCTGCGGCAGAAGTCAGTAGTCGGGGCTACCATCAAGTTGCGGGCCGTCGCCCAGTGCAGCAGACAACATTGAGGCCATTGGCTATGTCCAGAACCCCCGTATGCCAGAGGGAGGGTCACTTGGACCATTGGGGCCACAGCCAGGTGTATCTAACCTCGTTGGGGCCGTCTCCTATGACCCGCCCCTCCATATGCCAGAAGGGGGTCACTAGGCCCGTTGGGGCTGTCGCCCATGTCAGAGAAGACCTTGTAACAAGAGGGACTCAGAAGCAGGGTCAGAAGCCATTCTGCAGCATTGCCACGACTCGATCAACGTACTTGCAGGAAGTGCAAAGAAGGAGACTACGCTGCACCCGGAACCTGTCGCTGCCTGTGACCACCTCAGTGTGCCCCCTGTTTACCAGGAGAAGAGAGGCATGCAAGCTGCTCGTTGCTGGAGCGTGAGACGATGTGCCCGGGGTCATAAACTCTTCTGAAGGCCGCGGCTAGGTAAGACTAAAGCAGGGTTCCAGGCCCTTTGGGAGACTTGCATGAGCTCAGCGTGCTAGCACCCAGAAAGCTGAAACTTTCAAGGTCAAAGCCAGACTTTGGAACTGATCACAAAGGTGCTGCCCGCACTAATGATGCGCTTCAAAGATCCACCTGAGACACGTGGGTTAGCATGGAGGAGGAGGCAGGGGCAAAGGACCCAAAGGGGGGGGGGGGGAGGGGCAGGCAGATCAGCACTAGAGCGCTAGCCTTGAGACATTGTGAGACTTATTTAGTATGCTACGTTTGTGTACAGAATAAATATTGCCTTTCTTACCAAAAGAAAGTTTTGGACTGAAAAATATTATTATTGGAGTCACTCTGGGTGTTTTGAGTTATGAGCCTACGCATACCTTTCATATATCTTCTTTTGCTCCTCTGAAGACCTTTGGGCTGCTCGACCCATGCTACCACTGAGTCAAGTGGTGAAGGGTTAGTACTCGGCCCATTAACTCATGGCCCATAAGAAGTCGGGCCCTGGGGCAACAGAAGTAAAATGCCACAACCCCCACAATAGAGCCCAGTTACAACTGCTTACACAGAGACCCGCTGAAAGGAGTTCTGACAGTTAAGTTTCCTTGAGACTTTACTACGGTTGCCGGTGCACTTCATGAACCATGGCAGAATGTACACCGGCTGCATAAGCAAGCCCTTTCTGGACAAAATTGAATGCTGCATTTTGGTGGCCACAACCGATTATGGTGGTCTTCCTAAGGATGCTTCTTTTACAAAATCTTTGTTTCTGCCCATACATCAAATGGAGAGGAACTCTATATTACAACACTACACTGAAGCAAATATACATCAGAGGAACACAGCAAACCAAATGTCACTCGCTGCAGCATAAGGCCTTCACAGCTAATTATTTGCTAGGACAGATGAGGGGGAAAAAAGCATTCCTCCAAGAATGCAGTTGGTCAATGACTTCCAAATGCATACCATAACAACGCCAGTGCACACAATTAAATCCATACAATGTCGCATATAATTCAAATTATTATCTGGTGCCAAACGTGTTACATCATGGCTTGAATTATCAAAATGTATGTAAGAAGAGACTGGGCTCAGACATTCCCCTAGATATGAGTTTGTAAAGATTCAGTCCCAACAAAGGGTAGTGGTGGTAAGATCCATATGTGTCCCAAATGGAACAAAAGCCCCTTTCCTCCATAGCTTTCCAGGGCATTTGTAGAAATGGGTAGGTCTAAACGGATAGTGGGTGGAGACTGGAACTTAATAGGCCCGGTCTGGGATAGATTTGATAGCTCAGACTTAGCTGCTGTTTTCCACCTCATCGGGACAGAGGCTGCACATTTCTGTCCTAGGCCTAAGGGACTAGTACATACATGGATTACTTTCTTCTTCTCATGAAATAAAACCTAGAGTACGTTCTTGTGAGATACTGGAGGAAGTAATAACTGATCATGCGCCAGTCAGATTTCAAATAGACCTGGGACTGATAATCCCACCATTAGGAATATGGAAAACGACCACAGGCAGTTACAACCATCCCCTTCCCCACATGGTAAAGAAATATTTGGGGGTACTACTAATGATCAAATGTATAGAGACAAATAAGGAAACAATGGAATCGGCACAGACACTGCGGGCCGCGGACATGACAGTAATTGAAGGGGATGAGTGATGCTGCCATCTGGCGCAAGCAAAGGGCTGAGCAACAAAAGAGACTTGAGGCTAAAGTTAAGACATTAACAGAGTACAACAAACTTAACCAACACCAGAATCCCTGAGAGACATGATGGCTGCGCTATAAGAGCATAACACTCTTCTTAGGACACAAGTGGATAAAACCTTTTCAAGGCTAGGATTTAAACAATACGAAGCAGGGGAAAAGACTGGAGTCCTGTTGCCGCTGCTGATAAGGCAACAAGAGACATCTACCCCCAGTGATTAGGAATGAACAGTGTGACTTGCTTACACATCCTATAGAAATATTGAAGAAATTTGCATGATACGATTCACTCACGACTCGCCCATGGAGATACTAGTCAGACAGAAAGAAACTTTAGCATCAGTACAACTCCCACGGTTGTCAGATGAGCTATACATGGAATTAGAAGGGAAAATTACGTGAGAGGAACTAAGAGAGCCCATTAAAAGACAGTGTTCTCAAAGTGCCGAAAGAGAAGACCAACTCCTTATGGAGTTCTACAAAATAAATGGGATAGATCCAATATACTACTGGCTGATGAATTTTGAAAGGCTGATCAGACAGGAGGTTTTCAGCCAGAATGTAACAAATGCCCTAATAACACTCATCCCAAACCAGATAAAGATCCACAATCTCTACTACTTTCAGACAAGTCTCATTACTCAATGCAGATGTTAAGATACTTCCCAAAGTGCTTGTCAACAGTTTAAAGAAAGCAATTAACCACCTTATTCACCTGGCACAAGAGGGGTTCGTTCCTGGATGGTCCTCTAGTAATAACATACGTATGCTATAACAAATCCTCTGGCAGTTTGTCGTGATACAGACCAGAAAACTGCCCTGTTCTTAAACGTAGAAAAAGTGTTTGATAGTGTATAATGGGGCTACTTATTCAGAGTCATGCCAACCTTTGGGACAAACTCAATATTGAACTGCAAAGTACAATGGCTGTATCAAAAGCCAACGGTCAGGATCAATTGAGGCAGCTACACCTCAGAGGAATTACCAGTTTTATGAGGTATCCGACAGGGCTGCCCTCTCTAGCCATTATTATTTCTGGTGGACATTGAACAATTGGCTGTGGCCATCAGGCAAAATGCGAGAGTAAAGGGGGTAGAAAAACTTGCAGGAATACAAAAACTTCTCCTTTATGCATTTCTGGTGCATAGATTACAGATGCACTATACTCCACTCCAACCACAAACAATCTTAGCTTTAGGCGGACAAATAAATCAGGAATAGAATATGGAGGACAAAGAATGAGACATTCGAGGCAGCGTGGGGAAATGATACAGGAAGAAAGACTAAAACTAAGCAATTATTTGATACTACAAGATTGGCATGGGGATGCAGAAAAATTGTATCTAAACTCAGCTAAGAAGAACAGTGCTGGCGATATGGGAATGGTGGTGGGGATACTGTGCACATACTTTGGTCCTACCCATAGTGTTTGTACTACTGGATAGAGATACAGTATGAGCTGGCCATTGCAGGATATATGATAGACAATGATATATCTTTAAGTTATTACTGCATGCCTTTTGTAAAATTCCAGCCTTCATAAATCACAGACTTATCAATAGTATGCAACATCCCAAGAATAGCCACTATTTGCCCTACAATATAGGAAGATACCACCGAGAAGAGACGTGTGGTACAAAGAACTGATATGCAAAGTTGAGCATGAATGACTGATATAAAAACTCAATGATCAACTCTCTGTATTTGAAGATATATAGGTTCACAACCCACCATAAGGGGAAATGTTACTGTGGCAATTAGATGAGGATAAAGGAATGTAAATATAGGAAACATGTGAAAACTATACAACATTTCCAATTCGGGTTACAGTATATAGGGTTAGACTTTGTGGCGTAAATTAGCAACAGAAACACAAGAGAGCATAATATTACACTTGCATAGATGCTATAAGGAATGATCTGTATAAGGTACTGTTGAACTGTA
The DNA here is from genome assembly GCA_963921515.1 of Calotriton arnoldi. Lineage (NCBI taxonomy): Eukaryota > Metazoa > Chordata > Amphibia > Caudata > Salamandridae > Calotriton > Calotriton arnoldi. Next base: position 429,717 of record CAWUFW010002370.1, read on the forward strand.
ATGATATGTGCACTGTGCTATTTGGGTAAAAAACTATAAATAAAGAACGAATAAAAAATGCATGAATCGTTCTGTGTTCCTACATGTTTAAATAAGAGGTATTTAAACTGTGGGGAAGGCCCTCCTGGGAGGGGTGGGGTATTGAACTGATGTCAGGTGAGCGCAAGTCGCTGGCCAAGAGTAACATTTACTATGTCCCTGGTGAACAAAGACAAATCATGCTGACAACAGTGCTGTGTTGTTAGTGGAAGAGAAGGGTAGCAGTGGGCCACTCTGTAATGGCCTCAGTAACATCTTTTGTCACTCATGTGCTACAGGTGTCAATGTAGGGATGGGTAGGCTCTAACTGACCTCTAAGTCTTTCCCCTCCTATTTCTGAGAAAGGATCAGACTGAAAACTTTTATATTTTTAGGGAGACAGGGATGCCAATAGTATGTATTTGATTGCATTTGTAAAAGAGATAACTGAACATAACTGCAGTGTTTGAATTGTTAAATATGTTCAGAGCTGCTGAATTGATAGAATTGTGAAAAATAGGTTTGCCGTTCTAGCTAGTCTGATTCTTTTTTTTTTTTTGCACAGAGAGATTGGCGTCCCATTAAAAGGTCTGAAGACTATTGATTTAAACGCTTTCTAAGAAGCTAAATATATGATCAGTACTTAATACCACACAGTTGTCTTGACACCTTAATTTTATAAAGGCCCCTAATGAGAGAACTAACCCTACTGCTCGATGGCACCACACAAGCTTACTCTACTACAATGAAACTACATAACTGCCTCACATTACAAATGACAATTACGAAATCTAGGACTGCCTTGGAGCTAGCATCTCTGGCTCCTTTATCGAAGGCCTTCATCAAAACCCAAGAAGGTGAAAGATGACGGCTACTTCTTTCACATTACCCAAAAACACCTTGCCTATTAAATGGCACAAGCGCCGTCTGCTTCTGCCATTCTTCAAAAATCTCTGATCACAGACGCTCACTGCCCTATCTTTCTCCTCCTTCTTTCATGTGAACACTGGCCCCTTAAGTCCCTCTTAACTACTTTTGGAATGTCCTTCCACCCCCAGAGGAATAATGTAAACTGATGGTCCAATATGAAATGCGGTGTGTGTGCCCACCACCACCCTTTGGTGACTCCGATTACCAATGGTCCTTATGCTCAACTACAAGAATATCATCTCTCCCTCAATCGACTCCGGTTTAATGACATTAGTATTCTGCCCCAGTGGTGGTGTTTGGTACCATGGGTATCCATGGCATTATGGCTGCTGTTAATGGCTGGGACCCTTAGCAGAAAGGACATTGGTGTTTTGGCCTACTGTCAGTGTATGGGATTCTGTTGAGAAATTATTCCAGGGCCTCCTAAGGAAGGTGGTCCCATCTGTAAGGCAGGAGCTTACTAGATGTGTACTACAATCATGCCACCCTCCATTAAGTAGGCTCATCAGGAAGCAATGTGAAGAAATATTTTACTTCCTTCAAAACTTCAGCCGAAACATTCAAGAACATCCTAGAATATGTTTCGCGCTGTAACTTTTCTTTTTATTTGAAATTTTTTTTTTTTTTTTTTTTTTTATCTTGCGTGATAGCTTTGCCTGAAATACTGTGCATGGTTGTTATGGACACGTTCCTTGCAATGCACCCACTTATCCACAGGCTAAATTTCACGTCAATCAAAAGCTGCACCCAAAATGATGTCTACTCCTCGCAGACTACTAGCCAGATGTGCGACTTCAGTACAAAGCCCACGCAAGTAATAACATAGCCACCCCATGTAATTCCTGGAATGTAGACGCTGTATTCCATTTTGTTACAAAAGCATCTTTTGATAAAATCCAGACAGGTTACTTTCATTGCAGCTTAGCCAAGGGGCACTGCTGTTGTTTTAGTAAATTCATCCATGTTTTCTTTATTGTTCTAGCCATCTCGTTTCAAGGCTGTGAGAGGGGAAGAGATAGAGAGAGACCGCCCCCACTCCCTACAGCCTTCATCCTCCCCAGTAGACTGAGCCTCTACTGTCCCCCAATTAATGCCGGGATCTTATCACAGCAGGAGCGGATACACATCTGGCCACTAGAACGCCAATTAAGTGTATTGCAGCTACTTTTAAAAAAAAATATTTTGCATTAATCAGAAGCATCAACCAAAGAATGCCTTTGGAAGAAAAACAAAAATATGGCGCGACACATACAGCAAACATTTCATTTCTAACATCCATTAATAAATTAACTGAAAATGAAGAGCAGTACGAAGGTCTCCAAAATTCAGTAAATAAGATTTTGCCTAATACGCTGTGAGAGGTGGACCTAAAATTAAATGACCGTCTACTGCTGAATTGTGTGAGCTCACTGCAAAACTTCAAATGTGCAAGTCAGATTAGAACATATCAGGAATGTTTCAACGGCCATTCCCATTTCACAAAATGTTTGGAGGACACGTTTGTGAGCCAATTCCTAATCTGCATACCTCTCAATCTTTCAAAGCACCTTGGGGAGGGGGTGAAAGCCAGGCAACGAGAACTTTGAGCCCAGATCATCACAGGAAGTGATATCATGAACTTTGGCCTGGGTCACTGATTATGTGGTAGGGAAAGGACCAAATTTGGCGATAGGGTTGACTAAATTATGCAGCACAAAAAGGCAAACTATGCGGCAAAATGAGGCACGTTTGGTAAGAGTATTGCTTCCTTCTTATTTTATCATTATTTTACAAGTTCACACTGTATGGTTATGGTTAAACTAATTAGTAGCAGCCTCACACCCCAAATTGGGGAGAGGATGTGACCTAACAGCTAGGTCGGTCGACCTCAAATCTGGGGAACCGGGTTCGAGTCTCGGCAACGACGCTCAACATCCTGAGATTCTGGGCAAAGTACTTAATCTCCCCATGCCTAACAAAAATGAATGTGTCCTTATGTAACACAACTGGTGCTCATGTAAAGCGCTCTGATACCTTCAGCTCAAGCTCGCGTTATATAAAACTCTGGAGAAACAGAAATACAGCAATAAGCAACAGAAATCAGACCAGTCAATCCTTGCAAGGGTTTTTCACCGCACTGCAACACGTGCCGCCACGTTTTTAGTAACTTTTAATCTGTTTGAGATAGATATAACTTATTTTCGTTAAATTCTGCAGATTATGCAGCAGATGATGGATTAGGTGGCACATCCATAATTATACAGGAAACACGGAGCCTCAAAATCGCATAACTCCAGTAGATCTGCCTACGACCAAGTGACATCATATGGTCTTTGTTACCCAAATAAATGGAACTCATTTTCTCTACCCCAGAAGGATGAAAGGCTGAGTGAACCGTTGGGATTCGTACCGGTGACCATGGAGTCAAGCACACATCCCGTCACAAAGCATTCCTGGCATAAGCAATGTGCATGGCGCACACACGTGAACCTTCATCATCAGGCCATGCAACAGGACAGCTGCAGCTTTTCACGTCTACTTCTGAAAGGAGCGAACCATGGGCGGCCCTAGGCTTCAAGCGGTGAATGCAGCTGCCTGGGAGCCCAGACTTTTAAATATCATTGAGAGCGCGTCAAAATTTTGCTTCAACTTGATACCTTGTTTGCATCATACAGACCAGTGAAGAAGGAATTAGATTTTCTTTATTTCTTCTTACAGATTGGTTTTGCTATTGTTCCCCTGCATATCTTTATTGCCGAATGTGTTTTATAAAAATGTTGATGAGATGAAGTGTCATTATTTATGCCCGTTCCTAAGTAGTAATAACATTGCCTTCTGCCTTGACATCCGTATTGGATAAACAGAGCCCACAGCAGCCTCACCTTGGGGCACCAATAAATGGAAGAGCAGGAAACGAGGCGACTTCCATTCAACCACAAGGCTTGTACATTAGAAGAAAACGTAATACGGGTCTCCAAACTTTTCTGAACTGACAGCTACTTCCATTCAATGAAACGCATTGAGAGCTACTAATATTATTAGTGTTGTATAATCTCAATTTTGTTATATGTATATTAACTCAACCAAGCAAAAGCTTTCTAATTTAATAAGCTGGGCTGCACACAGGTGAGCTACTCCGAGGTAGCTGGAGAGCTATAGTAGCTCACGAGCTACTGGTTGAAGACCCCTAATAGAATAAATCCCCTCAGGGTTATTTGTGATTTATTCAAGCTTCTATTGGTCAGAGAAGCCTTGCTCATGCAGGCAATCTGAGCACTATGTAACATTGGTGAATAGTTCTCACCAGCTCATACGTTACTGTACAGTCCTTGGAATAAACCACATAGGTAAGAATCTAGTTGGCACCGAGGTGTTTTCATCCACCAGGCTCTGATCTGTATTCGCAGATCACTTTGTCTCTACCACTGAACCGGAAGAGAAAGTCACTGAATTACCCATGTTTAAGTCTCGCCTACCAGACAGCTTTTAGCTGTCTGCTTACGAAAGATCTTTTGTGGGCTATACCAAGAACTCACAGTGGGCTTAGAGCATAGCCACTGCTTCCATTGGTTAGTTTTGCGGTCACTCATTTCTGTACTTCTTATTCAATGGCTTTCCTTGCTCTTCTTTCCCGTTCTCGTCTTATTTCTTTATTTTTTAACTTACTAATCTAAGAGCGCCCAACAATTTAGATCGGCCAAGACAAAAAAAAAAAGAAAGAAAAGAAAATCTGCGCCTGCACTATTCAGTGTGTGTGTTTGCATGCCGACGCATGATCACACACGTCATAACGCATGCATGCACCAACAGAATGAAGTGACCGGCAACTGCAGCCATATCCTCGCTTTTTTTTTTTCCTGATGATATACAGCATCGTCAAAAAGCAAATGAAATAGCAAATTGGTCTACATAAGGAGCGGGCTACTCACTTTGTCAAAGCTTATTTCCGTTTCATTTTATGTACATAAAAACAGAAAAGGCAGGCTGTGTGGCTGTTACTGTCTGGGATACGGCCAGCTTCTTAACATCCTCTATACAGTGAAGACTTCTGCTTCCCTACATACCTGATCAGAGCTGCCTCTCTGCTCTCAAGCTCCCCTCTGCTTTGGATTGGAGGGATAGTCAGTAAACCTGAGACGCTGAGCGGGCAGATAAGAAAAGTAAAAGATGGAGACATTGGCGGTTCTCGTGATCTCTTTGACATCACAGGTGCAACCTACCCATCAGTGAGTCTGCGCAGGTTAAATGAATGTGTATCACCCGGGAAACACATACGCCATCCTCACTGTGGCGGGTGAAAAGGAAACTGCATGCGGGTGAGCGTGGGAAAGACAGCAAATGCGTGCATCGACCGTCAAAGTCGGGTAGGTTGAGAGGTATGGAATTTGTGTCTGTGGTAGGAGGTGGTGGTTACCAGCACTCATGTTTTGAGACTAGAACTCATTTGTGATCATCAGGCTTTGACCCAGAGCACGAGAGAGAAAAGCAGAAGGCGAAAGAAGGAGAAAGAGAAAGATCGGAACATAGCTACAGAGGGAGAACGCAGGGATGGAAAACATTTAAGAGTGAGAGAACTAAAGAAGTGTAAGGTGGGGGGAAAGTGCATCAGGTGGAATGAAAAATGTCCTAGCTATCGTAACGGAAATTTTCAATTCTATTAAGGACTCGGAGGCAAGGATTATGCTATTCTTTCTTCACTTTATTGAATAGCAGCCATTTAAAGTCAACACAAAAACTAGGCCTTGGGAATGTCACAACAGAAAACACAATAATAGAGTCCAACAGGAAGACTGTCTGTCCCATCTCAACCAATCAGGAGACTCCAGCCGGTTCATAGTCCCTTGTCACTGGCCATTCCTCCGCTTTCTTCGCTGCTCGCAGCCAGGGATAAGTGTGCTTCTCATTTTTCCTCATATTGAGCTTGTCGGTGCTGCTGATTTTGTTTTCCTACGCCCTGCTCGGGGTCTGTATCTTAATTAGGCTCAAAGCTCCCCACGAGGGAGTCTGTATTGGCAGGTTTCTTCCTGGGGGACCGCCTCCCAGACAGGTTTGCCCTCCATCTAGTGCACAAGGGCTGCAGGGTCCCGGACTGTGGCCCCCCTTGAAGCGAGCATTGCCCGCACTAAGTATAGGCGGTCACCCAGCCACCCCACATCTGGCATAACCTTGGACTGTTGCCTCTCGCCTGGGTTTTTGGAGCCACAGTTCATCCTTTTGGAGGGCGGCAGGGTTTTCTCTCCCACCATAGAGCTCTACATCGAGGACCAAGGGGAGGAGGACCCCCTTATCGCACTTCAGTGGGATGAGGATTTTTATGATGCGGTAGGCGCATCAATACATAGGGCAGTTTCAGAGGCTATGGCTTATCTGGAAGACCGCCTTTCGCGCCAGATTGTGCAAGCTTGTGAGAAACTGACAAGGGCCACGCCAGGCCCCGCAGCCCGCTAAATGAACCCCCTCTCCCCCGACTCCCAGCCTTCGCCAGCGAAACGTACCGCGATGTGGGAGTGGACCCGGATGCTTTCGCTCGGCTTAAACAGGCATTTTTAGCCAGTACTGCTCCTCCAATACCCCCCTCTGATCCATAAAGTGAAGAAAGAACAGCATAATCCTCGCCTCTGGTCCTGACATAGAATCAAGACTTACCAGCCTGGCATCAGACTTCAATTAAAAAAAAAAAGGAAGAAAAAAAAAGGGGGCAGAGACACAAATATTTCCTTATTTATGTTTCTACCAAAAAATAGCACTGATGTAGGTTTGTGGACTCAGCACTTGCAGTGCACACCCCAGAACCGCAACAAGAAGACACGGTTTAACATTTTCTTTGGGCGGAATGATGAGGTGGAACTATTAGGGTAACACTAAATGCTCGTACTTGCAAAGCGGATGCAGGAAATAGTCACTCAAGGCCAAGTGACACTTGCCCACACCTCACATGGCAATGTTTGTAAGCGTGGTCTCATACCCCTTGGTGGTGACCAAGGCAGCTGTAGTACTGGCTTAACATAGAAGACGCCTTCTATCCATGAATGCATACAGGCAGCCTAGATTACTTACATGTAGTAAACTTATAACACATCTCTGGTAGGACAAGGCGAGGAGTGAACTGGTACGTCTCTGGCGCTCAAACCTGTAAAATGTCAGGTATGGAAGTGGAAACTAGGAGCCTGATCCACAAAGGTAAACTTACACTTTTGTGTCAGTTTACAATTCTTTGCTATTCACAAAGGTAGTTTACTAGTAGTAGCATTACGACTGCGGAGTCTTCGCAAATAAAAAGATAGGGATATCTTTTTATGTACGAAGCCTCCGCAGTCCTAAAGCTTCTACTTGTAAAATACCTTTATGAATAGCAAATAATTGTAAATTTACACAAAAGTGTAAGTTTACCTTTGGGAATCAGGCCCAAGATGCATAGCAACTCACATTTGTGATGGTGCTGCTAAGAGATAAAGATGCCAAGTATGGAGATTCTCAGATTTGGAAAGTGGAGGAAATATACATCTTCCTCACAATAATGTTACGTGGAAACCATCAGGAGAAGGACAGTACCTTACCTCAGGATGGCATATGTAGGAGTTAAAGGCAGTCTCCTTAAACTGCTTCTAATCACTTGAAAGCAGGCTTCAAGTGACTAGGGCTAAAATGGACAGCCTACACTACAATATAGACTGCAATGGTCGACAATATACTAAGACACCCACGCCACCCGGACAGTAGCAAAGAGCTCTTGAAATGAGCGATTTGAAAACTCAGCATTTTGATTGCATCTATATATTTCACCAAACAGTGGTTAATGAAGCAGTTACAGGATTCCTTTCTACCACTGGCTACCTAGAACTTCATACAGTCAATACCTTTCATATGAGTTACTGAACAGAATTGACAAGTTCTGTAGCCCGTTTGTTCTTGCTTGAGACTTAGCAACTGGCCATGCCTGCCATTTGCCTCTTGTTAGGAGCTTTGACACACAACAAGTTTGCCAGATCTCTGCTGATTCACGGAGGTCACCAAAACTCACTCCAAAACCGGATTGCCAAAAAGAATGATTTTCTTAACTTTAACTGCAAAACTTACTTACCAGACTCTGCCTGAACTTTGTCTCCACAGGATCAGCTGTGCACGGTGCACAGGCTGCGGCGACATTCTGTGACTCCCATGATGACTTCTGCGTTGCTGGGATCACAGTTGAGAACCTTGTGCCGCAAGGGCAGATGGAGTATATGCTCCGAGAGAAACCAGACTCTCGCCTGATGCACAAGCTTTCAGTGGCAGATGGGGACCAGATGATGGCAAATGTGGATTTAAATCCCAGCATGCATTAGGATTACAAGTCACAAGAGCAGTTCCTTACTTGTTTCTGCACACGAGATGGTGACCTGTCCCACAAGGTGGTCGTCTGTCCCAAGACATTGCCAGTCCTCTGGGGAAGTTGCTGTAGTGCTACAGTTTAGATAGCATATATCCGTGGCAGACAACAAAGAATCGAGTTGGAAAAGAGAAATACCAAAGTTGTAAATTTCCTCCTATGGTTTGCGTTGATTTCTGCATGTCAGGGGATGAAAATCGATCATAATCCATGCATATGCAGAACAATCATATTTTCTGCTAATAGGAAATTCACCTATTTATGGGTGCAAATGTTTTTCCTTTTCAGAAACCCCTCTACCAGACTCCCGATAAAAAAAAAAAGTACAACAGTCTTACCCAATTTACCCATAAATGGCAGCCTAGAAACTACAACTTGGAGGTGTATAATTGATATGTGAAAAACACTGGAAAATTGAATGAATACATCCAAAGATAAAGCTTTGTGGGCGGGGACTGCCTTCTCAATTGGCCCTTCCTTCAGAACGCCCATGTGGTTGCCCTTCCTGCATATTTAGTAGAGTACAGACTATCAACTGGAATGGCAGATTTTACAAGGGCTTTTGTTCCATTTGCAGGTCGAAATGTCTGCAGATCATGATTCGGTGAAGCAGGACTTTGGAATTTGGGTTTGCATGTACATTTTGCACAGTAATCTACGGTCTTCCTGCACTCCCAAAAGAAGAGCCCTGTAACACTGAAAAAAGGTTGCTAGTAAGGGGGCAAGGGAGAGATAGGAAAAGCATACAGAAAAACACAAACAAACATTTGCAGGTACAGAGGGACCCTTCAAACAAGTCTGTGGGGGGGGCAGGGATAGGGGGAGGTTCACATACTGCACTAGATAAAAGCCCTATTCAAAACTTAAAATTACCGAATAAACCCCAAACACAAACTGCAGATTTACACAACTCTCACAAAAGCATAGTGGTTGTAACAAAGAAGAAAGGAGACATATGCAACTTGACGTATCTTGATAATGAGCAACAAAGATTACAGGAGCTAAGTCAGGAAGTGACACAGGAAGGAGAGAACAGACTTTAGCTGGCTTAAGATGGACTCTCTGCTGTTTTTTGTCAAAACTTCATCTGTTAGTTCTAGATAAATTTTGTCTTTTATGTTTACCACTTGCTACAAAGTTTTAAGTCAAGAAAGTACAAGATTGTGCTCACTCAGACTCTTGCATAGAATACAGAATTAATCGCAATAAAGGATGCAGCATCACAATCTTGGTACCTAGTTACGAGAACAAACAACTAAAGAACAACAAACAACTAGAGATCAGCATGATGTTGTAAACTTCTTTCTTTTCTGTTGGTCAGTATCTTATAATTTTAAACAAATTCAAAATATTTTTGTAATTCAGATTGAATTTTGTAAAACATTGAAGAACCTGCCATTGTGGTGGGAGTCTAAACATACTCACAATGTTTTTGACAGTTTGACCAGAAGGGCCTGTAAACATGTAGATGAGCGAGTAAACAAGCCATGAAGTAAGCTTCGATAGCACATAAACCACAGATAAGAACATCTCTGAACCTCTCTCCTCAGCACAAAGAATCGAGAAGGGGAGAACCCTTGCCATGTAGGGTCTAGTCTCTACCTCTGCCAATTTAAAAGTGAGGATAGCTAGAAAGGCGATGCCCTTTGAACGCAGGGCTCTGGAAAGAACATGCAGGAAGCAAGCTGTTGGTGGCTTCATATTGGAGCCTCCTGAAGCCTCCTTGTGAGTTTATTTGGGAGGCCGCGTGGTGCCTACAGCGCACTGAAATAATAAACTCTTTCATTAAGGAGGAATCTACGAACTATTGCTCTATCGTTCATGGATATAAACCAGAGAACACATTCACACGGTCCATCTCATGCAGAAGACTCAGCTTGGGTTTACTGGAATCATGACTAGCTGGCTTGTCTCCCAGCCCTCACCCTCACCCTTCTGTCTTATTATGAGCTCAAAGGAGTACCTTTGTTTTCCTGTGACTCGGCTTATTTGAGTGTAATTGGCAGGCACTTTAAACACTTTCCTCAGTATACTTGATTGATTCAAACGTCTGGACTCAAAGATCCTTTTGCAAGTAAATGAGCAGTACGCACATTCTTCTGCAGGTAGTTTACAACTCACCAATTTTATGGTACAATTATGATCAATGGAGAACAGTGCAAGTATTTGAATGCAGGTGGAAAAATCCATCTCCGTTGATGGGTGGCCAAACAATGGGGATACTATAGGGGGGGTGGGGGGGGGGGGGGTTTGGCGGGGGTGTACATCCCTGCACTGAATTGCATTTCGGTTTTTACCTGTGGTTCAGTCTAGAGCCTTAAAGCAAAAAGGTCTAGATTACATCCTCCTAGTCAGGAGCGGCCAGCACAAATCAGGGTGGTCAGTCGGGCGCGAAAAAAAGAAAAAAAATGTACCCCCCACGCCGCGCCTCTCCTCCGTTGTCCTGCCATCGTCTCTCCGGCCGGTGTTCCAGGAACAGGAAGCACCCAGGCTGAGACTCCCCTGAGCCAATCACAATGCTGCAATGCAGCGTTGTGATTGGTCTGAGCGCCGTGGTGCCTGGGCATGTTCTCAATCCAGGCTGTAATGCAGCCTGGGTGGAGAACATGCAAAGGGCGCATGACTTTTTGGCCGGCCAAACATTCACGCCCCCTGCTCTGTCAGCAGAGTAGCCCCGCCCGCAAAGCTTCCGCAGCAGGGAAGAAATAAAATGATAACCACATGTTATTATCATTTTATTTTTCCTTTATTTCACTGCTGCAAAGCAGTGGGGCGATGCTCCTCCACCTTAGCGGAGGAGCCTAGTCCAGTTCATCATATATAAACAAGAGGTTCTAAAGCACTATTTGCTGTTTGGCACAGAAAAAACAGAATTATCCTTCTGCGACGTGTTACTATCGGGATAGATAGATACTGCTGTCTAGATGGAAGGTCGCCCTTTATACTTGACATTTACTCCATTTCAATGCCCATTTCCTCACCCATAATCTGCAGTCCTAGCTTAGGTGAACAGCGATTTATGGCATTTGCGCACCATAAACTTATCATTCAAATAGTTACAGCAGGATTGGCAAAGCCAATAAGTCTAGCTTACTTTGGAGCCCTGAAAAAAATGATGCGTGTATGAAAAAAAAAAAAATACATCTATAAGAAAATGTAATGTGCCATTGATTACTCAGGGTAATTTGTGATGTAAAACAGTCCCTCGTGCATTGCACTGCTAGCATTCGATAGGAAGCAGAAACAAACATCAGCCGTCAATAGCATGAAGTAAGACCAATACTAATCTGGGCAGACCTAAAAAGTTATGTCAGTTTACCACTACTCATACTGGAACAGTCACAAAACACAGCAGAACATTCGTCTGCACAACGCCATCTGAGGAGCTATATTAAAAACAGCACGCATTCTATGACAATTTACACTCGAATACCCACACAGCCAACACAGGTACACAACAACATTCGCAGTCATTTTTAACAAGTTAAAACAAGACACAGATGGTCAAGTGTTTTGTGCATTGTGCTGCATCCCTTACTCAAACAAGCATTTGCAATGCAATAGGTCTCGCATTTTCAAAAATTTGACCTATTGGTATTGTAAATGACAACGCCTTTTATCATTGCAGGTTTTTGAAACACATAAATAAAACGCTTTGTCATTTACAATGCCAATAGCTCAAAATCTCGCAAATGCGAGACCTATTGCATTGCAAATGCTTGTTACAAACTGTACCCACATTTTTGCACAAAAGAGCGGATGTGTCACAGCTGAGAATTACAAATCAGCAGAGACTAGGATGGCATTATCTGTGCATGGCACATGTGAGCCAGCACTTTGGGGGATGGGGGGGGACTCAAGGAGCCACGCCCCACTCTGCTGGGCCTTGACAGTTTATGTAAGGATGTGTGCATAATACTTCTTTTTAAAGGATTGCTGTGGTCTATGGCAGGTGAACACTTTCGAGAACTTTCAGTCATAATCCAGCACCCTGTCGACTCAACGAGCCCCACTCCCTCACAAAGATGATGCCAACCTGTGCTCATCATTTTATGATATTGTAGGAGCTTAGTCACATCACCAGGATGGCACTAGGCGCTACATAGACTTGCATTCGTCAATAGAGCTCCCTACCTCTCAACCCGCTGCAGGAAGGCCAGAAGGTCAGAGGTCAGTCTGTACAAAGGCCACAGAAGACAGTCATGGAAGAAAGAGAAGAAGCAAACCAGCTGTTACGAAATCGAATTGAAATGAGGTCACACTGGGCTGGGGAGAGGGGGGGGGGGCGAGGAGGTCAAGATACCGAGCAGGAAGACGTGAAACACGAACAGTACCCTACTGCAGGGCAGCTCGTGCAGACGGAATGAACACGTGTCAGTGCGGAGCGCCGTCACCTCCCCTTCTGCCGGACACAGATCACACTGGCTGTCAGTAGAGCACCCTCGCCGCCATGCACACTGGTCATCACGACCATTTACTGCTTGCCCACCCCTCCCTCCCCCACCAGTGCTCCCTCCACCCATTAGCAGTGGTAACCGAATTCGAACCGGCCCCACAGACCTGGAAGGGGGCAATCTGGACTCCCGTCCACAAAGAAACACTGGCAAAGTCAAAAGGTTTGGCTACTGTACTGTGCAGACACACAACATGCATACACACAGTCCAACATACAAAGGCACGAATGTGCGCAAGACAAAAGACTGATGCATTCATGAATACAAGCGCCCATGAAGACAGATCAGTAGACATCTCTGAAACAGATCAATATTCATCCAACCACCCATGTACACGGGGGCACACACATACACACATGTACGATTGGGCAGACATGAATAATGGGACAGAATGACGCGTTGGTAAAAACGCAGTACCGGGGAGATGCAAGTCCGAGCTTCATCTCCTCTGCAGTGGAAATCTAAGGAGAAAAAGAGTAAAGTAGAAATGCCCATTCGATCGTTGGCCTCTCCTTGGAGGCCTCCTGTGTGACGGAATAATTGAGGTTCAATCCCCATCCAATCCCATGGTGTTTTGGAAGGATCCCCTCCACATAGGAATGTAGCACCACACGCATGACTCTTCCATGGCTGTCTACTTTACAGTGAATTGCAGAGCACGCGCCTCTCTGGAGCCAGCAGACACACGGTTCAAGCCGCACAGCCCTCATAACTCCTTCCACAAATCATTGTTTCGTGGTAACATAGTTCAGATATTTCTGGCTGCTAAAAAAAAAAAAGCATTTGCAATGCAATAGGTCTCGCAGTTGTGAGAGTTTGAGCTATTGGCATTGTAAATGGCAATGCCTTTTATTTACGTGTTGGTTTTTAAAACATAAATAAAAGGCATTGTCATTTACAATGCCAATAGCTTAAACTCTCGCAAATGCGAGACCTATTGCATTGCAAATGCTTGTTTGGAGGGGGAAGTGCTGGGAACAGGCGCCCTCGGAATGCCTGTGCGCCATGGCTCGTCTGCTTCATGGCTGTTAAGAAAAGTCTTCACATCTGCTTGTTTATTTAACAAGCAGATAAGAAAATTCTTCACGAGGGCTGTGAAGCACAAAGAGAAAAAAAAACGCTTGCGATATGTTTTCATTCAGCCACTTGTTAGAATTGGCTTAGGTCGTGATTAATGTTTTTTCCGTGCTTTTGGTTTGCAGGCTGTCACATGGGCTGACTGAAAACAGATGTGCTTGTCACGATGGGCGGCATCACAAAACTGCAAGGGCGACAACAAAAGTGACAGCCAGCAAACCAAAAGCACGGAAAAAACATTAATGATGACTTAAGCCAATTGCAAACGGTCGAGACACAGGGGCGTGGATTAAAGTCCCCTTCTTCATACTCTTTACTATAGCTCTCGCAGGCGAGGAGCGCATGCGCGCTCCAAACGCCAGGCCGAGACCTAAAAAGGACCGAGAGAAACGTTCCAACTCCCCATGTCATACTAGATCATTATTGGTGCACGCCCAAATAAATGCACACAGTAACGCTAAGTGTTTTTCCGATACAGTACAAGCCAACACTCAGCAACCCTTCCCACATACATAAGTGCACTTTGTCCATCAGAGTACTCGTGCACGAGTAAATCTGTACAGAAACACAATTGTTGTGCCTGTGTGCATCTGTGCAAGCCCTGGTGAACTGTGGCAATCATCAGCCTTAAAAACACCAATGGGAAGGAATCAGGTCAATTCTAGTCAGATAAAAGTCACTGTACCTCACACTCCATGTGCCATTTATCTGGCATGCGGAGGACAATTTAGTAATCCAACAATCCGAAACCAAGTGAGAGTATTCTGTGGAACAGCACCCCCTCCAGAAATACAAGTTTGTGGGATATGAAGGCTCCACAGGAGAATTCTAATCCTAGACTTCAGCTCGAGTCCCAGTTCATGCTCTTGGCCGCAATGTTTGATCTTGAGCAAATCATGCCAACTCCCTAGGCCTCGGTTCTTTTATCAGTCAGTATTGGGAGTGCGCAGAAAAAGGGTAAACACATGCCATTATAAAATGGTGGTTACATTAATAATGTCCATATAGACAGGCCATTCCTAATAGAACGAGTTTGTGGTTGGTGGTCCTTTAATCACAAACCTGCTGCTCAGGAGTAAGGCCCTAGCAGAAGGAACAACATATCCCAGCATGCATCTTCAAACTAGACTGCGACATTCTATTCCATAAACAAAGAGGCAGGAGTCGTGATCAAGAAAACATCTCGTTTTCGGTTTATCCAAGAAGACATTTTTGAATGGCACATCATAGAAAAAGACATTATTCTTTCACAGCCATGAACATCTGTTTCTCAATTGTTAATATTTCCTCCGCTGTGACCCCGCAAGTGAAAACATGTTCGAATCATGAAATGCATTTCAGAGCATGTGCTTTCTGGTGCCTCAATTGATCTAACAAAATCATAGACTTCTGGCGAGCACTTTGAAAATTACATAAGGACTTTGTTTACTTTCTCCCTCCTTGGTCAAATATGGTCTGCAATAGCATAAACCCATAGCATGGTACAAAACCGCGGAAACAACGCAGAACTAATGCAGGCTTAACTGTCTGAATACGCTCGACATAAAAGGAGAAAGTCAAATAAAGAAAGCACAGTTGGAATCACCTTTGGGCAAGTTTCTACTAGAAGGAAGCAGCGCGTGGAATATGAGCGCACGTGGGAAACTACTGGACGACATGAGACACATTTCATCAAATCCACATTCCCGCCAAGTGGAGTGTGGCGCAGGAGTAAATGCCTCTCTCAGTAGCTGTAATGTGAACGTGGCACAAGGTTGGTAATCTGACTACTACTCCGTCAAAGAAAATTTATATAGAAATAGTTTAAACATTTAACAGGAAATTGTAATATCCACAGTCAGGGCACGAGTCGGGGGACCACGCGGGTGGACGGCGTCCCCCCACTTCTTTCACAGGGTGGATGCCCTCCACCCTGCCAAGAATTTGGGCCCCACTAAAAGATGCTGAATTCGTCCCGGTGTAATTTCCAAACACCGGGACACATTCAGCAGCGCCTGCACGTTGTTGTCTGCTTTCGATCACAACAACGTGCAGGCGGGGACGGGGCTCTCTTATTTCTGACTCCTGCTGGGATACTTGGCCATAACAAAGGCCGAGTCTCAGGGGTCATCAAGCCTCCTTTTGTTGGAGTCTCCTGGCTGGCAGCAGTCAGGAGCCTCACACCTGATGCAAATGCAGCAGAGGAGAAACAAAGGCTCACACCTTGTTAGCACTTCACACATACTTTAAAGAGGCAGCTTTTCACTTTGTTCAGGCTCTGTTTAGGAGATTTGCATGCACTGTTAGAAGTCAGATGTGTTGATCTTTCCCAGTATTTGCACAAAATAAATTGCATTTATATACGCTTATTACCCTTGAGGAGGCGTTGTAATAATTTAAATATCACCATTTCTTTTAAAGCACTATGGCTATAGAAAGCTTAACGCCGACAAAAGGTAACATTGTTTTATATGTAGCGTACAAAAGTGTGAATCTTCTGCCTAAATCAGGAGGGTTTGCAAGTATACTCGAAATGTGCTCAAATGTACTCATGATACACCTGCTAAACATATATGTGAGGGCTTAAGATCTGATATCACTTCTTGTGATGCCAGTTCCTGTGATGTCACGTGCCGTGATGTCACGCACTGCGATGCCACCTGCATACAGATTAACTAGGTTAGTCCCCCCACTTCTTTTTTTAGGACTTGTGCCCTGTCCACAGTCCTATCATATTCAGAATAAATAGCATAATTCCAAGAGCCGATGTAGTAAATTACTTGAAGAATCACAATAAAAGCGGGTGAGTGGGTGGGTCAGTGGGTCGGAAGCGGGGGATGTTTGGGTGGGTACGTGGGTGGGGGGGCTGGATGAGTGAAGCAGTGGGTGAGGGGATGAGGGTGAACTGTGCAGGCGCATACGAGTGCCTAAAATAATGCTGCGAGCTAGTGACTGACTGTGCGTGCATGTTTAGCGCCACACAGCCACACCACCTCGATCGGTGCCCTTCCTAGCCTCAGCCAGAGATGATGCCAGACGAAATTTAAACAACTAAAAATAGCTTTTCTAATACTTGTTGAAACAAAGCTATCCAAGGTCCGAGGTTAATGATGTGTCCGTCTGATGATGGTCCTCTTGTGCCAAATTGGGGGGGGGGGGGGGGCCTCGTTGCTCAAAGAAAGATTAATTTGTATTTTTTGAGTATTCGGTTTATGGGTGATTGGGTTGGAGGAAAACAGGACTCTGAGGTCTGCCACAGAAAATGTTAGCTCTTTCGTTTTGATCTATTACTAAATGCCTCACAGGGCATGGTTGGCAGTGTATTGATTCTCTGGTGAAGTGTATAATTTCATGTTTTTACTGAGGGAGTCGGATTGCAACCACTCAGAAATTGCTTAATCAGGAAAGTAGTTTAGAACTCGAGCCTTGAATTGGCATTCTGACAAATTCCTTTCTTGAGCAGCTAGATCATGTGGGAGAAATTCATGCTACTTACTGACGGGCCGGCCCCGGTGAGGTGGTGGTGGTCCCCAGGGCAGTATTTGGCCCGGGAGGGGGGGGATGCCCAGCCCCCCTCCAAGTTTAAATGTTGTATTGTACACCGGGGAGGTGGCGGTACCCGGGTGGTCCGCGCAGCCCCCTCAGCATTCTATTCAATGTTGCCCCGGGGAGTTGGTGGTCCTCGGGGTATATCAAAAACCCAGAAGGGGGGCCCGTGCGGCTCCCCTCCATTGTTAGTAAAAAGCCCCGGGGAGGTGGAGGTCCTCGGGGCTCAAAGGAGAGTGAGAAGGGGGAATCTGTGCTGCTCCACTCAAATATTAAAATAAAGCCCCGGTGAGGTGGTGGTCCCCGGGGCTAAAAACAGGCCTAGGAGAGGGGTCCCGTGTGCCCCCCCCCCCCATTATTTTTAAATACCTGCATGCCCCCCAGGACCTGGACCACCTGGGGGCTATAATGTAAAACAAGCACAGGAGACCGATTTAAAAATATATATATTTTTTTTTTTGCAGAGGATTTGGGGCTCCGTCGCAATTTCGCAGCAATTTTTTTAAAGGTTTTTTTTTCCCCCACTGGCAGGGTCCAGGATCAGGGCTACGGGGTCAGGGTATTCCTACCCTTCTTTTTTGTTTTTTTTTTAACGTTTTTTCTGGGGGGGCTATAATGTAAAACAAGCATGGGAGACAGCTTTAAAAAATATATATATTTTTGCCGTGGATTCGTGGCTCCGTCGCAATTTCGCAGCAATTTTTTTAAGTGCTTTTTTTATATTCATCTGTGGCCTCCTGCTGTCTCCCAGCTGGTGATTTTTCTTGGCAATACCGATTCCATCTCTTACCCTTAACATGTTTATTATTACTGATGCAATGCAAACGCTTTAATGTTTGCTGTCCCACTTTCTGTGTTTTTGGTTGACTTACAGGGGAATCCAGAAGACTTTGGTAGCAAAAAGCAGCCACAAAAGAAGAACTTAAAAGGAGGCTTGAAGCCAACACCCAGGAATCCTTACAGAGGGGATTCAGAATGAAAGCCACTGCACCTTTTTTCCCCAAAGGGGCACTTGTAAGCCTGTGCTACCGGGGCTAGTCTAGTATTGCTCCACCCTGCACTGGATCTTATTTTTCGAGTCCAGGTGTAAGGGGGAGTTGGGGCGGAGATAGTATTGGGAGAGGGGAGGAGTAAAAAGGTTTGTTACGAGATTGCTGTCCTGGTCATAGTTGGCTAATCAAGCGATCAGACAGCTGACATTAACTTACCACCACTGGCTGCTCTCAGACCCCCACAAGTTAACACATTATGTTGCCTAATAAACTTGCAACAGACTTTTCTCCAACCAAAACCTGATGTGATCTCAACCATTTTGCTTGTGGTCTTTTTTAGGTCTCGCCTGAGCCAGCGCATGCGCTGCTCTGGCAAGACTTTTAGTAAGTGGGTTTTGAAAGTGCTAACCCAGTGGCTTTTGCTGGCCTCCAGCTTGCGTGCACGTGAGCGTGCACGCGCGCAGCCGCCATCTGTCTTTTCTCCGTCTGGCCGGCATGGCTCATAAAGCACATTCAATAAATGATTATGATTTAATAAATATCACAAAAATTATCATAGATCATAGGCTCAAAAATTGTGAACTGAATATCACATTTAACATTTAGTAAAAACAGGTGCATACAGCGTGAAGTGATAGGTGCGTAGTTAGGATAAGTGAAAGTGAATCTTTCAGCCTGAAGACACCTGTGCTGTCACTGGTGCAACATATACCCTTCGCTTCCCTTCCCCCTTCCCCGTTGGTCCTGATGAAGACCCCACCTCCAAGACGTCAAATCTGCTGTTTTTTATAGGGGTCGAAACGTCGACATCTCCTTCCCTTCACTCATCAAACCTGGATGACAGAGGATCTATATCTGCATCTTTTGTTTATGATTTTGCATTTGTATGTTTTGCCAGTAATTTGGCAGGTTAGGTTATCATTATTGTATATTGATGTATATATATGCACCACCTTTCCCCCTGCACATCACTTTCACTTATCCTAACTACGCACCTATCACTTCACGCTGTATGCACCTGTTTTTACTAAATGTTAAATGTGATATTCAGTTCACAATTTGAGCCTATGATCTATGATGACAATTTGTGATATTTATTAAATCATAATCATTTATTGAATGAGCCATTTGGTGTTGTCATATTCTTTGTATATAGACCATGTATTGGTTGCAGATACATTGTGAATATTTTCCACTGTGACTATCTTTTGTGTACCACTATTTACCCGAGTCCAGTGGTCTTTCGGGTTACCCCATTGATACGCAACTCATAAAGCACAGCGCTCTCCCAAGCGCCTCGCTCTGCCCCTCCCCCACCACAGAGCGAGTGCGTCCCTGCGTTCACTTCCCGTTCGCGATCACGATCACTTTCGCTTTCACGGCCGCGCGGCCGTTACTTTTACGGCCGCGCAGCCAATGCTTGTTACCCTTCCTTCTCCGAAACCTCTCCTTTTTTCTCTGCCCTTTGCCCCCTCCCCCGCCCTATTCCCCCCTCTCACCCCATCTCTGTACCCAGCTCTGTACCCGCAGTCCTTGGCTCCACTTTCTTCCTCTCTCTCTCCAGGAGCGTTGTTGTCATTGGTGCAGCAGGTGCCCTGAGCGGCCCTTTCAACTGACTGACCATTGCTGTATTTTCTACCCCAGCCGCAGTGAAAGGGGCCCTCTCCTCGCACAGAGAAGAGCCCATTGTCGCCTTGCTACGCTGCTGTCTCTCTCACTTCTCCTTTCAGCCGCTTCTCGTCCTCCCCCCACTTCACCCCCTCTTTCGCTTGCCTCCCCACTTCCCACACCCTCACAAACCCTGCTCCTCGAGGCCCTATTCTGGGGGGTGATGGCCCACGGCGAGTGGAGGCCACGGGGACGGTTCGGTTCCACCAGTCCCGGGGTGTGGACGGCCCTTCCGTGTTTTTTCGTTGTTTGAGAAACCGGTTCAACCAGCTCGGTTCCTTGCGACACATTCACATAGCTGCTGAGTTTTCTGCATGTGCAATCATGTGTGACATTTCCATGGTTTTCGGGTACTTATATGGGACAGTACAATGTGTTAAGTGTGCCATTTAGAGTGATACTTTATCTCGAGTAGGACAAAGCTGGCATCTCACACCGGTAACTGCCCCTTGTGTGCAATGGAATGGACTAGAAATGGCTCAAAACCACCGCCATTTTTTTTTCAGAATGCTGATGCAAAACCACAGCCCTACTTCCTGTTTCTAATCATCCTCTTGGAAATGTTTTTTGTGCCATAGTTAACCATAAACACTTTATACTCCTAATAACGAGGAATGTGATCACATCCTGCGAAACAGCCTCAAGGCAGTAGGCAACAAACCACAAACCCTTCCATGCAGCCACCCGAAGAGGTCTTCAACTAAAGTTAGCCTCACCTTGTCCCTAGAATCCCAGAATGCAAAGTGCTCGCGGCTAAAACTCCAGGCCTTGTAAAATGTGTTGCTACCATAACAGGTGACCTCCTGGCAGGGCTTTAAGTGGGATGAAAAAACTGGGGGGGTGTCTCTTAAAGGGGCGTGGCCAATGTAATTAAGGGCGTGGCTTAAAATCACGCAAGCTAAAAATCTGTGCTTAGCATAGTGGGCCGCCCGACATGTATTTGGCTTTCTGTCATTGCATCCAGATATATGAAACAACAATTAATATCATGCCTACAACAAGTCAGGATTATTGGCTTTGTCAATGGTTGTGAGTTACATAAGATAAGCAGCAACTATGGCTTGTTAAATATAATATTGAAAACGCTTCCACTTAAAGCCCGGGTTACACCATGACGATGTTGCTGCTCCCAAGTTTCAACAAGCATTGGCATAGCCAATAGGTCTCGCTTTTGGGACCTTATAATTGTTTAACCATGCAACAGTTAATGTTGTTGCACCAAAGATATTGTGCTGCATAACTAAATACTTATAAGGTCCCAAAAGCGAGACCTATTGGCTATGCCAATGCTTGTTTTCCTTTGCATGCATGCATTCACTTTCATCAAAGTGTGTCTGGTTGGATATCATTTCTATGAAGATGTCTAAATATTAGGATATCAGTGCACAGGTCGGAATAAGATGGATTGTGAAGTTTGGCAGATATGTGAACATCTGGATTGCAGTGCTCAGTTTACATCATGAGAGGTAAGCAGTGAAAGCTCTCTGGATAGCTCAGGAAAACCGGTGTGGATAGAAACACACACCATCAGAAAAAAGCGATGAACAGTAGTCAGCCAACCAATAATATGACACACGGATAGACACATGAGTTACCAATTGTTTGTACTGGCTGGTTCCAGATAGTTTCTTCGTTTGGTGTGACAAGGTGTTACTTACCTCAGTCATCTCTTCTTTAAGACTCTATGGTTTCTAGAAGGAGGCCTATCCATGACATCACAGTACTGCACAAACCGAAGCCTCATAAAATAAATTTAGGGGCAAATATGGCACCCCCTTTAGAAAAATGTTCAATAAAGACCACTGAAAAGAAAAGAAACAAGTATTGGCTAAACCACAGGTCTCGCATTAATGTGCTAACTAATGCATACGTGTGCATTTGAGCATGTCCGCATTAGCACAATAAAGCCGGAGAAGATGCAATAGAAGAGAATGTTGTGCAAGTTAGATCAGCTGTTCATGGCTCCTGCCTTCATCTCACACTGGCCAGGTTTGCTAAAATATATGTGTGCAAGTTGATTGTCCTCTCCGTTCCCACCAATTTTAAATCACTCAACAAGGTTATTAAAATTGTGTTTTTGCTCACAAACTACACACTGGAAAGGTTAGAAAATGATGACCAAATGGGTACTAGTTTTAGAGTGATTAAAGTACCTCCATCTTTTCTATAATTTCGGCAAGCCACAAAGGCACAACCACACTGTAAGATGGGTATTAAAATGAATATAAAATAAAGCTTTGCACCAATGCAGTCTCCCTTCAATTGAGTGTACTCTGATTACCCAAGAGGCCGTGGTCAACTTCCAAACTGCTCCAAAAGACTCCGCCCCACCCCTCACCGCCACACCCTCCCTCCCCCACACTGCGTTGAAAACAGTCCGTCTCATGTTTGAGGAGGAAAAGATGGAGTGTTAGTTCGTTTAGAAATGCGTTTATTTAGACCATAGGTCTTTAAACAACATAAAACCATCTTACATAAAAAAAAATGTAAACATGCATACAAAGTTTCGGCGACACCTTTGAGGGAGCACTTTCTGCCTCAATCTTACAGCTTACACCGTACGTCATGTATCAAAAGCACCCATAATATTCTAAATGATAAAAATCTGTCTAAAAATAGATCTTAAAACTAATGCTACAACCTAGGAGATTTATTTGGAGCAATGACCATCCTTACTTCCAGGCTAATTCTTATCCAAACACTTCTGTTTCCAGCATGGACCTTTTCACCACCTTCATATATTTTGCAATAGCAATTGCTATATCGAGGTATGGCATGTCTAAGAAATTTAATTGCTAAAAGGCGCTCGGTCACACCTTATTTTAGAAAGATAGGTCGTAGGAACAATTTCCGCTGAGATAAAAAAATTGACAGTCCATTATAATATGTAAATTGTCACATTTTGTGCCCAACCCACAGAGACATTTGGCATCCGGTCGTATCATTGCTGATTTTCTACTCGCATGTGATACACAATGATTAATGCCTTTTCTCCATCTAAGCACTTCGGCTCGAAGGCCTAGGTTGGGGAATGTGTCCAGGTAGGGGTACCAGATTTCATTCTCCCAACTATTCATCATAAAATGAACAGATTCTCTCTTTCTCAGGTACCCCAGATCTTCTAGCCTGGATACTTCCTTCCCTGATGTTCTAAGTTCACCATTCATAGCTTCTACCAGGAGGGACATCTTGTCGATTTTCACTTTTAGATTTTTGCAGACGGAGAGCAGTTTCGTTCTGACTCCTTTGGCCCATTTTAGGTCACTATGCAAGGCTTCGTCCTTGCACCATTGTGACACTTTCATGCCTTCCTCAGATCCCAATCTTTTCCAGAATCTTAAAAGGGCCACTTGTACCTGTACGTTCCATGATGTCAGACCCAGCTCCAATCTGATTGCCTGAATCATAGAGGAGCCCGGTAATGACATCAATGGTTTTAGACATTTCCCCTGCCCAATTTCCCAACTAGTCTTCCCACTTAGGCACAAGACTTCGGCTCCGTACTGCATCTGTGGGGGTATCATTGCATTGTATGCTTTCAACAATGGTCTGTAGGACATATCCCCATATATTCGGTTACATTTTCTTAACCCATATACTGATGTATGGGCTTTGGCATTCTGGGCCGCCGAATGAGTGTCCCATTTTAGGGACTTTTCGAACCAGATACCGAGATATCTGTACTCATTCACCTTTTCCAATTTGGTTGGGCCCAGATACCAATTGAACCTCAGGGCTTTTTTCCCACAGCATAAGATTTTGGTTTTGTCCATAGTTACAATCAGACGCTTAGCCACACAATATTCATTAAAAGCAGTTAACTTCCTCTGCAATCCCATCTCTGTCTGATCAAGGATTACCAAGTCGTCGGCATACAATAGGCAGGAAAGTTGTTTCCCATTCATTTTTGGGCTAGCACTTCTATCCACCTTTAAAACAGATGGCAGATCAGCCAGGTATATAGCAAAGAGTAAGGGGCTAATACACAGCCCTGCCTTAGACCATTCTTGATCATTATTTTCGGTGTCAGGGCCCCGGCTGTATCCTTAATTACTTGCGCCCAGTTGTAGCTATGTAGCTCCTGGATAATTGCCAGGAGCCCCTCCGGGATATCATAATTCCTTAAGGTTTCCCAGAGGCACCTCCTGACTACTAGGTCAAATGCTGCACGGAAGTCAACGAAGCAGCAACACAACTTCCCTTGCTGTTCCATGGACTTCCGCGCCACAGCCCGGAGTGGTCAACCGTGGAGTGCCCCTCCTTAAAGCCCCCTTGTTCCACTGGTACGATCGACCACTGTTCCACCCAATCTTTTAGGCTGCCAAGAATTATTTTGGCAAAGACTTTTTCCCCAACATCCAGTAAGTTAATCAATCTGTAATTCTTTGGGAGTTTCCCATCTCCCTTCTTTTGGATAGGTCTGATTACTGTCCCCCTCCACTTCTCAGGGATATGTCCTGCATCTAATTTGGCCAAGAACATACAAGATAAAAATTCCGCCCACCAATTTTGCTGAGATTTTATTATGATGGCTGGAAGATTATCTGGTCCCGCTGCACGGATTAAGTTTAAGTTTCTTATAATGTCTTTCACCTTTTCTACTGTAAAAAGGTATTTTAGATCTTCCACGGCCTTCTTCCAGGGATGAGTATTCCCACCAACAGCCTCAACATCTGTCCCGTATAACTCTCCTAGATATTCTTCCCATGCTGATTCTTCCACTACGCAGGGCATAATCCCCGGAGGCTGTCCAGCTGCTTCCTTTATCAGATTCCAAAACTTACGAATGTTTTTTGTTTCAATTATTTCTAGCAGATTTACCCAGCATTTCTCTTTCAAAACCCTCTTCAAGTTCCTAATATTTTATATTCCTTCCTCAATTTTACCAGATTTTCCTGTCTTACTTGATCGTATTTTTTCCTTAAACTTTTCTTCTCTCCTTAATAATCTTTTCTTAATTATGCACTCCCCATTAAACCAACTTAATTGTTTGCCTTACGTAGTTTGCATAAACTTTGGGCATTAATTCTTACTTTTTAATTCTACTCTAAGGCATTGTACCATTTCATTTATCGTTTCCTCAAACCAAGCCACTTTCTTAGTCCTAGCATCTTCCAGTCCTAACTCCTGTTGAAAGCTGGCCAACTTTTCGGTATATTCCTCTGTTAATCTTGTTATCAAATGTTTGGGATACTCTAATTGTTGGGGGAGAACTATTTTGCTGGTACTAAACGGCCCCCTATCTACTTCGAAGCGCAAGATGTTATGATCACTGCCTTCGCACTGTATTAACTGGAATCCTTTTATAAGGTCAAAATTCCAAGCATGAATAAATACATAGTCAATTGGGCAAAGGTGGGTGCCTATCCTGAAGGTCTGTTTGGCCGGGCAGTCTGTTTCCCATCTACCATTTAAACAAAGCAGCCCTTTTAGCCCCAAATATTTCCCCAGCTTCACATATTGTCTAGAAATAGTACAATCTGGAAAGACAGCTGGAGCTATATTATTTGGGCTCAAGAGTTCTTTAAACCAAAGGTCTTGTCTTTTTGGGTTCAGTTTATGATTAAAATCGCCCATTACAATGATTATATCATTCTCAAATTTTTCGCACAATGTATCTAAATCTTCTTTGAGATGTCTCATTTCCACTTCATATTCCTCATTAGTCCCCTATTGTATATAAGCATTCACGATTACCAAATGTTCTCGCAACCTTTCTAAAACCAGTAGGGATACCTTGCAGACCAACAACCATTTACCTGTCACTTTTACTGCCAGCACCTTTTTCGCTATCTTAGTTGAGATGAGGGTAATGATCCCCCCAGCTGGACGCCCAAACCTTTTTCTACATGTGGGCTTATGCAGTTGTATGAAACCTTCGAAAACCGGGGTATTGTCGCTTAGCCAGGTTTGCTGTAAACCAATTATCTCTGCTCCCTGTGCTAGTAGTTTTATACTTTCGGCTTTGGTCTCCCCTCCTAGCCAGTTTACATTCCAGGATATAAAAGTCATGCTATGCGACACCCCTATTCCCTAATCAATATCGCTGAGGTGGTCAGTAACAGTATAGTTCCAGTGGGGAGAACTTAGTCGATTATCCTCAGGGGTCCAATCACCCCAAAGATTACCCATCTCGTGATTCTCAACTGCAATTCTCAAACTTTACCCTTCCATCACCTACAATCAATCTTATCTGCCTTTTCCCCAGGCCTGAGTGACAAGATAAAAAGGCCCTATCGTGCTGCTTCCTCCCCTCCAGTTCCCTACCCGGTATTAACCTTATCCCTTCTTTCGCCATCTCTTTTTCCGCCCTTACAATAGCTGTTTTTACCAAGCTTGAGTATACTAATACCTTGGTAAATTCTTTCCCATTATTATCCTGGCCAAATCCTACTTGTCTTAAATCCATTGTGCCGAATTCCCTCAGACTTGGGCATTTAGAGAAGGAGAATACAGGTTGGGAACGGTTTAGGGGAATGACCCTCCTACCTTTTTTCCTCCCCTTCTCTATTTCCACTGGTTCAAAGTATAACCACAGATTACTCGTATCTTTTGCAGACATTGTACCAAATTGCTCCCCATCCTTCAAATTCCTTTCCCTGGATATTTTTAGTGGTCTCCTCCCCCCCCCCCCCAATCTAGAATTCTGTTCTTATTTCTTCGCCCCAGAGGTATTTCTCGCAGGTTAGCCACTTTGGCCTCCCGCTTATTTGATGGAGCTAGTTTTATTTGATCCTTTCTTTCCCTCATTAATACATCCCCTGTTCTTAAAATACTCTCAGGGTCCCTCATTGATCTCCTATTTCTTAGTATGGTTCTACACTCGTGTGGTTACTCTTTCTTTACCCCCTTTCTTCACAACCTTAGGGGTTCCTTTAACCCTTTTTTTCTCTACCTTAAGCTTTCTTTTTAGAGCCACCGATCTTCTCTTTGCAGGTTATAGAGCCCAAACCTCAATTGATCCCTCCATCTGTTTACCAGCATCGGGCATCTAGAAACATAGACCTCCTGTGGGTTGGTCGTTTGCTCAGAGTCCCTGTCACCTCCCTGCATCGGGGGATACGGGACCTGAACAGGCATTAGGCCCCTGATCTCTTGCAATTCCCCTACTATTTTCTGGAATTGAATTTCATGGGCTTTTAAAATGTTATTATTTAGAACAGCCACCTCTAACAGCCCTAGCAGAGTTTTTTGTTACATCAACATTATGTCTAGCATTGAGGGCGAGGTTGTGGCTGATATATCTATGCCCAAGGTGATATTACGTGCTGAGTATTCTGTAGACTCAGTTCCTTGAATTTTGGGTTGCCCCGTACTCTTGGCAGTCATAGATGATCTAGTCTGGGCAGAGTCATTTCTCTGTTTCCTCCTTGAATCAGTTAAGATCATCCCTTCACAATCCGTATCAATGCCGGACAGGGAGAAAATCCGAGGAGAAGATAATCTGGGTTCCGGGATGGGATCGATTCGGCTTAAGTTCAATTGATTACGAAAGAATACATCCATCCCGGTGGCACAGTCATCCAGATTCACTTGTTCATTTGATAGTTCTTTATTTAGATCCGGGTTTCTTACAGGGGTTTGCATTCTCTTAAAATGCTTGCCTACGAAGTCCTTTATTGATTTTGATACTTGCGCTCCTCCTTTCACCCCTGCGCGGGTGTCGTCGACCGTACTTTTGTTTCTCTTGGAAGACCTCTTTACCATTCCTTTGGGTGATTCCAAACGTTCTACCAAAGTCCCATTTTCAGGTATAGACTCATTAGTAAGGCTGTCAGGATCTTTTCGCCCTTTATGAACTTTTTGCTTTCTTGGCGCCATCTTCCACGGCACCTTACGATCTCTTTAACTTTTCAAATTGAGTTAAGGTTAGCTTTGCTGTATGAAACTTAAGCCTCCTTTCTAGCAGTGTATTGTGTCGCCGTACATTAGCTCCACCCCCCTTTTATTAATCTCTAATTGTAATTATAATTAAAATTAGGGGTGCCACTTTTCTATGTCCTGTAGACTGGAACAAAAAGTAGTAAAACAAGTCGCCTGGTCTCAATTGCCGTCCACTTACCTCCACTGTGCATTGGCTGGCTGACGGACCGATTTCCCTGCTTCTGCCCATGGACTTCTTTTCCCTTGGGCAGTTTCCTTTAGGCTCCTCCTCTGTTGTGCCCCCCTGGATCACCTGAGGCCCTTTGCCTCACCGCCTCCTGGCAAATGCTTCTGGGTTATCTCTGGGCTCAGGGATTTAAGGATTAGAGCAACTACAGAACCCTCAGTCCATTTCAGCTCCCCAGGCTCCTGGCACCCACGTTTAGTTTGTCTGGGCGCCAAAGGCGCTATCGTTACTGCTGAGCCTCAGGTGTGGTAAAATGCCATGCTGGGTCGGTTATTCGCGGCAGCCTCGCTCCACAGCTCCTCAGCACCGCAAAGGCGCAGTGTAGGCTTTCCGTCCGCGTCACGTCTCACTCTCGCTGCCGCCTCCCCCCCCCAAGTGCGCGCGCGTCCGCGTCAGTCTCCACGCTGCGGTCAGTCAGCTGCACAGGGAGAGAAAGCTGTTCAGTCACTCCTACGAAAGATGGAGTGGTGGAAGGAAAAAATACTGCGACCCTACTGAGCAGCCTTTATAGATAGGGGAAGGGAAGACCCGCTTGAAATGACGGGATGGGTGAAGGACAGGCAGCGCTTAACGAAGAGCAGACACCAAGGAGAGAAACGTAAAGATGGAAAAGAGCAAAAAGGAAGCAACTAGAGACGGGTGGGTGGGAAAAAGCAAGGAAGATATTTGTAGTGTTTCATGTTTGCATGAGACGGTGAGAAGCAGCAACTAAAGGGAGGGTCGGGGTAAATTGAGAGCGGTCTAGAGCAGCCATGTTAAGGGAAGGAAAACCTGCAGCATCAAATGGCAAGATGAGAGAGGGGCTGGCAAGGGAAGGAGCAGTCAATACATAGGGGAAAGATAGGGTGGGAAATAACAAGGGAGGAGCAAGCAGCTGACACTTGTGTAAAGCTGGAAGAAGTGATGAGGAGCCCACAGCAGGGAGAGGCAGTGAGATGTAAAACAGTCCCTACAGTGAAATACAACTACTCAATAGAAGGCGGAAGGATACACCCAAACCGCTAATAACATTAGGTGACAAATATTTATGTATATTCCGCTGGGCTGAGTCAAGCCATGAATGATGAAGTCTCAAGTGAATGGCTGAAAACAAATGAATGAAAAAAGCTAGTGGCTGAAGAAATAAGACCTAGACCACTGTAAAGTATATTAGAAACACTGTTCGACATCTGCACTCTAAAATTCAACACCTAAAAATAACCCAGACCTAAAAATACACTAGACAAAATGATAAACGCATGCAGCTAAATATGCCCTAATGTGAGGAGTTTACATGACTGCGCACCATAAATATCCAATGATCACACTTTGCCATCACAAGCGTCACAAAAAGCACACAAAAATCACAAACCAAAAGGTATGTTTAGCGGTCTGGAAATCACTATGCCCAACAGTTTAATCATCACTGCCCTAAATTAACATCCCTTTCCGTTGCTGTAATCAAACACCTAATGAAAAGTTAGTATTGCGTTCACTGAAAAATATAATATTTTCCTGTGTTTTAGGAATGTTACAAAAAGAACATCGGCAACCACGGCGCCTGCTTGCTGTATCTGTGAATGCAGTTACTGCGCCGGTTCTAGTTATTATGTGCTCTTTGAAGGAGGCAGCTGGCAGGCTAGCTTCTAATTTCAGAGTCTACCTTATTAATTTTCATGAAAGCAGCAGAAAAAAGCAGATGGCGAGATGAGAAAAGTATTTAAATGGTAGGCCTTTACACTTGTGTCATAAATTTGGCAGTGCCATTGTTCCTCGTCAGCAGGGCTCGGATTGCTCTCGGATCTCCAACCAGCTGGGGCTCACAAGGCCTTTTTATGCTAATTCGTCGGCACCGCGAGCATGACGGGAGTACGTCACGGCGTTTGTTTTGCTTAGCATTATATAGAAGACCCAACTGACCCATCGTATACAAGGTGGGATCACCTATTAGTAGAAAAACTAAGTGGATCGAGGATCGTGTGATCCGCATAAATCGGGAACTTTAAGAAACCAATCAATATTGTCTTGGGGGTGGAAAGTTATGATTCACAAAAGCAGATTAATTCCATATCGAATTTTGACTTATTTTCTGAACAAGCATTGGCAAAGCCAATGGGCCTTGCCTTTGGGACAATGGTTTTTAGCCATGCGTGTTCAGCATTCCCAATGCTGCTCAGCATGGCTAAGTAAAATAAAGTACAAAGAAGGGATTATGATGCGCGTGTGGCTGTGTCATTTTGTAGCTGCACTCACCATTTTTTTTAAATGTAAAATATACCGGGGGGGTGGGGGGGGGAAGCAACAAGGAGGGCGGGGGCAGAGAAGAGAATCAATGGGCAACAGAGGAGGAGGGCATGGGTGGGAGGAGGCAACACTGAGGGCGGGATGGGGAGGAGAAGCAGCGTGCAAGAAAGAGGGGTGGGAGAAGCATCTCAGAGAGTAGACGGGGAGAAGTAGCAATGGGTGAGAGAGAAAGATCGCGGGTGGAGGGAAGCAACAGAGGGCAGGGTTGAAGAGGAGAAACAATAGGTGAGAGAGCAACATGGAGCAGGAGGGGGAGAAGCACGGGTAAGAAAGCAACATGAGGAGTACATGAGGACGAGGGAAACATGGTGCGTGTGGGGAGAAGCATATGTGCAACATACAGCAACACAGAATGCAGTGGTGGAGAGAGTAGTGATTTATTTATAGTTCTTACCATCAGTGGTGGTTCCTCCGCTAAGGCGGAGGAGTGTTGCCCACTGCTTTGCAGCAGTGAAGTAAAGGAAACATAAAATGATAACTCGCGTTATCATTTTATGTTTCCTTCTGCGGCAGCTTTGCGTTTGGGGCAGGGCTGCTCCGATGACAGAGGAGCAGGGGAGGAGTGGTTTGCCCACTCCTAAATGCACGTGACTGTTTGGCAGGACCCCTGGGGCCGGCCAAACATTCATGCTCACTTCGCATCTTCTCCATGCAGGTTGCATTACAGCCTGTGTGGAGAACATGCCCAGGCCCCCATTCCTTGGCTTAGCGCCAATCCACGGCGCTCAGACCAATCACAACGCTGCATTGCAGCATAGTGATTGGCTATCAGGCGGCTGGGAACTCGGTGCTTCCTGCCACTTCCTGTATCCTGCTGAAGGACCGGAGCCGACGGCCGTCACAGGTAAGTGTTTTTTTTCCTTTCTTTTTTTGTCTACCACTCCCCACCCCCACCCGGGTCCAGTTTCTAAATGCCCCCATTGTTGGCATATACAGGAGCAGAGATGAAAATATTTGATGGAGGAAAGATGGGAGATTGTGAGTTGGCAACGATCAAGCAATTTGGAGAAGTGGGTATTAAAACTCAGCTCCTCTGACTAACACCATACCCACTAGTCCACATTGTCTAGTTAGAGGTCTGAATGCCTAGGTTGCAAGCGTTCAAGGTGTCCTGTGCAGTTGCTATACCTTGATTATTGCCAGCATTTAGCCCGTTCACAGGAACGGTCAAGTGAGGCACATATACTAACAGCCACAGGAGAAACCTGTAATGATTAGCCCAAGATGACGCAATGTGGTCAGGAGGGTAAGCCTTCATTAGGTACAGAGGTTCAACTGTCACCAACTTACTAACAATACCACTGTACCAGGTGTACTGTGAGGGAGGGGACCCCTCCACAAGAGAAATGTTATACTATCTGGTTATTGTGGTCAGTTATTTATAGCGCTTAATATCAGCATTCAGCAGGTTTATAAGCAGTTTCAATTTGACAGTTGCTTTGCTGAAGAACACACAGACTCTGTAAATAGGTGAATCAAGGAGATCACGACTATCCTAAATTCATACTCACCTTTGTGGGGTGCGGGGGAGCTCAGAGCAAGTGGGCATCTTCCCGATCCAAGTTAGCGTGAATAGTGCTAGAGGAGGCCTAGCAACCTGAACAGGTGCAACGCAAGTTAATGGTGTTGCAAGTCGATGTACGTCAAATCCCAAGACACATGGCCCCTTTGTAAATGCATCTCAGTTTAAAAGTAAAGCCATTTACGCTATTTCTCACCAATTGACACAGCATGCGAAAAGCAGGCAAAGTCCCCTCCTATTACCTGTTACATTAACATAGCCTCACGGAGCCGTATTGCGTAGTATATTGCATCGCAATAGATCCCTTCACCTGGTGCTCACTTAAATTGGATGCCGCACTGCCTGCGGAAATACAAACATAGGATACGCGGGGTTTATGCAGGTGCATTTGTTTTATTTTTCCGAGCCCCCTCCAGCCTTGCAGGGATCTTGCAGCTGGAGCAGAGCAGCCCTCGGCAGCTGACAGTGTGCAGAGAATCCAGACGGAGGAGTCCTGTTAATATTCTGAGACCGCTCCCAGTGAAAGAAACCCATCAGTTTTTCCACCCAACCTTTTTTGCCATGTTTTGCTGTGACAGCGTGCTAGAAATTAGAGCGTCTTGCAGTCAGACCATGAAACTGCTTTTCCTAAACTCACACCGGGCACTGTCCTTTTTTTCTGATGTTATATATTTACAACTAACAATAGCACAACTCTCGCTTTTTTTTCCCCCTCGCTCAGCAGTCACATAGGATCAACACCTAGGAGCGAAAAAGTGAATGCCATTAACTGAAGGGACGATTACCAGCTTCACAAACTCATCATGGTAATTTTATTACCCCATCCCCGGATGTATTTTTAGGCCTCTACTAGCCAGCGCTTGCGCGGTCTCTGCGAGACATGCTGTATTCAGGATATGGGCTTTAAAAGCGCCACCCATTTTCAAGGACTGCCCCCGTTACATGTGTTGGTACTCTGAGCTTGTGAGCACAATTTCTTTAAACTGGAGCAGTTGAGACAAGTGCTCATGGTTTACAGAGCTCCGTTATAAACCGGGCTGTAAATCTTGCTCTTATCTTGCCACATTTGCTGTGCATTCAAAGACAGAGGTCTGTTTTGGCTGCAGCTGCCTCCTCCTCCCTCCTGCTTTTGAGACGCACGGCCTGGCGTCACACTTCCGCCTTCCTATGGCTGCTGCTGCCTCCGTCTCAGAGCTCAACAAGCATTTGCAATGCAATAGGTCTCGCATTTGTGAGAGTTTGAGCTATTGGCATTGTAAATGACAATCAATCAATTAATCAGGGTATTTTAAGCGCGCTACTCACCCGTGGGGGTCTCAAGGCACTGAGGGAGGGGGGGGGTGGAATCAGCAGATCGGTTTAGCCGAAGAGCCAAGTCTTGAGAGTCTTCCTGAAGGTGTTCAGGGAGGGGGCGCGTCTGATGTCTCCCGGGAGCTCGTTCCAGGTATTGGCTGCAATGTGGGAGAAGGATCTTCCGCCTGCTCTGGCTCTGTGGATGCGAGGGGTTTCAGCCAGTGCGAGGTTGGAAGATCTGATGTTCCTTTTGGGTACGTGGAAGTGGATTCTGTTGTTGAGGTATTCGGGTCCGGTGTTGTGCAGGAATTTGTAGGCATGGGTGAGGATCTTGAAGGTGATTCTTTTCTCCACGGGGAGCCAGTGGAGTATTCGTAGGTGTTCGTGCCGGGGGATGCCGAGGACGAGTCTGGCGGCGGTGTTCTGTATCGTCTGGAGTTTGCGGAGTTGTCTTTTATTTATGTGTTTTGAAAATTTGCAAGCGGTGCGTAAACACGCACTTTGTACTTCTAGTCGTTACTTATGAGAAGCAAGGCTGGCAGTAACTGTGCATCTTTTACTGCCAGCCTTGCTTCTCGTAAACAAGGACTATAAGTACAAAGTGCATGTTCACGCATCACTTGCAGGTTTTCAAAACACAAATAAGAGGCATTGTCATTTACAATGCCAATAGCTCAAATTCTCGCAAATGCAAGACCCATTGCATTGCAAATGCATGTTTGGTTTTTTTTAGGTCTTGCCTAGGCAGCACTTGTGCTGTCTCTTCGAGACATGTTGTATTCAGAATATAGGCTTTAAGCTCCGCCCATGTTTTAAATTGGCTCCTTTGTCTGTCTTTTGGAAGTGCATTTTTTTTTTCCTTTGGCTAATTTCTTTAGTAGTCCCTCCTTTTTTACTGTTGTAACCTCCCAAAAGGACTGCCCCAGTTACATGTGACCTTACTCTGTACCTTTCATTTACACTTTCCGAGCACTCTTTTGTTGATGACTTCGTTGTTGAAGGTTGCATTGCAGGCACTAAAGCTACGCACTTCCCAGACACTTTCCTGTAATTGAAGTTCCGTTTATTTGTTTCTGTTCCTTAGCGTTCACTGCTTAGTAAGAGTGCCTGCATTAAAACATTCGTTTTTGGGTTTTTTTGCAGTGCGCCATGTCATGCTATAACTTTCACAATGGCAGCTGCGCGCCTTTCTTTTGTTCTGAGCAGCTCGCCGTATTCAACTTGTAAAACATTATCTGTGTATTTTTGCAGCACGCCATGCCACGCTTTAACTATAACAATTGGTGTTTGCTATTCTATATCATTGCAATCTGTTTTTTCATGGGCACCTCAAGGATAAGGGAGTCATGATAAACCCACCAATATACAACCTGGGAATATACAAGCTGGTACCTCCAGTCTACCTGGCTTGATAAATAAATCGCAGATCTATCATTTTCAGGCCACCCCAGTTCAAACTCGAACTACACTTCCCAGCTATGTCACAAGGCAAGATGCTGTTTAGCCAATGGGCTTTGCCCGTCCGAGAACCAAGCCTCATATCCAATCAAATGCACCAGCATGGGCCAGTAGGTATTTAGCAATCCCTCCATGTTCATTCCCGTTTAAAAAAAATCAGCGGATGGACACAGGAACAGCCTCGTAGTAGGACTTGCAGGTGTAAGGTACGTTGAATGTCTGTGCACCCTACAATACACCTGATCTTCAACGTTAACGTTTCAGCACTCACACGTTCACCGTAGTTGGTAGCATGTTTTCATAGTGATACTCTGGAACGCTCAACCAATGAAGCTCGTTTAAATTCATCGCCCGAGTTCTCCTACTGGCGTGCTTTTAGAATCAGAGGAAAGAGCTTAAGCTCATCCATCTTTTAAACCACTATAGTGCCTCATTATTTCAGGCACATTTTTAGACAAGGAATATGTATTTCAAATTAAGTCGTCTCTACATATAATCAGGCCAAGAACGCAGGCAGACACACCGGGTTAAAAGCACCTGCACAAATAGTGCGTCCATCCCATAAATACTGAAGCCGCTATGTAAACATTTCCATCACGGTGTGTTACCTTCGTTTAATCCATTTCGACTCGCTTTTTATCCTGGATGTGTTTAACATTAGACACATGCCAGAACCTTGGTAACTTAACCTACACTATCCGGTAGGCTCTGTATTCAATGGGTGCAGGTGCATGCAAAGTAGCACCGGAAACACGGGGTCTGGAGGTACCTTCAAACTAATCCATGTACCTCCCGCAGGACTAGAACCCCACATGAAAAAAGAAAAATAAATAAATCGAACCCCATTTTTGACCTTTAAGTACACCCTGGATTTCCTACAGGAATGTTGTTCCATTATCAGCATGTGAGACAGTAATACATCTTATGAACTAAAGGAACTTATGACCTATATGTCTCCTACCAGCGAACGAACACCCCAAGTGAATTTACGCAGAAGGCTTTGAGTTGGGCCCAGAACACTCACCTGAGTGGAGGTGCAGTACTTTGACTTGACCTTCTCAATTCATTGAACGGTATGTTCATAATGTCTATTTTTTCCTCAAACGTGTATGCAATATGGCTCTCCATTATGGAAAAGTTGATCTGGCTGTCCCTCCGGGCTGCCAGGAACAGGGTTAAGCTCTAAATCAAACATGCTTTTTGTCTATTTTGATGAGAGAATGACATGGTCACTCACTCGCTGTTTCCCTTGTTTTACATAGTGCCCTGTACAATCATTCCATCAGCCCTTCTCCCCGTGCCATCCCTAAATCATCACTCCACTGCAAAATAAAATAAAAAACATTGTCATTTAAAACTCCAATAGCTCTAACTTTCACAAATGCGAGACCGATTGCATTGCAAATGCTTGTTCTCTCTTGCTGATATGAGGGGCAGCCTTTGTGGCAACTGGCGCAGGAGGAAGCTGCGAAAGACGACGGGTTTCCTCAGCTGCGAGAAAGATAAACAAGAGTGTGTATGATTTGTGCATTTTATTCCACCGTTATCTCACGTGAAAGGAAGAAGAGGTGTTGAGACAGTGAGTTTTTCCGTTACAAGTTTTAAAGTTCATTTAAAGCATGTTTCTGCTGGCAGAGGCACAAACATGTGCCCGATGGCGGGGGCGGAGCCTCCAAGCTAGCCCTCCCTTAATTAGAACCATAGCATTATCCGTACATCATCGATGGCAACGAGGCAGAGGGCAGGAGCGCACAGAGAAGAAATAGTACCTTAATCATGTTGGAAGCAGCAAACGGGCACTGATTAAGTTAAATGAATCTGTGCTTGGTCCCTGCTCCACAGAGACAAATAAAAGTGGCGTTTGGCCTGCGCTACCCAATTAAAAGGCAGAAAAGAAGAATGCAACCAAAGAAATGGTAAGCACTGGTCAGGTTGCAAGCCCTTTATTGAAAACAATAAGTGTCTCGCAAGCAAGCATATGCTATTGCAGGCTTAACCCTTAAAATAAGGTGTTATATTTAAAATGACAGCAACTGAAAAGCTAGAGTCCCCGCTCATTTTTTCAGTCTCGCCTACCAGATGGCTTTTACCTGTCTGTACGCAAAAGCTTCTTGTGGACCAGACCAGAAACATACAGTGGACTTAGAGCCCACCTACTACTTATCAGTGTTGGCTTTGCTGCTTTCATTTACTTGGCTTACACAAGAAGATGGAGGAAAACCATTGAGTATGTTCCTCCATTAGAGAACCGCCTCTATACCATCCCTCTACTTTGGCTAATTTGTATCCTTCCACTGCTCACAAACAAGAAACTACTTTTTTTCTTTTCTTGAAGCACTCCATGAGTGTATGTTTTCAGGATCTCTCCCCCATGTGCTGCTCCCTCCCCACCAAATTCCTGCACATCACTTCCCGAGGGCTCTGTGTTGTTCCCCCATTTGACCTCTCCCTAATGAGCTACTTCCTACTCCACCAGTATCTGTCCTGTGCGCTCTTTGTTGCTTCCTCCTGCCCCTGCCTATTACTGCTTCCTTCTTGACCTTTTTTTTTTCTTCTCAATTATACT
Organism: Calotriton arnoldi; assembly: GCA_963921515.1. Lineage (NCBI taxonomy): Eukaryota > Metazoa > Chordata > Amphibia > Caudata > Salamandridae > Calotriton > Calotriton arnoldi. Next base: position 466,961 of record CAWUFW010002370.1, read on the forward strand.
ACCCCCCCCCCATCCATTGCTACCTCACGCTGTCTCCACTGATTCTCAAAAACCTTCTTTGCTGTTTCCGCACCCCTCTCAGTATTTAAATTAAAAAAAAATATATTTTTTGGAGGGCCAGGCAGCTGCCATTGGCTGCCGGTCCACCCAGTTTTTAAATGGCGCTTTTAAGCGGGTTTTTCTTTTTCCGTTCCGCATGGCATCCACAATCTTGAATTGGTAAATAAGAAAAAAATAAAGAAAATGGCACCCATGCCAATCCGTGGGCACGTGCATGCATGGTGATGCATGTGCACACTTATATCATCCCCAGTGAGCCTATTAAATGGCATAGTAGGGCCTTGACACGTATACAATGGCACTTTTTTCTTTTTAGTGATGTTTGCCAATGCTGCTGCACATCACTAAAAACCATGTAGTCCTTTACCAATGCTGTACAAAACTGCCATAAAACATTGACCTAGGCGAGACCTGCTGGCTTTGCCAAAGCTGTTTTCCATGCTATTCTAGGTCACATTCAAGTAGGGTGGTTCAGGTCAGTCCATAAACCCGGTTTAAATACCTCTTGAATCATGTTAAAATTCGTAGTCTGCTTCACAAACCTCAACTAAGCTCAATCAGTACAGCCAATCAACATAGACAACAAGTTAATCAGTAAGGTTGAACATATTTATAGCAGTTTTTTGCCTGGGAATACAGCTCCTGACCCCCTGAGGAGTCCTCCCTCTGGCATTGAGCCCTACTCTCTTTCCTCTTTCTATCCTATTTCCCCCCAAAGCCCTGGAAGCTTTGCTTATCAAGGTAAAGTCAGGGTCCCCGGATGATCCTCTGAAACCTGACCTTTTTATAAAGTTCCAACAATGTCTATTACCTAGGTGCTTGGAGCTGATCAATCGGTCTCTATCCTCTGCGTCTATCCCCAAATTGTGGAAACACGCCAAAGTTGCTCCTCTGCTGAAAAAACTGACACTGGAGGTTTCCAAGCCTGAAAACTTCCGACCAATCTCCCTGCTACCATTCCTTTCCAAAATTACGGAATCACACGACAATACTATTTTAACCCAATACCTGGAAGTTAATTCGATACTGGACTCATCTCAAAATGGTTTCCGGCCTCGGCATAGTACTGAGTCCGCTCTGCTTGCGGTTACGGAGCAGCTACAGGCCGCTCTGGATGCGGGCAGAACCTCAGCGTTGATTCTGCTTGACCTGAGCGCAGCTTTCGACACGGTCTCCCACAAGATCTTGCTACACCGGCTGAGGGAGATCGGTATCGATGGCAAGGCCCTTTCTTGGTTCTCGTCTTTCCTGGCAAACCAGACCTTTCAAGTCACCTCCCCTCCTTTCTACTCCCTCATCCACCCGCTACGCTGTGGCGTCCCCGAGGGCTCAGCATGGAGTCCTACCCTATTCAATGTCTACATCTGACCTCTGGCTTTGATAGCAAAAGCCCGGAACATCTCCTGTGTGTCATATGCTGACGACACGCAGCTGCTGCTTTCCTTCTCTAGCAATTCCAGCCAGGATTCAGCGAAATTTCAGGAAGACCTGGCTGCTATCTCTGATTGGATGGCTGACAACTACCTCCAATTGAATTCTACCAAATCTGAAGTCCTCCTGGTGGGTAGGGCCTTCCATCTTTGGGGCAGCCAGTGGTGGCCCCCTGCATTTGCTGCACCCCCGCCTAAATCTGTGGTCAAGAACCTGGGAGTGTTGGTGGATAGCACCATCTCCTTTGAGGCCCACGCTAAATCAGTAGCAGGTACCTGCTTTGGATTGTTATGGGGTGTTAAACCTGGCATCCTGGGCGTGGTTTTCCCTGACTTTTTGCCTCTACCTCCTGTGTTTCTGATGCTGTGCTGGATTTAGTTTTTGCTGGCTTAGATGCTTTGGGCACTTTGCCACTGCTGATCAGTGTCAAAGTGCAAGTGCTCCCTGTGTGAATTGATATTGTGATTGGTTCTCCCTGATTGGCATATTTGTTTTACTAGTAGGTCCCTAGTAAAATGCACTGAGTGTGCAAGGGCTGGTAAATCAAATGCTACTAGTGGGCTTGCAGCTCTGATTGTGCCACCCACATGAGTAGCCCTGATAAGAGGCCTCAGGCCTACCACTGCAGTGCCTGTGCACAGTTTGTTAACTGCCATGTCGACTTAGCAAGTGCACCCACTTGCGAGGCCCTACCCGTCCCTTTTCTTACACATAAGACACCCCTATGGTAGGCCCAAGGTACCCCCCTGGGCAGGGTGCAGTGCATGTGAAAGGTAGGACATGTACTGGTGTGTGTGTGTAACATGTCCTGATAGTGAAATAGTGTCAATTTCGTTTTTCACTATTGAAAGGCTATCTTGCCCCATAGGACAGAATGGAGAATGCTTTGTAACATTTTACAAACGTATCTTCCCATAGGAATAAGATAGAAAAATTGAGTTTGGTATCCCTGAGCTCAGGATTTAATAACATCTTTTAGTAAAGATGGTTTTTAAATTATGTGTTTGAAAATAGCACTTTTAGAAAGGGGCTATTTTCTTGTTTAACCTTCCTGTGTGCCTCTGCCTGTTTGTGGATGGACTGTCTGGCTTTGTAGTGACAGGGGCTGGGGAGGTGCAGTGGCTCCAGGAGTCTGGATGAGTCGGCACTAGTCTGAATAGGCCTGATCTGCATTTGGAGTGGTGGGAAGAGTAGCACCTGTACCTGAATAGGGCTGTGCCTGCCTTCCACAATGCTAGCTCCGCCCCCCTGTGGTGTGTCTGGAGCCAAGGCTCACACTGACAAAGGATGTTGTTGTGCACTTGCAGAGAGCCCCCCCCAGAACTGGGCTCAGAGTCCCTTGCACAAAGAGAACAAAGACATTTTGGGGTATAAGTATCAGACCCAAAACCCCAGACTTTTAGATCATTCCTGGAATTCAAGAGGAACCTTTGCCAAGGAGAAGAGCTGGAGAGACTGAGGAGAAGTACTGCCCTTGCTGTGTGTCTGGGGTTGGCCTGGAGAAGGACTTTGCTGTGTGCTGTGTCCCATGCTTGAAGGAGATCTCCAAGGGCCTGAAGTGAGCTGGCCTCCTGTTCAGAAGTCTCAGGGACACAAAGACTTTACCCCCATCTCCCCTGATCTCTGCTTTTGTGAGTTCTGACTTGCCTTGAGGTGCCTGTGCCAGTTTTGAGCCTCTGGAGGTTGTTGCTGCTGTTTGGGAGCTGCAGAAAGAAGAAACGTGAAGAACTGCTAAAATCGACGCATCGCTCTTCTTGCGGCTGTTTTCTTGTCGCATCTCCACGGCGCGAGAAGAATTTCCACGCATCGCTGTGCCGCTGCAAAAACCGTCGCAGTGCCTGTCGCCGCTGCAAGAATCGACGCATCGAGGGATCGCGGCTGAAGAGGACCGACAGCGCCTCTCGACGCCGCTGCTTCGATCGCCGACGTATCCCGGATTTCCCTGCATCGTACCTGTGCGGCACGCTTTCCCGACGCATCACCTGCGAGCCGGAACCGTCACGAAGAATCGACGCAGCACTCCCCATACAGACCGGACTCGACGTAACTCGTCCTCTGCGTGTCGCAGAACTGTCGCATCGCCTCCCCAAGGTCTCAGGAGTGTCGCATCTCTGTTTTCCGACTCTGTGGCCGTTTGGCTTTGGAACTTTGACGCATTTACATGTACTTTAGTGAAAAGTCACGCATCCATAGTTTTCTATGGTACAAGTTCTTGAAACCTTTTGTGTATGTTGGATTTTTGTTGTTTTGGTCTTGTTTAGTTTAGATAAAGATACTTTACTTTTCTAAACTGGTGTGGTGTCCTTTTGTGATGTTTTCACTGTATTACTGTGAGTGTTGGTACAAATACTTTACACATTGCCTTTGGGATAAGCCTGTCTGCTGGTGCCAAGCTACCAAGGGGGTGAGCAGGGGTTATCTAAAGTGTGTATCCCCCTTACCCTGACTAGAAGCAAGGGTTCCTATTTGGACAAAGGTACCTACCTCTGCCAACTAGAGACCCCCATTTCTAACACGAGGCTTAAAGCCTAGGCTAGGACTTTTTGATCCCCACACCCGGCAGCTGATTGTCCAATGTACTGTCCTGGCCAGATTGGACTACTGCAACACGTTGAATCTTGGCTCTAACAAGTCAGTGATCAAAAGGCTCCAACGTGCCCAGAACGCTGCAGCCCGCGCTCTGTTCGCGCTCCCTTAGCACCGTCACGTCTCTTACCTCCTGCACCGGTTACATTGGCTGCCTATAGAACAGAGAATCCACTTTAAAGCTCTATTTATCATCAATTAGATTTTCTCGGGCCTCTGCCCTAGTATTCTGAGTGATATGCGTCTCCCTCATGCACCCGCCCGTGCTTTGCGCTCAGCGGATCTCCATCTGATCAGAGTGCCACAGGTACGCAGGGCCAGAGCGGGTGGTCGCTCGTTCAAGGCGTTGGCGCCTGCCCTTTGGAACTCCAAATCCTTTTCCTTCCCGCAGCATCTCTGACCATTACGTTTTTAGAAGGGCTGTGAAGACTTGGCTATTCTTCGATCACTAAGCTGCCTCTCCTTCCCACTCTACCACACAGTCGGCGCTGGGACGTCCCGTTGCTGGGGCAGCCATGCGCTCTACAAATAATTTAACATAACAAAGGTGGCATAGAGTAGGAGGCACTGCCCAGCGGTGTTGGCAGAATTGTGTGGGTCAGCAGGTGTTGAGGAACTGCTGATGAAAGAAGTCTGTAGGAGACCTGGATGCAGCTAAAAGCACACCAGAGAAAGCCTGATTGAACTTAAAAATCTGCAGGATGGCCTGGTTAATGGCTGCAACCTGCTGCGGAGTTAATATGGGCCCGGGGAACTCATGGCACGTGACTCCAAGTTCGGCTTAGGATCGGAGTCAGACACTGATGACAGAGTTCGGTGCGGACAGAGTTCGGTGCAGTGATTGTGTGATCTCCCCCAGAATTTGAAGCATCTGAACATCAAAGAGCTTCGAGTGTGGTGGTGCTAGTGCTTCTTCTTGACTTTTCTTCGGATTGGTCTTGGCCTTTGACCAAGATAAAGTACCAATACCGAGATAACTTCCTATGTCCTACAAGGTAGAAATTGGCCTATATTTCTCAGATAGTCTTCAGGTGCATTACAAAACACTTGTTGCAGGATTTGTGCTCAAAACAATATAAGCAGTGTGGGTCCATCAGACATCTGCTTCCAGTATGCACAGCCCAGCCTGAACTCTGCCAAAGTTAAGAATGTACTGAAAAAACAAAAACTAGTATGAGCAGAACTCTAGATTGAAGTCTTTGGGAGCAGAGAAAGAGAAACGGGCGTCAGCACGTCTCGTGGTTGTCACCTTTATGCTGCTCCGGGTCATCATGTCTGAAGGTGTGACAGTGGCAACAAAAGGGGATGGTGCAACTTGTCAGCACAAAGGAGCTACTGCAAGAATTGTTTGATCCATTCTGGGACCTGGGGAGATTTACAAGGTGAGGAATCCATCATAATTATAAGGATTCTACCCACAGCCATTAGTGGTCAGAAATACTAGTAAATGAATGCCCCCTCAGAAGGTCACCATGGTTATGTATTAACTGATTAGTACGTTGATCTCCTCGTGAACTTGGAACCCTGGTGCAGACGTCTATTCTCCTAGTTTATTTCCAGCTCCTAATTTCCCTCACTATTCGTGAAACGCAATTCAGCCATTGTGATGCATCATAAATATACATATATATTTTTTTTTTTAAAGCATCAAATTCCAGACAGACTCTTGTACTCCATACTAAATGATCACCTGAAACAGACCCTCAGAACCCATTGGCAGCTTCATAGAAGAGTGTTCTGCCATCATCACACAACCTTCTCAACCTCAAATAACTTTTGGATTGAGCAACCTCTTGTCTAAATGCCCCGTTAACATCACCAAAATCGTTAGAACCCGGAAAATTAAATAAGTCTAGAAATCAGTTGAGTCCTCAGCTCCATTACACATGACAGGGCCTGCTCAAAATGCCACGCCATTCATAACAATCATACAAAACTAACATGAAAACCCTAGTTTCGTATTTTTATTCCAACTCCGGGGGCCATCCATAGCGGTTTGATTTTCAAAAGGATAAAACTTTGGTGTGAAATATTTATCAATTTAATACTGCTGATTATAGATAAATAAATGCATTGAAGGGAAAATCTTCACGTGAGCCATGTAAAAAACAAATACTCACGTGTCTCAAAGTACAATTTTCAACACATATCGTGTTATGAAACTATTTTTAATTGCGCGCATCCGCTTTCGTACCAACAAGCTTTGTACTCCGCCTCCGTTTTTACGTTGTGGACCTATGCAGCGAGTCAGCTTTCAGTGGGGGGTGTTGATATGTTTTGGCCCCGATTCGCTGGTGCTGAATTTAAATATGGAATCCAAACCTCACAGGCCGGCCGGTCTCCATGTCCGTTTATTGGCACTGCACTGACTCTTACTGAGCAAGAACATGGTTTCTTGAGAGATAACCCTAGGCCCTGATTACGGCATTCTTTGGGTTTTGGCAGGCTCGTTTGGTGTATTTTATGGCTTCCGGCACTTAGAAGGTTTATGTGCGGTTATCTGAGAAAGGGGGCTGCACAAAGAGGCAGCTGCGAGCAAGAACCCCACAGCTCTAACTGGTAAAAAGTATTGTGGGCTGAACACGGAGCTTAATTATGAATGAATTGATAAATAAATATTTTGTTTAAAAAGTACAGCGTTTTTCTCAGAGCCCATAGACTGTGCTGGTTCCTGAACACCAAGGCTGCCAGGGACTCCACCCGATGCCTCTTTCTTCCACCACCCTACACTTCCTGTCTCTTTATGCCACTCTTGCAGGCTCTTTTTGACAACTGCTTTCTCCCGTTACCACTGTTGTACTCTCTTTCTCTTACTCATTTCAGCCTTTGCTGCCTCTCTGGGTCAGGGTCAAAGTCTGATGGTGAAATCCCTGTCCCAAAATTGGGCCGGTGCCCACCACCTCCACAAATGAAGCACTGCTGAATGTCACAAACATTGTTGAGGGCGCATATTATACACTTTGTCGGACAGAAACAAGTACAATGTGGTCACAAAAAGGCAACAAACAAAATTAAAGCTTAACGAATTATATTCGATCTACAACACGCTTAATGATCTATGAGCCCCAATCAGGTGGAAAGTACACCTTGTTAGCTCTGGTGCCCTCAATAGGTTTTTATAGTGCCTGGATGTCATTCATATCCAGTAAGGTAGAGAGTAGACCAGACCGCTTTGGACACATCTCTCATCCTTTCCTACTATGAACACTTCGGGAAATGGATTTGAGTGGTGGTGCCCTAGTTTGGCTGTCTTCTTCCTACCAGGCTGCCCTCAAGCACCAGGTTTATTCCTCCAGGTCTGTCTAGCTTCCTCACATGTGAGTGTTCTACAAGGATATTCATTATGTCCTTCACCGAGTAATATATACATCACTTCACTGGCCAAACTGATTAGATCAGGAGTCTCCAAACTCCTGAGTAATAAGAGGGACTTCTGATCAATGAAAATTATCCAGAGCAACTAACAGTGGTAATAGTGACTACATTGGACAAGATTACATTAGTGACCACTGTGTGCAGGATTGCCAATAATGATCACCTCTGTGCATTAGGCATGGTTGCGAGCAGTAATGTAAAAAGGTTTTATCAATTTGGAATACCACAACATGGGTAATACATAGCTGTCATAGCTGAATGGCCGTCTTTCAAACTCTGCTCAAAGAACGGTCATCCAGGCCATATTTATTTCCAAGCTAGATTATGGAAATCTTCTCTATCTAGGTGTCAAGAGCTTATTCAGGTGGCTGCAAATTGTGCAAAATACGGCGGCTAGACTTCTACTCCATCCTCCAAAGTTCTTTCTGACTGCCAATCTATTTCAGGAACTTCACTGGCTCCCTATTGAGCGCCTCATCCAATTCAAAACACTGTGTTGTGTGCATAAATACTTATCTAATCCCGGCCCTACCCATCTTAGATCTCTGGTGTCACCATATACATACAATCGATCCTTGCAGTCGAGTAATCTCGACCTTGCTTTAGTTCCTAGAACCAGGAGATCCCGGCAAGGAGGTTGAGCCTTTTTCTTCTTCGGTTCAAAGCAATGGAATTCCCTCTCCCCTGATCTGAGGGCCTGTCGCCCCCTTTTGACCTTCCAGAAGAGGCTGAAAACCTGATTGTTCTTAACCTCTTGGAATAGGAAAATCCTTCCGATATGTCACCAGATCCATTTGGGTAGCATAACGCTGGGAAACCCTGTCAGGGTAGCCATGCACCGTATAAATCTAATTACCATAACAATGCCCCTGGCAACAAGGTAATAATAGGAGTAATAGGTCTCCAAAGCGCAGCATGATTTACTACTCAAAACTATAAAAATCCAATCATTTCCTGCACACATCAAATTAGGAGTTCTGTAAATACACACATTTCGTCTCCAATACACACTTTAACACTCGGTATACATATATTAACTCAATTAAGTAAATGTTTCTGTACAATTATGCTAGGCTGGGCTGCACTGCACACAGGCGGGCTACTTACAGGAGCTACTCGTTGGAGAAGCCTGGATTAGATCCCATGGCTTTCTATTTTATTGTTATTCTGATGATGCACAACTGGTGATCAGGATGGATAAAGACACCTTTAAGTGGTATACACCTCAAACCTTTCAGCCTCCAAAGAGGGTGAGACTGAATGGTTCTGGAGGGCAATACTGCTGAAAACAATAGAAAGGAAACGTTTGAGAGGGAGGAGGAAGGTTTTCAAGTCTATGAGAAGCATTTTGTTTGTTTGGAGGGTGAAGGGGAGTCTAAATGAAGATCAGAGGAGAGGTATATATGTATGTATCCATCCAGGACCACCTGGTCATCTTTGCCAAGTGCAAAAAGAACAGATGATGGATTGAATGCTGAATTAATCAAACATTCATCCCTAGTCACAGATCTGGGTTAAATCCATCCTTTTTTGCATGCCACGCCATTCCAGTTTAGACCCAGCCATCTGCAAATCAGTCTTGACCCCGTCCCCCAAGGGAACAGTCCAGCCCGGACTGCTAGCCTTGGTCTTCCCTGGACCAGAAACAAGCATCCTGGGACAGGTTTTGGGGTAACACCCCATATCAGCCAGGCTAGCTTGAATCTGGCGTTGTAGCGAGCACGGGACTCATGTCTGGGCACACCCCTCCCACTTAGAGCAACAAATGCAAAAAGAACAGATGATGGACAGAATGCTGAATTAATCAAACATTAACCCGCAGTCACAAATCTGTGTTAAATTTATTGTTTTTTTGCACGCCACACCATTCCAGGTCATCTTTGCCAAGTGTACGTAATAAAATGTGCTAAATCTAGATTCTTTTGGTTGGGACCCCTGGTTGCCCAGTGCAATGCGAGACACCTCTGTTACCACAGTGTCCAGAAAATACTAATCCATTTTGATAAAGATCTGTATCTTGTTTCTGTATTATCACATTGTCTCCTCCCAATATGGCAGGCATTGAAAAATGCTGATACTCCCCCTGCATTTGGAGTGTCCCCCTGGTTTGGGCCAAATGATGCTTACTGTAAAAGCATGGTTACTGCTTGATTCCTGATTGCGCCCGGCATTTTCTACCATTCAACCATGCGCCCGTCTAACCCCTCCCGTAACTCGAATCTCGTGCGTTACGGACCCAACTCCTGGTCCATTAACTACCCAGACAAATTGACCAGTAATGCAAAAAAGAACTTCAAGCACAGTACTCTAAAACAACACCCGGAAACACTCATTGTAGATAACTACCACACAGCGACCAACGGCAACACGAAAACTAACTTCATTTTTTACACTAATTGCCCGACTAAATGGAAAAACACCTTCTCTCTTCACCTTAAAGTCGCCAAGTCAGTAATCATTCCCTATGGTGAAAAAATCTCCACCACTATCTCTCCGACCTTCAAAGGGGAACTCCCCATTTCCATCTACAGAACTGGAACCATTCTCATACAGGCCACCGACCCGCACCTCACCACTTTTGACCGCCACTTCCCCACACTTCTTTCCTCGTTAACTCAACTGAGCCACCAAACCCTACCTCCCCTATCCCCCACCACCCTCACTAATAACGTGGAACTGATCCAATCTCCCTGCCCTGAAGAACCTCTCTTCAACTCATGGACATCCACCATCACTCACTACAATCACACTACCCCCATCATTACTCTCCACCGCCAAACGCCCACCATTATTACATCAACTGATCACACCAGGAACAACAAAATCACAATTAACAAACACCACAAGGCCGACCTCGATCTCGTCAGCTCGGACTTCACCCTCAGCCCTCCCACGACTGAAATCCCCACAGGCACTCCCCCCCTCGACCTCTGATAATCTGAACCCTCCCTCTCAAACTACCCCTTCCTCCAACACAGCCCCTCTTCCCCCGACCCTTACTTCCCCCTTGTCCAACGTCATCTCCAATCCAGCGGTCACTCTCCCCCTACCACCACTGCACACTCCCTTCCGATGTCCCACAGGCACAACCCGTCTCCACCACTTACCTCACTGACAACCCCGTGACTTCCCCATGTCCAACGTCTTCACCAATACAGCAGACACTTTCCCCCTATTATCACCGCCCACTCCCCGTCCGCCGTCGCACACCCACATACACAACCTGCCTCCACCGCTAATCTCATTGACATTCCCGGAACTCTGACTTCCTACCCAGAATTTCTCTCCCTCCTCACTTGGACAGTAGACCCTCTACTCCTCCTCTGAACTCCTTGAATGGGAGCATTACTAATCCGGCTCCCCGCGTCCAACCTCTCCCCTCTCCTAATCCCACTGATTCCGTCCAATCCCTGACCCCTGACTCTCCCTCCATAGGCCCAAGTCATTCTCGACCCCTGCCAGAAACCTTAAACTTTTTCAGCTCAATAACACAGCAACTGAACAGAATGGAGCAGAAAATTAACTCCCTTGCTGCCGATCTCCTACACTTACAACAAGACCTTCTCAACAGGACCAAGCCACCGTACTCCCTCTCGTCGGGTAGATTTGCTCAAACCCCCTCAATACCTCTCCCATGGGCCCACAGAGCACCCCCCGACCCTCCAGTCCGTCAACGAGTCAGGCACTTCGACCCAACCGGGATCGCCTCCCCCTTTCGGTATTGAAACCTGATGTGAACAACGACCCTTACCTCGCTCTGAGCCAGAAATCAGCCCCTTTCCCCATCCCTGTTATTGTTGGTACTAACAGACTCCCTAAAACTGTCCACTCACCTAGACCTCCTGCTCAATACTCCTCTATCCACCTAGCTCCCCCACCACCAAGGCTCCCCGCCCTCTCTCTTGCATGCTCCTAAACTGCAGATCAGCAGTACAACACGCCACAGACATTGCTGAAGCTCTACTCGCTGAAGAAATTGACATCGCTTTCCTCACAGAATCCTGGCTTAATGTCCACTCCACCCCCATTCTTGACATTCTCACCCCTCCAGGGTACAACATCATCAGACAAGACAGGCCAATCAAAACTGGGGGGGACTAGCCATCATTCACAAAGCTGGAATACAGATCACCAAACTTAAACCTGCAGAATACCCATCGATTGAATACCTGGGTGTCGAACTCACTGTCAAGGGCACCATATGGATCTGAATAACGAAAGGCGTCAACTCAGACAAACGGAAGGGTGTTGGAGACTAAACCCCTCGACCTTGCACCTAGCGCAACTTAGATCTGCTCGGCAGGCATACAAAAAACACATTTTCAGTGAAAAGGCGTCTTTCTTCCGCTACCAACTAGATCTGGTGAAAAACAGACCGAGAGAACTCTTCAACATTGGCAAAAGCCAAACAAACTGCACTCCCTCTAACGAAATCATAGCCACCAAAGAGCGATGTGAAGAAATTGCCACCTTCTCTAATAAAGTCTCAAAAATTGATCAATCCTTCCTCCAAACCACAAACCCTCCTTCCCTCTTAACCTGCCCCCCTTTAACCACCCTTGACCAATCAGAAAGAGTTCTTACCAAGGACAATCAGGTCTGCCTCCAGCTAAAAAACAATGCGCATTGGTCCGACTTTGAGCTAATGTCGGAAAACGAGGTCTTCAGTATAATCTCTACCCTAAAACCTTCCTCCCACACTATGGACCCCCTCCCATCCACAATTATAAAAGAACTCAACCACACCATTTCCCCTTTCTGGACAAAAATAATCAATGCCTCTCTCATCTCAGGCTGTGTCCCAGACACCCTTCAACTAGGACAAATCACACCCATTCTCAAGAAACCAGGGGCCGACCCTAATGATCTTAACCTCAGACCTATCTCCAACCTCCCGTTCCTTGCGAAAACATTGGAGAAATGCGTTCTCCACCAACTCAACAAACACATTGATGAGTTCAACCTCCTCGACACCTTTCAATCAGGATTCAGGAAAGGCTGTAGCACTGAAACAGCTATGCTCAACATCTCTGACGATATTCACAAGGCTTTAGATGAAGGTGATGCCTGCCTTCTCATCCTTATTGACCTATCTGCGGCATTCGACACTGTAAATCATCCAGCTCTTCTGGAGACCTTGTCGAAACGCTCCGGCATTAATGGCACAGTACTAAAATGGTTCACCTCCTTCCTTCAACACCGCTCGCAACAAATTAAAATCAACCTCTGTCTCTCGAAGCCAACAAAAGTCACACTTGGGGTCCCGCAAGGCTCGATCCTCTCCCCGTCCCTCTTCAATCTCTTCATGGAGCCCCTCACAATCATCTTGAAAAAAGCGGGAGTGAACTACCACCTCTACGCTGACGACACCCAAATCTATTTCAAAATCAAGTCTCCCAACGACATCCGACACCTCAATGTCACTCTAACCGAGATCCAAACTTGGTTCAACACTAACCACTTAAAGCTCAACCCAGATAAAACGGAACTAATCCTATTCTCTCCAAAAAGCAACCATCGACCAATCCAAGAGTGGCTCAAGAATCTGGTTGCCCTAAACTGCCCCCTCGTCCTATCCGACTCAGTGAAGTCGCTAGGCATCACCCTTGACAAGAACTTATCAATGGAGGCCCACATCAAAAACTCTGCAAAAGGTGCTCTTTTCTCACTAAAACACCTCAAGAAATTGAAACCTTTTCTTCCCCAGGATGACCTCAAGACAGTAGTTCAATCCCTAGTTCTCTCTAAAATCGACTACGGGAACGCCATCCTAACAGGGACTCCAAAAGCTCACCTAGCCCCACTAAGGGCAGTGCTGAACATGGCCGCTCGACTCATATCTGGAGTGAAAAGATTTGAACACATCACTCCAGCTCTCAACTCCCTCAACTGGCTTCCTATGGAAGGGAGGTGTATTTACAAGCTGGCCTGCATCACACACAAAACCCTTCACTCTCCGGCCCCCAACTACCTGAACAACAAACTGGTAAGAGCAGGTCAATCCAGAACACTGAGAAGTTCTAACTCACTCCTTATCCCTCCGAAACTGAAAAAGAAAACCACCCAATACCGATCGTTTTCTGGCAACGCTCCCAGGATATGGAACGCTCTCCCTAGAGTCCTCAGATGCAACCCCTCCTTCTCCTGTTTCAAAAGGGACCTGAAACTCCATCTCCTTAACAAATACTTTCCTGACCAACATCAACTAACCTAGACTTCAATATCCGAATTAACTCCTCTCTTGAAATTCAAGGATAGTGGTGACCGGTCTGTGTTAACCACCTTAGTTTGTTTTCTCTCCCTCCGCTGCACTGTTTATCTATTTTTCATGTTGTATTTTTTATCTCTGTTGTTGCTTCCCTACTGCCTTCCTACTAAGTAATGCAATTTCCTTTGGTTTTGTACAGTGTGTATGTAAAGCGCTCTGATACCCACGGGTCTAGCTAGCGCTATATAAAACTTTTAAAATAAATAAAATAAAAAATCTGTTTCAAAAGCCAAATTGATAAAGTAATATTCAATGGGTACTGCTTGTCGTAAATTCTTAGGCAGAAAGATTACCACAATACAGTCAGTCACTGAGGCAGTCATCCTATCCCACCTTTATTTATGGCAATTCTCTATATATCGGACCCATTCGTGGCCCGTCCCCTGTCAAAGAGGCGGGCCGGAGGAGGGAGATGGGGGGGGGGGGGGGTTTAGGGACTTTGGGACAAAATAAAAAAATAAAAATAAACTTACCTGATCGCCGCCGACTCTGCCGTCCGCTCCATCCTACGCTTCCTGCAACAGGCTCCCAGACTGCACTGCGGCCAATCATGACGCTGCAGGAAAGCAGCATCAGGATGGGCCTGAGGCAACAACTTCGCGCTCCCCGGCAGACTGGGAGCCTGTGCCTGCTTTCTTCAGCACCAGCAAAGCAGCTGGGGCTGGAGAAAGCTTCACTGCGCACACGGTGTTTGGCCGGCCTGAAATGGCTGGCCAAACACCTCTTGTGCGGTGAAGGAACACAGGAGTGCACTAGCACTCCCCCACCACAGTGTCATCCCCCTGGACCCGCCCACCTCCCACCACTCAAGACTCGTCAGAGTCCTGGGGGCGCGTCCAGGGGGATTAAAATAAAACAGGTTAGAAACCAGTTTTAATATCGTTTTATTTGCGGCTGGTGGCGGCGCTCCTCCGCCCTAATGGAGGGGCCGCCGCTGATCGGACCTTCTCAATATTCTTTTCACACCTTCGGACTCCCCAAAATTTTTCAGCACGGTTCGTTCTTGAAATCAACAGTCAGGATCCCATATTTTATCAACGGGTTAAAGCGTGCTGGCTCCCCGTACGCATTGTTGTGACCTTTAAATGTTTATATATCTGTCATCGAGCCATTCATAAGACTGGATCCACTTTGCTTCAGACAGTTTCATCAAGATCTACCTTCCTGGAATCTTTGTTCCAGCAGTGCCCATTTACTGCTCATTCCAAAGATCAGGTGGGCACAGTGCTGGGAATATGCCGGGCACATCTGTCTGCTCTTCCTACCAATTTATTGGATGCTCAGGGGAGATAAAGAAAGAGGGCGAGAAGTAAAGGAGAGAAAGAAAGGTTGAGAAAAAGAAAGAGGGAGAGAAAAAGTAAGATGAGAAGAAAGAAATGGAGAGGGAAGGAGAGAGGGAAGGAGGGGGAGAGAGACAAAGGGGGAGAAAGAAGAGACTAAGAAAGCACAAGAGGGAGACAAAAAGAATGAAAGAGGGAGACCATGAAAGAGAGGGATACAAAAAGAAAGAGGTAGAGAAAGAGAAACCGAGAGAAAAAGGAGAAAATGAGAGGGAGAATGAAAGGCATAGAGAAAAATACTGGATGTGTGTGTCTATTGTATGGGCTCTATGTGTATGCTGTGAGGTCATGAGCGTTTATGCATGCTTTTCATTGTGCCTCGTTTAGCAGCATATATACTATATTAATGTCTGCAATAATGCCAGTTTCATTTCTTGGCTGTTGTACTTCTTGCCATGACATGTATGGTGTGTGTGTATAAATCACTAAAATGAAAAAGTTTGTGTAATTTTTTTTTTAAATGCGTTTATGCATTCGTGTGGTGCAACTCCCCCGAAAACGGGCTGTGTGCTTTGCGAGCTTAAACTGATAGGGCATCCATCTTCTAGGATGAAAAGGAAGGAGTTGTGTTCAGTGCACATGTACGCACTGCACTGTTTGGGCACCTGCATTGTGTGTGGGGAGCATACAATCACCCAAAGGAGTTTGTGTTGTGTGTAATATGCAAGTTTTGTGTGGCATATTATGTGGTGTGAACATGCACGGGTAGGTGTTTGCTCTGCGGAGGGAGCATGAACCGTGCGAATTCATGATCGGACCTGGATAGGTTCTCTGGCATGAAAGAAGAAGGGAGTCATATGGGAACATATGCTTTGTTGTCTTAGACGCTTGTGGTTTGTGCTCTATTGCTTCATGTGTGTGCACATTGTATGTGGTGTGGGTACATCAGCCGTATGTTATACATTTGCATGTTCTCTGATGTCTGTCTCAATGTATGCTGCAGGTGTGTAGCTGTACAGTTACATACACAATGTGTGTGCTTGTACTATGTGTTGTGTAGTGTACTGCATCTGTGTGCGTGCGCCCATATTGAGATGTCGGCGTCTATGCATACATGTACTGCAGGTGTGTCCAATGTAAGATCAGGTAGGCCTGATCCATGCCACAAATTTGCAGGCAATGAATCTAAATGCACATTACATATATAGTCCGTGGCTATCCTGAAAAGGTGTCCAGGAACCAATCTTCCTGGACTTACGATGGACACCCCTGATGTACTGTTTCGTGTGCATGCATACATTTTTAGAATGGTGTGCAGGCATGCACTTTTTCGATAGTGGATCGAGCATTATTTGGGGTTTGGGTGCATGCACTGTGTGCTGTGAATGCATGCAGTGTGTGTGTGAGAGTGCGTGGGCAGTCAGCCAGCCAATCAGGTGCGCCCTGTGTGTTATGGGAGGCTTGGGAGCCCAAGCACAGTTTGACGGCATGAAGAGTGGGGCCGCTTGTGTTGCCCTGAATGAGCAAATGCACTGATTTTACAAGCAAGCAATGCAAGCACATTCTGTGTGATGTGCACGCATGCTGCAGAACAACCCGCTGGAATGAAGCTCTCCAACATTTCAATTACATATAGTGTCAGTGAAATGCTAACGTGGTTCTGTCGTGAAATATGACTCGTAACTATAGAATGGGGAGACAAAACTTAGAAGATGCGTCACTTCCTGCTATCGGGGAACAGTATGGAAATTCAAGATGACTGGTTTAGGAATGCTGGTTAGTCAAGATGACTGGCTTTAGGAATGCTGGTTGTCCTCTGTTTTAGCTCAAAGACAGTCTGCTTAACTTTCGGATAAGGAAGCTAGCACTTCGTCATTTTTAGAAGAAACATCTTCAAGGCACGGCGGCTGGCTTTAAGCTGAGGCTACACCTGGCTCCGCATTCACGAAAGGGAATGTGGGTGCCAAGTATTTCTTCACTCTTCAGGGTGTAATGCAAACCTCTTGTTTATCCAACCCCGCCGTTCAGGGGCCAACACGACTGGGTTTAGATGTGAGCCAAGAATGTAGCCAAGCAAGGAAAATGTACCGTATCTGGTTTCATTTTAAAACGCTATCAAGCACCTTGGCTCAATGGGGCATCACCCGACCCTGAGCATTGCTTGGAAAGGAAAGATCCCTGGAGGTAGTAAACGCATGTAAAACAATGACGTCAGCCATGGGGAGATAAATTATCAAGTTTGGGTACCAGGGGTTATATTTATTTTCTTTCGGAAAGTAAGATATAAGTCTTAATATATGACCGTACATAAGGTGGACATATTTCGACTACAGAAGTAATTCAGAATATACAATGGAGGAACATATTATCTAAAAACGTTTTGGTAAACAAGCTATACGACCATCAAAACATAAAATTATACATATGGAATTTACTAGCTCCCTAAAGGGTCAATTTAACCTTTAAAAAGTTAAATAAATAAAACTGCAAGAAGAACGCCATGTTAAATCTGGCTTGTATAAAAACTGCACACGATCAGTTGTAGGGTTGCTAATAATGGTGATAAAATGAATAGCACCATTTTCTGCCCACTACGCCACTCCAAAGACTAGCAATATGCAAATCAGATTTGGTTGTGCTCAATAGGAACAATCCAGCTCGAACAGACAACCAGCGACTAATTCACACCCACAGTGCTCACGATATCAGTGTGCTGGTGAATACAATATCTCAGGCTGCAGAAGGAAGCAGGCCTTAGTCACATGAAGTCACTGTTATCCAGACTATGAAAGCAGTTACTGGTCCAGAACTGCTGGGCAGCTCCTTAAGGCATCGGTTCTTCTTTCAACCAATGTAGTACGCTCAGTTGCTCTACACTGACTGGCGAGCAGCATCTCCTACTGGCTAACGTCACTTTTCCGCTCACTTTCTGAGCAAGATTGATGTGTGGCCAAAGAACACAACTCAGGCACAATAAGCGAGGAGACCCATGCCCACCCAAGTTATGGGCGAGGCGGCTTGCTGCCAGTTGCTGCTGCCACTATGTGATCTCATTTATCAACTATCCTCCATCTTTGTTATACCACATGTGCACCATCTTCATGCCAATGAATTTGAGGTTATTAAATTTTCTAACATACCACAATTCGAACCATAACAATTTGTAATTCCCAAAACTTGCACCACAATATGATTCAAACTGGAAATGCAGAAAAACAAGAAGCCTGGAAACATGACAAAACCTTAAACTAGGCCACTGGACCCCGCAGGGCTTTACGGCACACGTGGGGTGCAGGAAAAAACATATTGGTTGGGTGGGGGAGAGATGGACATTAGGTTGCATTTAGGTTTGGGCTGTAGTCCTCAGAGTAGCCAACCAGAACAGCTGCCCCGTGTCAGAGGCACACCACTTTCTTCAAGGTATGTACAAGATTTGCTGTTGAAGAAATAAAGCTCCGGTGGAACCATGTAGGCACGTGGATTATTGGAACATTACAGAAATTAATTTAAAGAACTGCCTGTAAAAAACTATAGCTGTTTAGTCAATAGTTTTGGGAAATAGTGCTGTAAAATGGATCATTTGGTAGTAGTTAAACAGTCAAATAAGCACTAAAAACACTCCTAAGTCGTTGGCCTTCTTTGCAGGATAGGAATAGGGAAGAGAAAGTAGGTGGTCAGGGAATAACAGCAAGTGTCGAGTAGCAACCAACTAACGTTTCTCAAATATTCCAGACTACCAGAACACTAACACTTCATTAAACTGAGAAACCTATCATTCCTATTCAGCCAGGTCTGATGACGTAATGGAGGAAGTGGAAGAGTTATTAGCTATGATGGAACCATAAACTACATATACCCTGACTTGATGCAGGAGAAGGAAAAAGAAACGAAGAAAGAGGGTACAAAGGACAGAAAGAAGGAAACAACCATGAAAAGGTGACAAATAGACCAAAAGGAGATCGATAAAAGGAAAGGAAAGATAGAAGCAGAGGAAAAGAAACCGCAGGAAGAGACAGTAAAAAGGCAAAACTGAAAGGAGAAAAGGGAAAAGGTGATAAAGGAGGAGAGAAAGAAAAAAAGAAACGAGAAAGAAAGGAGAAAAGAGAAAGCAAGAAACAAAGGAGAAAAGAGGAGAGAATGGAAGAAAGGAGGAGAGAAAAGAAAGGAGAGAAAGAGTAAGGTGAGAGAAAAACAGGGGAAGAGAATAAAAGCAGGAAAGAAATAAAGAGGGAAGGAGGAGAGGAAAAAAGAAAGAGAGGGGCGAGAAAGGAATGAAACAAGTACAGTGCAGCTCCTAAAATAGCCCTCTAAGTTTTTTTAACATTGATCTTAACGAAGCAGAAGTTCACAGGAGGTAAAAAAATGTTAAATGTGTGCTGTTATCGGGGACATTTATGTATGGTCAGCCTTCTTTCCAGGCAGCTGCTTGGCATTGTTTATTTAAAAGAGGAAGGCCGTCCTGCCACCTCTCCCTTACCCCTCAAGAGGAGTGCAGAGAGTTTTTAAATGCAGCATCAGCAGGGAGGCAGCAGTATACTCCCAAACTCAAGTGAGAGGCAGCCAGCTACTCCAAGACACGCAGTGACGTACTGGTAGCTCACGATCGACCGGCTTGACACACCTGGTCACTAGACGCATGAGTAAAGAAACTTTGCAGATCTGTTGAGTTGGGCAAACAACCTTCATTTTTGCACTCAAAATATTTCAAGTGAAAATCTTAGGTAGACAGAGCCTCACCTGAGAGTGTGGGCAGAGATAAGTGAATGGATCAACAATCATGAGGAAGAGGATGAGTAAGGTATAAAAACAAGCATTTGCAATGCAATCGGGCTAGTCTTTGGGACCTTATATGTATTTAGCTATGCAGCACATTAGCCTGGGTGCTGAAACATCTACTGTTCTTTAACATGGAGGGAAAGTAAGTACCAAACTGCGTGGCACGCCAGGTATGGGAACACATGGAGAGAAATATTGCCTTTCAGCTGGAAATGGTATAGTCCAAAGCACTATTTTTAATATGAAATCAGGGCCTTCGGTGGTTATATCACTGAAAATACAAGATTTGAAAAAAAATATTATTGTCTACGGGTGCTCGTGGAAGACAATTTCTATGGACTGGAATCTAGAGAATGCTAAAGTGATTCTGGTATTTTACTGACCTCTGTTGGCAGTTTTCTATCAAGAAAGTTAAATAGAGGCAGTTGCCAGAAAAATTTAAAAAAGAAAGTCCCTCAGCAGAAAGCAATTCTGGTATTTTACTAACCTCTACTGGTCATTTTCCATCAAGACAGTTAAATAGAGGCAGTTGAACAAGCAGAAAGCAATTCTGGTATTTTACTAACCTCTACTGGTCGTTTTCCATCAAGACAGTTAAATAGAGGCAGTTGAAGAGAAAAAAAAAGTCCCTAAGCGGAAGCAGACAAGTCGTAGGGCTGGACTCCAGAGCCCACAAAGTACATACACATATAAGTATATACTAAAGTATATACAAGAGGTCTCGAATGCTCAACCTAAAATTGGATGTCACGACTCGACGGGCTGGCGAGCTCCAGGAACAGGACCTTGACCTCCTACTGCTAAAGGATGATACATTACTAAACAGTGTGCAAAAAGTTTGTGTACATGATCTAAAAGACACGGGATGCAACACCTTCCAGGTATAAAGACTATTGGGCAGATGTTCATTAAGCAGGAATTGCTTGGAGAATCCTTTTTACCTGAGCACATTGTGGTTTCATTAAGTTGGGGTCGTGCTGGATAGCAGAAAGGATAAATAAAGATGATAAAATAAGAAGGTAGAGATAACACAATCGTTTACCTTTTCTCAAACGTTAGTTTTCCGGATATCACTGAACTCTCTCAGTGTTTGCAAATGCAATCCTGGACCAGTTAAAACGTGTTCATTAACACTGGTCATAGATTTTCTGATTAGCAAATGCATTTCTAGAAGGGGGGTAAATACAGAAAACGGTAAACTCTGGAAAATGTAAAACAGTTTACCAGTTTTATCAGCCAGTCTTATATGATCCTTCAAGAACACGTTTTATGGCCTGATAAAACAAAGTAGGTCCAATATGAGAATCAATAACGCAATTAAAAGACAGCTTACTATAAAAAGAATCAATGGTATTTCAAAGCTGATACTTCCCAGAGGGCAGGCGCAACCTAGGCAGTCCACCAAGGGACAGATGTATTAAGATTACATTCACAAATAGAAGTCGTAAATTGCGCACCAACTTTATGCAAATAGAATCTCATTTTGAGAACCGACCAAGGTGGGGGGGAGGAGGGGCTGTCACTAAATTACCTGACTAATTAATATCCATTAGGCAGATCGTAATTTACCCAGATGCCTTTTTTTTTTTTTAAAGGCAGACCACATTCCTTAAAAGAAACAGTGATGCTTTACAAAAAAAGTAATCTCTACAAAAAATAAAAAAATAAAAATAAAGACGTTGGGCGTGGTAAAACGGAGGAGCAGGTGGAAGGAAGCAATGTGGAGTGGGCAGTGGAAGGGGAATAGCAGTACACAAAAGAAAGCAACACAGGAGGAAAGCACACGAGCGAGAAAGCAACACATGGAAGAGACACTTTGGTAGGAACGGGTTTTGGGGAAAGGCATACAAGAAAGGGAGCTGGAAAACTCATACACTCATGGATTCTTAAGCAAAAAGAAATAAGTAGTTCTCTAAAAGAAAAGTGGAAGTATAGAAGCCAGCCAATCAGAGATGGAAAAGAGCCTATGCTCCAGAGGAGGGACAAACACAAGATGGACAAGTTGGGACAAAAAAAGCCATCAATATTAAGTAATCACATGAATGCAACAAAAAAGCCAGCAAGCGGTAAGCCGCCGTACGTTTTTAGTAAGCACACAAGTTATTTTGCAACCAGATTGCTTGTGCCGTCTGGTAGGATCGACCTGAAGGGATAATTGGAACAGAAAGAAAATCAAGCACCCAAAGGTGATGGGAGGATGCTAGGAATAAGTCTAACCGCTGGCAATCGCTCGGGTAGCATTCCAACCCATCGTTCTTGTTCCCCACTGTGCCGCCTCAGATTAGACCCTGCCATATGCAAATCAGTCTTGACCGTGCTCTAATCGGAACAGTCCAGACCGAACTGCCAAGCCAGGTCCTCTCTGAACTGGAACACAAGCAACCCAAGACTGGTTTCACCCTGATTGGGGCTCTTCCGTCTTGTGTAGCTTGATTCCAGTGACACAGTGAGCAAGGTACCAAAAGAAGCCTTCACACTTTAGTCCATGAAATAAACAAGTTACCATTGATAAAGAAGCATTGTCAACGCCAAATGTCTCACCTTTTGGCTTTGACAATGCTTTCTGGCAAAGCTGTTCAGAATCTGTCAAAAAAAATAAGTATATATGCCCTTATTCATGCACGAGTCATGACAACTTGACTGTCCCGGTCAGATGACCTATACACACACACACATGCATAACCGCTCATTCGCACATATGCTTCACGACGCTGCAGCAGCAAGTTTTTTCTTTTTAATTTATTGGACACCCATCTTTGACGGGTAAATTAAAAAAAATAGATATAAAAAGTATTCAAAAACGCATTTAGAAGGAAGTAGTCCAGCTGCAGAATGTAAAAAAAAAAAAAAGTTAAAAAAACACGCTACTGTGAGGGGTGGGGAAGCAATGGCGAAGTGTGCAGGAGTAATGGGATCCCAAGCAGCTGGAGTAACATGCACCATGGAGGAGCAGGGCAGCTGGAAATTTAGGGGGAGGGGGGTTAAAAAGCCAAAATTAGGTTGATGGGGAGGGGCAGAGGAAGAAACAAATGATTGAGAGGTGAGCAACAGAGTACGGGCACTGGAGGTCTAAGTGGCGCAGCAGCAAATGAAGGAAAGAGCAAGAAAACACATGAACTTCAATGGAGTGCTGAAAGAAGATAGAAAAAGTAGATCCCTGATGTGGAGACATGGAAGGATATAATTTGTACACTCAAAGGGATGATAAAGAAGCTGTGCTCCAGGGGATGGACAAACACAAGAGAAGGAACTAAAGGAACTGAATAATAAGCAAGCAAATGAGATTGACATGAAAGGCAACAAAAAGGTAAACAATTCTTTGACCCAAAGCCCACTGTAGGTATTGGTATTGTAATTAATAGCTCTTCAACAACAGACAGCCAAAAGCTACATCTAGACACAAAGAGAGACTAAAGATGTGTGGGTATAACCATAAGGTCTGATAGATCTAACTTTAAAAGTACCACATTGCAGACTATCTTTCAAGAAAAGCAATGCAAAGGAAGGGAAAGATGAACCAATAAACATTGATGAATGACTGGAGTCCAAAAGAAGGTAGTCTCGTGTTATTTTCTTTATATTACTCGCACACTTCTGGAACGCTGGTGAAACATAACCAGAAATGAGAAAGAGTCCATTGCCTTCCTCTCGCTTGAATTTCTCTTATGTTCTCTTGACTGCTGCAAAGATTCTCTACTTTCAGCTACACAATATACTAGGGGCTAAAGACACCTCGTCTTCCCATCTACCAAATGTCTTGCCAAACTTTATTTTCATCACTTTCCCACTCACCTCTCGTAGAGGACGCCAGATCAGCATAGCTCTGTGGGTCGCGCACCAGACCATCTTAGCGCACTGGGAGTCTCCTACTGCCCGACTCACCTGGCATGGCTTAGAGACGCTTATGGGACATTTTGGGGATGCCAATTCAGGCAATACAATGCCTTTTCAGCATTATAGATGAAGCTGCCAGCAAAGATTTGAATCAATTACATTCAATACACATATGACATTATCAGATTTCTGTCTCAGTCTGTCGCAGCCTTAAAAAAGCTATGGTCGCCAGTAGATTAGACTACATGACGCACTGGGAGACAGACTTGCACTGTTTTTATGGTCTGGCTTGACACACAGTTGTCACCAGACAATTATGTGAGAACACCAGGAGAGGAGCTTTGGCTCCACCCACATGTTGGGAACCAGGAGAATGTTTTGATTAGGCAGAAGTTGTGTGCTTCCACCAAAAAAGTGCTTGCTCTCCACACAGCTGTCATCATTCTGTTTATTTATCCAGCTGCCTGGGGTTGAACTTTCAAGGGCCCACACATACAATTAAATTCTCTTAAAATAACTAGTGTTTTTCTCTGGCAGCACCACAGATAGGGGGAGGAGGGCAGTCATTAACCTACAAGGATTTTTAGGTCTGGCTTGACAGTGCAACTGTCACTTGACCTTTTAATTGTACACCAATATTATTCTACAGTTCTTTGCTTCTGCACAAATACATATCCATTCTCACGCTATCTACTTGTAACACTTCACATTACCATATAACGTTCTTTTAAAGCCAGACCTAGTGGCATTGCCAATGCTTGTTTCATAATTAGAAAATTAACTTTAATCGTTGTGATGCACTCAAATGAAAGAGAACACGTTTTACCAGCCACAGTTGCATGCACGTTGTTCCTGGTGTCCCATCAGAGTAGAAGAAATGTGAACTGACTGCCTGAATGTCCCCAATTTGAAGAGGCTGTGCTAATGACCAGATGTTCTAGAAGGACGTTCTAGCTTTTGTTCATGAAGTAATATGTCTGAACGGTCTGCCGGACCCAGTGATAAATAGGCCAGGTGATCTGAATGAAAACCAGGTATTGTCTCCAAAATCCAGTATAAGAGCTCTTACTGCAATTTCTAGTTGCCAAACTACTGGAATCCGTTTGTTATCGAAGAAAGTAACAGCACCTATTTCCTAATCGCTCTACTATATAGGTTTACTTCAAGTTGTTATGGTCAGGGATTCCACATTGTGTGCATGGTCTATGGGTATGTGGCCTCCATACTCATTAGATGGGATGGTAACTCATTGCATATTTAATTAGGACGCTCAAGTTGACCACGCCTCATTCACATTTAGTCCCCTCACATCGGATTTGATACAGGTTCAAATTTCAACGAGTTTGCAATCTCTGAGTTTTCCCTTGCTTCCTTTGACCTCTAATGCATTAGAATGTCTCATTTCAGGAACAGATTATGATGAATTATTGCATATTTGCGAGTACCAATCAAATACACAGGTTTAAATATCACCCAACACAGCTCAGATGAACCAGGAGATGGATATCAGGGCTCATCAACACCACCCACTATCTGAAGTTAATATACACACACACACACACACACACACACAAACACATACATACCGACTTGCCCGCAATGCACAACCTAGATACCACGAAGGCATCTTGAAAAGATAGACAACCACACTCAAAGCTACAAAACATCACAATGTTAACAAAATAAAAAATATTCACATCCATACCTGGAAATTACCACCCACAGACAACCAGATTTGAGTCTACAGTGGAAATCTGTGAAAAAGGGCAAGATGTTTATGCGCACTACTGGCACGTTTAGGCCACAGTAATGGCGGAATGTGTACCATATAAACACATAAAACATATCATTAACGGTTTGTGACTTCTGTCCTTGTTTTTTTAAATAAATTCATTACACAAATAAGGATTTGAAAATGAACTAAAGGGATCAGATATGCATTAAAGTCTCTTCACACAGTCACAATGTTACTGCCAATACGTCTTTTTTACAAAATATACATTGATCCATAAATTTACACAAAAAACTCTTTCCTGATGTCCCTGCACGGTTTGGGGCCTGGATAGGGACAAAAAGGTTTGAGAATTAATATTGGATTTGCGTATTGTGAAACTTTCTTAAATACAGTTCACAGAGTTTGGGCATTTTAGATATGGCTTGGTGGCGCAGCTGTCTGCTGACTTATTGTTAACAATATTTTAAAATGTGGAGAGTAGCACGTGGATGCTCAAAAAACATTCCAGGATATGTGGAAAATCGTGGTTGTATTATGGGTTGGAGGGAGAGAATGTTTAAGATAGAGCAGAAGGAAATGACGGTATTACAAGACGTTCTTTGTACAAATCCTGACGACGCCCGCCCCTCCCTCCCCCTTTGAGGGCCTGCAATGTGTCTGCTCTTTGTATAGTTACCGGAAATCTAATAAAGTGATCTTATAAAAAAAATTTTTTTTAAAAATGTACAGAGTCGGCTTTGGCTCCACCCAGAGGAGTACCGCTCTCACCGCGTTATTGGCTGTTCGGTTTATCATTATGCCTTCAATGGAGTGCTTGCATTGCCATGCACGAAGTATTATTATACATCTTAAAAATACACTGAATACTCGAGCGTTTAATTATTTGCACTATAGAGAAAATTATATTTTGTTTCGTTTTTCCACTGCTGAATGCTTTTTAAATGTTTTAGCCAAGGCTCAAATTGCAAGCCATTATTGGCTTTTCTAAAGCTTATCTACAATGAGCTGCTTGTAACACCGACCTTCAGGGTGGAGAGAATGCGGTTTTGAAAACACTGCTAGCTGTGGCAGGACTTTCGAATTCACTTTGATGTGTCTTGATGATGGAGGGAACAATTATGCTGCCAGTTTTTCAGCTCATTTGCTCTCATGCGTGGATGGCAACAGATAAAGTCGCATTCCTCGACTCTCAGTGCTGTACACTCTGAACAGTCATTATCATTAATATACACAGCCACTAGTAGAGCCCAAGGCAGTTTCTTCTTTACTTGTCTCACTAGAACTAGATTTCTTATTCACTTGTTTAGTGGGCGCGAAATTGTTGTAGGTTGGTTAAAAACACTGCAACATTTCCAACATGCAAGATCTTTCAGCACTTTACTAATAAGGGCAAACCGAAGGATGTTATGTACATAAACAGGCAGAGGTCCCCGTGAAAAAAGTGAGGCATTAAAAAGAAATCACTAAAAGAGGCGTGTGGAACTGAGAGGTAGCGGTTCCCCCAGAAAGTCTGTGTGTGTGGGAGGGGGGAGGCCTAGTGGTCTCCTGTTTAAACCCATGGCGCTCTCAGAGGGCGCTCTCAGAGGCCGCACGGGCGGCATCAAAAGTGGAGGCTCAAGTCCTAGGTGGGTGGCACAGGCACAGTGTGACAATGGAGCTCTGTGACTCAGATGTAAACAGAGTGCTGCGAAAGGGGCTTCCACCGCTATTCGGTTTGGGATATGTTAAAATGGCCTGCAGACGAGCGTTCCTCACATTTCAAATGTATAGACAGTTTAACTGGTTAAAAAGGAACTTTTACTGAAGTGTGGTCTTTGAAAGGAGTTGCAATCGAAATGACATTTTTAAAAGCATTTAAGGCATTTAAATGTTTTTTTTTTTCACAGTCTGAAAGTTGACAAGATTTTATTGTACTGCTCCTCTTCTCTTCTTCCTCCTGCCCTACACCTCCTCCTCCTTTTCATCCTTCAACCCACCACGGAGGCCTTAGGCTGGTCACAGAAGTCAGGTGATTGCTCTTCCTCATGGGCAGGAACCCAGAGTCATCCTTAATCAGGTGTCCAACCAAAGGGAATAAGCCAAGTGCTAAAGTCCGTGCAATCCCCTTTGTTACCGGCCAGACCCAAGGCTTGCCCCCTGTCCAATTCTACACCCACTACCACCACTCCCATCTCCCTTGGCCTTCAGTCCAAAACACCCTCCAAAAACACTTCCATAAATACAACGCCAGCACTCCTACCAGATAACGCAGCATTGAACATGCATGGAACCAGAGCACCAGGGTAGCTCAACATAGGGAAAAGATTTTGGACCCCAATGGGTAGAAGGTAGAGATCCATTTTATCCGATTTACCTCCATTTTGTCATCTACGTATGCCACTAGCAAGACAGGGGCATGGTGCAAAATTCTCACCCACTATGGCTCTGGAAAGCTCCACAGCGCCCATTGGAACGGTCTCCAAAGAGCTAACCTACCATCAAGCTCTCCAAGACAGTGAACGGAGTCTGGAGGCCGTGAGGATGATGTGCCACTCCCTACCATGGATCACGTAAAATGACATGGCATTAGATGGGTTCTTTATTTGTAACAGCTTGTAGACTGGCTGATGTAACAGAGGACATGACGTGGGTTGAATATCAAGAACTGGTTCAGTCTGAGCTGTGCCTGCCAGGAGTTGTCAAGATCTTAATTATAAATCAGTATGCATGATGAGCACAAAAAACATGGAGAAGGGGTGCAAGAAAACAGAATGTTAACATGAACAAAATGCACTCAAGGTCCAATAGCAATATGAAAACAAAAGGCAAAAATACACAGGCAAGGGTTGTGATAGAAGGTCCATTATCTCTTCCCATTTACCTTCCCTCCTGGTCCCAAACGCCCCATGCATTTACCCTCTATTGTTTGTAACAACCGACTATTAACCAGCATAAAACCATTGAAGCTGCCCCCTCGGCAACCTTCAAACTATTTCAACCCTATTCTCCAATAGTCAATAAAGCTACAGTTAGTGAAAGGAAGTAAAAACCTGAAAATGCTTAACAAATGGCCCAGACTGACACCAAAGTAAGAGATGAAAAGCTAACAGACTCCACTCACACAGGAACCTCAAGACCGCTAACTGTGCTCAAACCTTTCCATGGGACGAAGAACGTAGAATAAGGGCAAACTTATACACACAACTCACTAACATGCACTAGTTAAGGGACGGTCGCAACACCAAAACTACACCCCACCCCCATGTGGGTATGCACATAATGGAACTGGACAGCGAGAATTAACTAACAAAAATAGCATAAAGAAAACAAACCACCCCTTGGAAGGTCCATACAATTGAAGAACTCAACTCCTCTAGGATGTAAAAACATAAGGATGTGATCACCATGGAGTGGGGAGACATGTACACATCGGTAAACGGGGGGTTGGTTACAATATTGAACATCCCGGTCCCCACAAGGTCACCCTTATCCTTCACATCAGCATACAATCATATGACATGCACTAGTCACCACAGTCCAGGCACATAATGTAATGCTATATCACAAACATCTAAACTTTCCTTTCCATAAAGGGAGCCAGACCCTTCAAAAGAGGCCCTTATAGTAACAAAAATCCCTATTTTACCTCGGTATTTTTAAACACGAAGGTGCTGATGCCGACAGCCAACATTTCAGATCTACACAACGTAGGATCAGATTTGATATCCCTTCACAAATGTGTCGGGACACTTTGTTCCTTTTCACCATGCTTCGGAAATCGGTCCCTCACACTTAGTGCGTTTATGAACCATTCAGTGCTTTTGGTTTCATCTGTCCTCACTTTAGGATAGCCATTGACTGCAGGGTGTATGGATTCTATTTTTCAAATAATAATGTGCTGCCAAGCAACCTATGTCAACACAAAATCATAATCCCGTTATGGCTTTCAATCTCCCAACCTGCCCTTAAAGAGGTTTGGCTTCGGGATGGGTGTTAAACAGCTTAAAGTGGAACAAAAACGAGCAATATCGTAGAATATTGTTGGCAACAGCAAACGTGTGTGGTCACCACGGACTGCCATCAACAACAGATATCCGACTTGGGTGGAATCATCTCAAATCCTCTGTATTTGTGAGATTCTCAAAGAGCTTTTGACACAATATGTACCTCATTACGAGGGTAATATTTTCCAAACCTATGACTTACAGTGTGGGCATAAAGGGCCAATGGATGAGTTCTTCAAAAAAGTCTCAGCATTAAATACTAAATACTCATTAAATAATTTAAGAACTCGGATTATATAGTTCTGCATTAATGAACCGAATTTCTTAAACTAAAGTGTTGTTGCCAGGCACGATTATTGCTGCGCTCAGAAACATGGATCAATGCAGATTAAAAAAAAAATCAGTCTATGAACTATAACCTTCGATTCAACGTGTCAAAATATATTTAAAAAAAATAAAATACTGAAAGTACCACCGTAACACAAGCTCACCACTCTAACGCAAAAGCAAGTAACTAACACCATAAAATGTATGTCTTACTGTTGCTGGCTGGGCTCTGCCTGGTAATGCCAAAGTATCCATTGAGACAATCATGACGCCATGATGGGAGGGCAGCTCACCATTCAACAGCATAAGGTGACTGCAAAAAGCCGTCGGCAAAAGTCAGCTTCGAAGTAAATGGATGGTGCTGGTTAATTGGATGGGACGGACATGTACCCCCCCCCCTCCTTATAGCTCTCCTTTTCAGACACTATTACTACAAAGGGCTTTTCCTGCAACAACTTACCTCTTTTACAGTGTTACAGTTCACTTTCGATCGTGGCTACTGGAAATATGTGGCAGGGTGGACCAAATGAGGTGTCCGGGTTGACTGTTATACAGCAAGAAAAGGCAAATTATGCAGCACATTTTAAGATCGTATTACTTCAATATTTAGATATTACTTCAATATTTTATTTCTATTTATGTTAACATTGGTTAAGATCTGCTTTCAGTCAACCTCTGTGAAGTAGACTACCATTGCGCGACAAGTGTTGCTGTGTTTTTAGTAACCTTTGATCCTTTTGAGCTATAAACCCTTTTTATGGCATAATTATGGCATAATAACTAACCCATTTGTGTCGTTGTGTTTAGGGTATTTTTAATGTTAGTTGGGTTTATACTACAAATGGCTCATTCTCAAACTCCGCAAGAGAGGGCAGTGAGTCTGAGGCATTAAGCAGACAAGCATTGGCATAGCCAATAGGTCTCGCCTTTGGGACCTTATAAGTGTTTAGCCATGCAACAGTTGATGTTGTTGCACCAAGGATATTGTGCTGCATAACTAAATACTTATAAGGTCCCAAAAGCGAGACCTATTGGCTATGCCAATGCTTGTTTTTTGTTGGTATAGGTCACGCAATAATTTCGTTTCGGTACGATGCCGATAAGGGTGCATCTTTGCTTAAAATGTATATAGCATTCAAGCACGAATCCGTACACTACTGTTTCCTCTACCGTGAGCCTTTGGTATGCTGCAACCAGCAACAACCGCGACTCTTAAAAGTCAAATGTTAAAAAGCATCCAAGCATAACATGCGTAACAGGTACACAACACTGCGAGCACAGTAGATAAAACATATCACGCTCAGAGATGGCAGCATCTGGGAAAAATCGGATAAGTGATGTTGCGGCAGAAATAAATGTATTTGGCAACAAGCTTGGACTAGAACGATGGCAGTGCGGGGAAATTTTAAATGATTCAATATTCATATTTCAATATGCTTAAAATTGGTCTCGCTCAATCAACAGCCAGTCCAGCGTGAACGCCTGGCACAGACATAATGGCAGCATCAGAGTTGAGAACTATAAAAACTTCTTTCAGCTTTATCACGATGCAAAGGTTAACGCCACTCCCAGTCTTCAAAAATGTTGGCGCTGCTGGATTCAGTACGGCCACATCAGAAATAACATCCGCGCATCCTCCAAATAGCTACCCGTTAAAGAATGTAAACGCTGGAACAGACATTGTGCATAGACAGCCCTCTGGCACGGCCGGTAGTGCAGAAACACCCCACAAAAGACGACAGTATATTTAGAACACTGCTTCAGCCGATAAAAAAAACACACATTTTGTCCTGGGCACTGGAGAAGCAGCCGACAAACATCCCACTGATGCACTCCACTACAGCGGTGGGTGAGATTGAGAAACGCTAGATTACTATGCTGTACGAAGAGGAGCCGCCCGGTAACAACACGGCATAGGATGCGTCCTATGGTACAGGATTATATAGTAAAAGTGCGTGGGTAAACCCAGACCCCGCTCACCTTGATTCGCTCCACGCCCGCCTCCATCTTGAGCTGCTCTACCAGCCTCTGCATTGTGCCCACGCTAGAGTTGGACATGTTGGTGCCGGGACTAGCACAGAGAGAATGAAGGCGAAAGAGAAGACTGGCGCGATGCCGGGTGAGGGCGGTAACAGTCGGCGGCGCTAGGGCCACAAGGATTGCCAGACGCGGTGGAAGATCGGAGAGGGCAACGTAAGATGGACCGCATTCCCAGCCAATCACGTCCTTCCCTCAGGAGCGGGCCTGAAAAGGTGGGAGGACATATGGAGATAGAAAGGGGACACCATACCCAGCGAACGTACTAAAAGCAAACAACGACACTAATGTGAAAGTCACAGCAGACCTAGAAAGGGTGCCAGTGCTTACGTTACAGTGCGAAGGGCGCTCTGTGTTATACACCAGTGGCAAGACAAAGGCTGGTTATACGTGGCGCAATGTCAACGCTGGTGCACTGTCCATTTCATAAAGCGTGAACGATCGCTTCAGGTCTAACGTTCATAACTGGACTTTCCTGTGAGAAGGAAACAGATTCGATTTTATTGGACTGAATTATTGTAGTGAGTCTTAGAGTCTACCCTGAGGCGAAGAGGAGACCTCTCAAAAGAACAACACACTGTGGCTCGCGCAAGTTGGGGGGCGGGGGGGATGTGTGCGGCCGAGAGCAGGCAGCGTTTCCCTTGCGGGAGCGAGCGGCGCCAGGAGAGATAATTGATAACACATGGCGAAAAAGCTCGCTCCCGCAAGGGAATCGCCAGACGTGCACGCGTTGCCATTGGAAGCAATGCAACTCGTGCACGTTTTTGCCCGCAAAGCTGTGCCGATGGCTAAAGGTCTTTTTCCTATGCAGCGCATGCGCGCTGCGAAGGCGAGACCTAAAAAAGCACTCTGCAAAACATTTTCCGGCTGTCTGTAGTCTTTATAGTGTAACTTTCAATCAAATACTAAACACGTAGCGCTGTAAGATTATCCCAATGTTGATGTACATTTTCAGAGTTAAACAAATAGCTTCTTTTGACTGAGAAAGATGGGCAGGTCTACGTTTAGCTACTATGTAAGGAGCAACAACTGCTTGGTGAATAAGATTTTTTTTAGATCATATTAAGTTTTTTTTAAAAGTCAGTGATCTTTCTGGTTGTTTTAATAATCATTAATAAATAATTTAGATAGCTCTCAAATGCTCTGATCGAAATATACCGGATTTCACTGATTTTCACTTAATTAGGTTTGATCTAAAAATACTGTCCAGGCCTGGTCCAATACTGGATAGGGGTCAACCTTATTAATAAGGCATTGAGGGGGTGAGACTCTGGGTGCATCTTGAGGGGGACTGGTCTGTGAAATGAGGTGTATGGCTATTAAACTGGCAGGGGGCATTAAAGAGGGGTCACTGGTCATAACTTTTCAAAAACGGTACTGAACTTTATTTTAAATTGAGATCGATGGGAATTTCAAGAAGCATATGGAGTGGAATTTCAGGACTGAATGGGGATTTTTAAAGGGGTACAAGCCTTTAAAGCTAGATAATGAATTTATCTTTAACCAACAGGAGATGGATGGGGCTTTCAGCACAGGACTAAGGGGACTTGGATTGGGGCTGTTTCCTCAGTGCAATTCTCAATGTGCCAACAATTTAGTAAGCCTCCTTACGTCTACTACATATGCCTGCCCCCTTCAAAGGTTTGAAAGGGGGCCGGACTCCAGAACATTTTTCTTAAGGGGCACTCAGCATAATAAAGTTTGAAGACCACCGCTTCAGATTCACCAGTACTCCTGCTCCCTGCTGCTGGCAGTAGTCTGATAAATACCCAAGAGGTGGCACGATTGAGCTCTCCTTCGACAACTCACCTCTTTTCACATTGTTCACTTTAGTCTATCCAGATCTACGGTCACGCCTGTCCTCTACAGCTGGCACCTGTCTGTTAGAGGGAGTCCTTACTTTAGTATGAAACTGTTGCCACTTTATCTTTCCTGCACACAATGCCCTTTGAATTTCGAATTTTTTTTTTTAAAACCTCTTTTGCATGGTATTCAGACCCTTGAGGGTTATAACTATATTATGGTTTCCCTCACTATTCTCTCCTTTCCTTCATGCTATACATGCCTATATTTTTGAACTGCTACTCATTAAAGCAAAGTTTACGGATGTTGTAGCCTCATGTCATTCCTATTCTACTGAAGATGCTGCAAAAAAAAATAAAAAATACTACAAACCTCCAGAGGATGCCCACTAATAATATACACAGTAGTAACACAACCTCCCATGTTCAGTCACTTATAACTCTTTGGCTATAAGGACTTCTGGATCTCAATATTTGTTGGCCTCTAGAACCTCATCCCTTGTATTTGTGCCCCAAATGCGATAGCTGCACTGATCTCAAAAGCTATCTCCCAGACCACGCTACCAGCATTTTTAAGTCTTCGCTCAACATTATCACCTGCACTGGGCCAACTGTAATATAGCGTCCCATGGCATCATCTGCAAAAGGTGTCTCTGGTCTACAAGCACAACTACAATGAAGACCAACCACTAGGTCACCGAAAGAGCTGGAGCATCTACTTTACCTCATAATGGATGCCACTGACACACACACTTTTTGTACTATGTCCAATACCAACGATCCCCATTGACACCCAACTTATATATTAAAAAAAAAAAAAAAAGTAACAGAGGCTTTATTGAAATCCACACAGATCACGCCCACCATCCTACATTACAGAATCTACCTCAGCACCTTCTCAGAAAAATCTGGTAAAAATGCCAGGCCTTCTCATCGTGAAAATGTGAGTAGAACGTCCTACGTGTGGTTTAAAGTCACTCAGTTGTTCTTTCTTTTCTCAGTGGGTCAAACAGCAGCGACATGGATGCGATCAAACTAACTGGTGTGTACTTTCCAACCTCTTCCAGGATACAAGGTTTACAGAACGGCATTAGACCTCACTCTCTCTAGGGGAGCAGTCCTTAACCTGAGGTGTGAGACACCTACTCGAGGGGTCCGCAGAAATATAAACAACATTAGCAGTTGAATAAAAATGAAGTATAAAATATGAGAAGCACAAGAGCAGGAAACCGAAGTTAGTATGGATACCAGGTGGCCTCAATTGAACTATTATTATGCCCCGACGCAATGAACATGTGTTAGGAACAAACAAGGCAAAGTGGTGTGCTAGAGCCTAGAGTATACAACAAGCACTGACAAAGCCCACAGGTCTAGCCTCTGCTAGAGATACTGGCTTTGCCAATGTCTTTTAGCCATGTTTTACAGCAACGTAGAAGCTGTTCAGAATGGCCAAAAGTTAGTGGCATGGCACAGAATGTCAGAGTAGTGTATACAGTGGAGTAGCATAAAGTTGCACAGAGTGGAGTGGTATACAATGGAGTAGAGTGTAAAGTAGAGTGCCATAGAGTGGAATGGAGTGGCACAGAGTAGAGTGGCATAGAGTGGTACAGTTGTGGGTGTACATAGCTTAAACAAGGAACCAAATTTAATATCAACTACAAAATAAGAGGCATAGAGGGGATGAATTGCTGAAAGGCAATTAAAATAGGCATTCTGCAGCAAGTATGATGAAGGTGTAAATATGTTAGTGGGGCATTTATACATTAAAATGGCTTAAGCCGACCCACGTAAAATGTCATTTTATTTTAGCTGTAAGAGTACATAAAAAAAATGCAGGCGTAGATAAACAATGTTCAAAAATACGATTGAAAACATAACAAATGAAGAAAGCAGCACAAGAACTGGAAACATAGGAAGTGTCTTGGAACACGTACGTTTATGGTGATAAGCAATATAAAACTATAAAAGAAAGATGTATGTAAAAGTGCAGCAGTGAAAGAAGAGTACCTGAATCACATTGCAAGCAGCAGACAGACAATAATTAAGATGAATCAATGTGCACTTGGTCCATTCTCCAGACAAAGAAAAGGAAGTTGCGCCTGGCACGCGCTGGCCATTTTAGAAGAAGTAAGAAGAGTGACAATGATGCCAACGAATGGTAAGCAGTGGACGGGCTCCAAGCCCTTTACAGTAAACAATACCCCTGCAAGTGGGCAGAGCTCTGTCGGCAGGCAAGACCTGAAAAAGTATGCAAAGAGTGTTGGATGGAATGCTTGCATTAATCTCAGCTACTAGCAATTAATCTGGGCTGCCTCCCTTTGCATTTTTTGGAAAACATTTAAATTTTAAGGGCAATTGAAGCCTTTCAAAATTTGGATTCATTTCTAAAAGACGAGGCCCTGAAGTATACAGAAAAGTGATGGATGGAATGCTTGAATTAATCTCAGCCACTGGTAATTACTCAGCCCATGGTTATTTTGCACACCATGCTACATCAACTTGGATCCAGCCATATGCTCGATTGGGGCTAGTCCGTCGAGTGCAGATTGTTTCAGTGGCGTAGTGAGCCCAGGACCTACGTCTGGGTATACCCGTCACAATTAGGGTGTCACACTGAAGTATACAAAAAAGTGTTGTACGAAATGCTTGAATTAATACCAGTCACTGGTAATTACTCAGGCCACATCTCAGTCCATCATTATTTGTTCTGACAGTTAGAGCTGAACTGTTCCCACTGGAGCAGTCAAGACTGATTTGCATATGGCTGGATCCAAACTGAGGTGGCATGGCGTGCAAAATAAAGATAGACTGGGATGGTGTATGTTTGGTGCTGCTTTGTGCCCCCAGGCTTGACCTAAACCCCAAAGCTTGGCCCCTGCAACAGATTTACTTACCTGCAATTAGTGTGGCTTCGAGCACCCCCAGTCTCCACTGGGCAGAACTCTGATTTTCACCTCTGCACGAAGACGCCGCTGGTGGTGCAGTTTTGATACTCGCCTGACACCTGCCCCTTGCTGACCTTTGGTACCAAAGACAGACTGGAACGGTAAGTGTAATACTTACCCATATAAATGCATTATTGTTTTCCACCATAGAATAACACTGAGCTGTTCAGAAATTGCGCTGTGTCGAATTTTGAAAGTGAAAAGTTTTTTTAGTTAAAAACTTTCTTACCTTATTGGTAAGATCTTGGTCTCAAATTAAAATACAAAGTTTGTTTTTCTAAAATTGGTGTGGATCTCATTTTGAGTCGTAAGTCCATTATCGATCAATGTTGTGCAATAAATGTCTTACACTCGTCCGAGTTAGGCCTAAGCCTGCTCGCCCACACTACTACTAATAGAGCACTTTGGGTTTTACATTGAGTCCTGTAAACGTTTGGCGAACCCCTGGACTCTGTGCACAGTATAACCACCCAGTGGCATACCATATACAGAGTCGGCTTCCTCTACCGACTGTTTAAGGTTTGTCCTTACCCAGCAGTGGTGCTAGGATTTTCAGAGCCTCAGCCAAACTTACATTTTGCCGTTCAGGCCCTTTATTCCACCAGCAACATGGTCATTTTGAGGTCCCTGCCTTCGTACAGCTGTTTGCGGCTATGTCATTAACGCACTCGTCTTATGGCCTTAACGTAGCACTAACCCAGACATTATATTTCCTCTCCCAGTGAATGTTTTCCTTTCACTAAGAGATTGGCACTTGTTTTTTATTTGTTTTTTTATACTTTGTAATTTTCCTCCTCAGCTGTGTCTAATATCCTGGCTGCCTTCCCGGTTTCTTGGGTTTATCGAAATAAACCTGTTTGTCCACCTGCTCCTGTGGTTCAACTTGAAAAACGCTGACCAATTTTCTCCTAACAATTTAGACATCCTGGTTGAGTGCCGTGTAGGATTTTCCCTCTTTATTTACTTATTTAGCATGATAATCTGAACTCTCTACAAAGGCTCCCTTTATGTTTGCCCTTTGCTCAACGTCATACTGACTCATTCCTTCGCCTTGCGACTGCTCAGAGAGTTTGCAGTCTTTGCAAACAGGGGTTAGCTGAAGCCATGGTCGAGCAATGAGCTATGCTCAGGTTAATACTTGTAATTGTTTGAAGCATTTGAGAGTCACTACACCCCAGGTGTCAAACAAGCTCAATGTAAAGACATCTAGTAATGATTTGCGAGACGCAGATCCAGTATTGGCAAACTGCACAAGGGCTCAGTCAATGGCAGCATGGGGAGTGACCCAAGAAGATATTCCAGAATTGTTGAATCTCAGCTAAAAATGCTGCAGCAAACAAACACCTGGAAGTCAACTGTGAACCCCCTCATTTGTGGTTTAACATTTCATATTGACACCTTCAGGAATAAATAAAACACCGCTGTACATGCAGACATGATAGTCTGGCCCTGCTCCTTAGAATAATGGAACAAGTTACTTACCTGGAACATTAACATTTTAGCTTGATAGAGTAGCTAGCTCTTGATGATCCTACCACATCGTGGATGGACTGAAAAGTTCTTTTTTCTCAAAAGTTTGAAAACTGGGCATGTGCTCTTCTAGAAATAAACTCATCAAGTCTACTGAATGTAGGTTCGTATGTAGTATTTGTGCAAGGGAAACCTAGCCAAAAGGTCGCAAAGCAATGCAGAGGGTCAAAGAGTCTAATAACCATTTGTCAGTTAAATAGAAGCAGATGCAGAACAGTATGTGCTAAATAACCATCTCACTGTGAAATGTTCCCACGGAGCCCCAGTACTGCAAATGTCTTCCAAAGTGAGAAAGGCAGCTTTGCGGCTTGTTTTAATGTCCACTTCAATACATTCATGCATTTTTCTGAGACTTGTAACTGACCAGACTTTATGATTTGATCTGTCAGCTAATGTCATTGTTCTGGGTAGGCATGACCAATTGCACTGTTTATGGTTACCATCGCGTGATACACCTCACCTTATTGGAGATGGTACGGACATTTAGCAGTTGAGATTAAAACGTCGTCCTTGTCTGGATGATTTCCATCACTTGGTGTATCAGTGACATTGATGAAAGGTCTCTTGGGACACCTTCTGCTGACAACTGAAGAAAGCCTTGCCATTTTGTCTTGTTACTAATACATCCATCTCTGTGGCTACACATACCTGAAAACGTTTTTACATAGTGTGCCAGTTTAGCTCCAATTTGTGTAAGGCACTATTTCACTAGTACTAACTAAGCCAGATTACTACAACTGCCTTCTCGCGAGACTTCCTCAACACTCCTCCTCACTGAACAAGGTTCTCAACTTTGCCAGCAGAAGCATATTTACCCTGCCAGGGCACACACAGAACCACCACTCCCTTCAACAATGAACTGGTGGCTCACGGCTAAACCAAGGTTCAGGGTTTATCCCCAGACTACCATGCAACCTACTAAACTGCTACACAATCTCCAAGAGTTTAGGACCAGTCAGCCAGAACCCAAATCATCTTGTGCATCATCTAAAATCCAAAATATTTACAGCTTAGCCCCCTCCCCACCCCCCATTGCTTCAGCTCACTGACTGCCCCAAAGCTCTGAACATTTTCTACACTCCATGTGTTCAAAACTATTCTGAAATGTCATTTTGTGAGTTTGGAAAAAAAGTATAATTTGGGAAACAGCACCAAATACTGCAAATAGGTGTGCAACGTAAACATATGCATAAACGTATTGTTGCTTTAAATACAGAGCATCCAGCCCTGTGGGATAGAAGGCCTACATAGGGGAGAGTAATTCATATGTAAAGGGGAGGATTTTCCCGTCAAAAAAGTTATTTTGACATGTCGGGACAAAGATTTAAACTGCAGCAGACAGGCTACACTGGCAGCCCTGAAGCTATATTTTCCTAGTCACACTACTGGATGGCACGATGGCATTCAATTCTCCAAACCATGAGTGTAGTTTATGCACCGTTTTCAATGGCATTATAGTTAAGTTAAATATGCCAATCAGGGGTCAGCCACTGTTTACTAGTTTTAGGGACACACAGCAGTGCCCCAGTGTGCAGAGACTAAAAACCCACAATAACATTCGGCAAACAATGTGCTGGCTATGCAAAAACTGCCATGTTCTCACAACAAACTGAGCCTCAAACAAGATTCCTTGAGCAAAAGACAACACTCTGCAATGCACTCAACGCTGTGTGAAATATGTGACAAATACCTTCCAATTATACTTGATCAAGACATGGTTACACACTCAGCTGTTCCAAGCCAAGAGGCTATTGGCAGCTAAGGGACTAAGATTACTCATTAGATCCTGATTACTACAAGGTTGGGCTTCACTTATAACGCAGAAAATCATATCAATTTAATCTAATACACAGGATGCTGACACATAAAGGGTGACATTCCCAGTGAGAGACGATTCTGAAGCACAGAATTATTAAGAAAAGGCAGAAGTGACACTGTCCACTTTAGCAAACACAAGGAGTTGACGGACGGAGTGCTGAAACTTTTCAGACACTCACCCCCAGCCACTATTAGATCTGGGTTGAATCCATCATCGTTCTTTAGCCTCACTTCGCCACCCAAGTTCAGACCCAGCCATATGCAAATCAGTCTTGACCCTGTTCCTCAAGGGAACAGTCCAGCCCGAACTGCCAAGCCAGAGGTCTTCACTGGACCGGAAACAAGCATTCTGGGTCCAGTTTCGGGGTAACAGCCGGGCTAGCTTGAATCCAGTGGCAAAGTGCGCAAGATACCCACCTCTGGGCATACCCTGACAACTTAGGACAACACACAGTTTTTCGGCTGCAAAACGCTGTGGAATGTGTGATATTCTCTAATGAAGCAGAAGCCCATTTTTCACCGTTATTCAAAAAAAAATGTGTACACACTGAAGTGGCAGATATAGATACACACACGTGATTATAGTTAGGTATGGTCATAAGATATTACTTTGCATTAAAAACAGAAATTCACCGAATCCAAAAAGCAAACACTGACAATGTATCCTCTAACGTAAAGGGTACTATTCCGTGGATGTGCAACTTGTGAAAGAGGAGAATGCCCTCCCTCAAAATGGCTGAAGTGGTCTACCCAATTGCCCCTTGCTGAAATGGGCTTTAGAAAAATGCGAATGACGTAGGCCCAGGCCAATGAATTAAGGAAATGGATTGGCTGACAGCCCCTATATGTATATCATACATATAATTTTCGTAAAATGAAACTGCCCTCACAAAAATAAACCGTTACTGGATTTCAGTCCGTCATTTATTACAGATGTAAAAACACCTGCTTCCTGTGTCATATAAAGATGGATAATTATTATGTGTGGGCACTTTAATGTGTGTGGCGTGATCCAACACAGGGTAAACCGTCTGTTCTGTCGCTGAAAGTATCCTAACCTCCAGCCTTGTAAAAAGCAACTGTTGTAGTGTCGAGGAAGCCCATTAGAGATGTTTAATCAACATCACATCATTAGAAAGACCCTGTCAGAGGCTGATCTGACACTGCGAGCGGGGAGCCCGTGCTCTATTTGAAACATGTGGCGCACAGATGGCAGTGCAGCGAATGCCAACAGTACACAGAGCCTCTACAAAAATAGCCCATGTACAATGTTTCATTTCCACATTTATTCTATGACGAAATGTCGATTTAGCAGAAGTAATCAAAACTGGACTCTTTCAAAACTTAAACTGCATGGATTCAATAAAATCATAGCTTGTTGTACAATGCAAATTGGCATATTTAATATAGTAATTATATTTTAATAAGATAAATTATAATAGAATTCGTGGAACAGACGATACTGTTATTAGAATGGTTGCTTGACGTTATTTTTATAACCAGCCGCCACAAACCAAATGCAAGCAATCGTTCAAGAGTTGGGAATAATGCGGCAGAGGAGTACAAATATCTTATAATCTGCTTAACCAACATTTTATTTCTGCTCTGTACTTAACACAGACTTACATGATCCTGCAGACAATATAGTTCAGTGAGAACCATGCTTGCCGCAGAAATAAGCATGATCTCGGATCACGAATGCAAATCCCAACAAGGCACCCTCAGCCTTTCATCCTTCTGTGGTCACTAAATGGTAAATTAAACACTATAAACATTTACAGCACTTAGAAAGAGCATTAATCTGGTAGAATGTGATACATAGAAAAGTAAATATTTATTGTCAGTATCAAACCAGACTGATAATTACCAGCAAACTCACCAGATGCTCTAAAGAGTATCTGTAGGAGTCACTTTACCACCGATTAAGCCTCATTTTAAGCTTGCAAACGTAAAGCAGTAATCCCTCCAGGTGGTATTATTACTATTGCTCGATATTGCCACATAATTTATCTATAAGAGGGCTACATTTTGCACGTATTACCTATCCTTTGAAAAGGAGAGTGACTAAGCCAGCATGCCAAGATCCACATTAATGAGGCATGACCTGCAGTTACGTTAAAACACCAAATAAAATGTTAAAACTGCAACGAGTGGATACAGGCATATAAAAATGAATACTAACAAAGCAGGCAGGGAAGGATGATGGCAAGCAACAGGAAGAACAAGATCTGGGGGAAGAGAAATAAAGGAGAATACCAAGAAGGTGGGCATGGCGGAAACCGAAAGGGGCAAGCAACAGGAAGCTAGAGTAAGCTGGCATGGAGGGAAAAGGTGGGGGAAACGAACACGGAAACCGAAGCACACGGGAGAGAGAGGACAAACATGAGCACATGTGGGGAACAAAAAGGTTAGGGCAGGCCTCACAAATCTACTCCATTTATCAGGGCGAGCTATATTTAGAGACTACTAGAACTTCTGGCAGCTGACAAACAGGTGTTCTGTTCAGCACAAAGTGAAGCAGCAGGAGGTCTTTAACTTGCCACATTTATTCTGTGTTCAGAGACAGGTCAAATGTTAGTTTACATCTACAATTACTCTTCTTACTCAGACTGCAAAATTCCAGGATTTTGTAAAGAGAACTGTCTGACAAATGTGCTGTACAAAAAGTGCGAAATGAAGGGCTGTAGGATGTCATGTTTTATCCCAACACATTAAAATAGCTAAAAAGTGAACTGCACAAACATTCCAAAATACATTTCGTTAGTTATGAAAGCCCATGTTTTGTAATTCTGCGAGATGAAAAAAATATTCTAATGGGATGAAAATAAATCAGAACACTTTACTTGGTGATGTGCAAATGATGAATAGGTTTGCTGAAACCCAATTTCCACAGATTGTCTATACACTATATAGTTTTACAAGTAAAACTGCATGTTGGAGGGAACGTTTTTGGCCATTTCTCAACGGAAAATGTGCTGCCTGTAAATGGCAGTGCACTTCCGCCTCATGCTTTAGAGATAGATTTATTAAACGTGAGTTTTTAAAGATTAACTAGGAAACATTCCTGGCCCTGCCCCGATGGCAATGCTATTAGTCAACTAAGAGGCCAGTACCCTATATGTGGGCTAGATTCTTATTACACATGGAGCAAATGTTTAGTCTATTAAATCAAACCACATAGGTTTTTCTGTACAGCAGGAATGCTGAACTCACATTCTCATATGTGATAATCAGGCCCGGTTCTAGAGGGTGGGCCGGGTGGGCCAGGCCCACCCAAACATGAGCCTGGCCCACCCAAACATGAATCTTGGCCTTTGCAGCGACGTCAAGAAGGCCAACAGAAAATCGGCACTTTAATTTAAAACGTTCCTCTGAACGTAATTTTTTTTCTCCTTCTAGGAGTTGCATGATTGGGCCTGGCTCTCTCTCACAGGCACCCCAATCACGCATCTCCTTTTACGCTGGAGAAAAGGAGCTTGTTTATCCCGATTCACCTTTCCTGAACCCTTCAGCTGCTTATCAGCTCAGGCTTTGAGACAGATTTCCAACCGAGCAGGTAATAGAATGTGTGGCTATTCCATTTTTTTAAAAATCTGCAAAGGCCCAGCAAGATACATACTTCATGTATGCTTCGAGAATGTGTGGCTATTTGTTCATATTTTTAAAATCTGGGAGGGCCCAGCAAGACACATACTTTGTGTATGCCGTGTATATTTCATTTAAATCATTTGTATCATTTTCATGACTGGCTCTGCCACAAATGCAAGACAACAGTAAAAATGTCCAGATAACTCTGGTGATTAATGATCCTGCTGGAGAGCAATCTTTTGTCTGTTTGTAGTTTTGAAATGCAGATAAACTGTAGTTTATGTAGATAGCTCAGTGGGTTACTGCCTTTGTTACAGATATTCTTGTGTTACTTGCAGTTCAGACATTACAGTCCTAACATAGGACAGT
Source organism: Calotriton arnoldi (assembly GCA_963921515.1). Classification (NCBI taxonomy): domain Eukaryota; kingdom Metazoa; phylum Chordata; class Amphibia; order Caudata; family Salamandridae; genus Calotriton; species Calotriton arnoldi. The sequence goes on from CAWUFW010002370.1 coordinate 510,705, forward strand.
AACCTATGAACTGACATCAAAGAGCTGCATACAAACCTGAATGGTATAATTAGAACTTTTTTGTGTGTTGCGCTATAGTTAGAATTTCTCCAGTCTTTCATTATTCTAATGTTGCTATAAAGAGTTTGTTTGGGCAGATATACATTTTAATCAGTAAAGCCAACCCCCCCCCCCCCGCCCCCCAACCACTGGGGTATGCTTTAAATTCTGTGTTTGTGCTTCTCCAGACCTAACCCTCTTAAAACATACTGCCCACCAGTATGGATGACGTGATTCCTACACCTGGTAATCCTCATTGGCGTATGTGACATTCCCTATAAGCTGATTTACATACTTGTATGATTCGTTGTCTCTGCATAATGTGTGCGTGATATAAAGTACTGTGAAACCCTACACTACGAGTAGCACTATACAACAAACGAAAAGCAGATGAGAGGGGCTACGGAGAGATGAGGGGCACTGTTGGAGGATGGCAATGAGGGCATTCGAGGAGGAGGTCATGAGGAGGAGAGGCTACGGAGAGATGAGGGGCACTGTTGGAGGGTGGCAATGAGGGCATCCGAGGAGGAGGTGAATAGGGGGAGAGTCTATGGAGAGATGATGGGCACTGTTGGAGGGTGGCAATGAGGGCATCTGAGTAGGTCATGGGGGGGCTACGCAGAGATGAGGGGCACTGGTGGAGGGTGGTAGTGAGGGAGTCTGAGGAAGGGGTCATGAGGGGGAGAGGCTACGGAGAGATGAGGGGCACTGGTGGAGGGTGGTAGTGAGGGAATCCGAGGAGGAGGTCATGGGGGGGCTACGCAGAGATATGGGGCACTGGTGGAGGGTGGTAGTGAGGGAGTCTGAGGAGGGGGTCATGAGGGAGAGAGGCTACGGAGAGATGAGGGGCACGGTTGGAGGGTGGCAGTGAGGGCATCCGAGGAGGAAGTCATGAGGGGGAGGGGCTTTGGAGAGATGAGGGCCACTCGTGGAGGGTGGTAGTGAGAGAATCCGAGGAGGAGGTCATGGGGTAGGGGCTATGGAGCGATGAGGGGCACTGGTGGAGGGTGGCAATGAGAGAATCCGAGAAGGACATCATGGGGTGGAGGGGGGGCTACAGAGAGATGAGGGGCACTAGTGGAGGGTGGTAGTGTGAGAGTCTGAGGAGGAGGTCATGAGGGGGAGAGGCTAGGAAGAGATGAAGGGCACTGTTGGAGGGTGGTAGTAAAGATATCGAGAAAGAGGTCAGTGGTGGGGCACCAATAAAGACTTTCACACCAGCGCTAAAGCCGGCCCTGTCATGGCCTTTCTGTTTTTGTTTATTTAATTAGCAGTCGGGTCATTAGGGCCACTGTGGAACATATTTTAAAGTGTGTGCTAATTATATTTACTGTTATATTTAATGTTTTAAGTTTGAGGGGGGTTTTACTAATGTTTTTTACCGGGAATAATGAAAAAGGAGCCGGATGGTGGCCGATATGGGGCTGGGGCCCAAGGTCAGCTGTGAGATAAGGTGCACGAGAGATGGATGGTAGAAAATGGATAATCAGGGCTGGAAGGGAGTGTGCTGCTGAGTCCGGGGTCAGGTGGCGGTAGTAATGAAGAGAGATTCTCTCTGAAGGCTGGCAATGAGGGAGGCTGAGTAGTGTTACTTGCCTTATACTCCCACCTCAGAAACCTCCTCTTCCCATCAAAGGGACCTTACATGGGATGCATTTCAAAAAGAAAAATGAAACATCTGTTTCATTTTTTAAGACAGGCAGCGGTCCGTGGGACCACTGCCTGCTCTTAAAAATATTTTCACATCCTTTCACTAAAGAGGAAGGGGTCCCCTGGCGACCCCTTCCTCTTTACAGTGGCTTACCACCTACTTGGAGTAGGTGGTAAACTGCGAGTGTTTTGCGACTTTAATTGCGGTTGCAAAACAATGATACATACAAATGCGGCTCGCTATTAGGAAGGGACGCCCCTTCCTAATACCGTCTTGCACAATAGCGTTTGTACATGCGAGCAGGGCAGGGAGGGCCACATAAGCCCCTGGCTGGGCGGCGTACCGACCAATCACAGCGCTGCTTGCAGCGTTGTGATTGGCTTAGGGAGGGAGCCTGGCTGCCTGCTTCCTGTTTTAAAAAAAATGATTATTAAATTGAACCCCCCCCCGCGCGACCCCCCACCAACCCACCACTCCTCTCTCTCCCCACCCCCTCCCGCGAGTCGCGACTGCCGCAGTGGCCCACCCGAATGTATCCTTGGCCCACCCAAATAAAAATTCCTGGAGCCGGGCCTGGTGATAATGAAGAAAAAGGTTGTTCTGCAAAATAAAATATTTGTCTAGGATGATATATTGAGACCAGCTTATGGGTCAAGTACATTACAGTTAGGTCGAGTAGATTATTCCAGTTACTAGATCTGCAGGTAGCAACACATTTATGATTTTTCAAGGGCTAAAGGGGCAAGGAAAGAAACACAGAGCACTGTGGAGTGGGGGGGGGGTGGGAGAAGAGAACATGAAGTAGTTATCTTACGAAAACACAAACACAAGAGGATTTGAAGCCTGTACACATTTAAAAATAAAATCAGAATCAAGCAAATGAGAGTGACAACGAAGTCAACCAATAGTAAGCAATGGGCAGGCTCCAAGTCGACTGCAATCTAACAAAGTGTCTCGCAAGCAACAGCACATGAGTAGTCTCAGGCGAGAATTAAAAAGGGAAAAAGAGGTGTGACTAACGGAGATGAATAATCAAAATATCAAACCTCCACATAGAACATGTGGACCAAGGTGACAATGGTACAGTGTATTCTAAAGACTACAGGCACACATTGGATAAGTATAAGAGTTTTTCTCCCTTAACTTGGTGTAAAGTGTACAATCTGGCAAGAAAATAGCGTATTAACATGATTAGCATTACATATATGCAAGCCTATATTGAGTGAATCTTGTTCCTCGACCCAGGAGGAAAATATTTCACTATTAGGTGTGTCTGTAAGGAGGCTGAAGATTTGGGCTGTAAATGTTTACCCAGAGTTAACCCGGCATATTTGCAAGACTGAATCGAATTTCACCCAGTATGTGATTTTTCATTGAGTGGCACACAACTTCTAAACAAAAGTTAGGTTTTCCTTCAATATGATAGGTCCACTATCGACAGGCATGTTTCTGGACCCATTGCTCATTTTAAGGTTAGGAAGGCCCCCACAGTTCTATGCAGTTCAGTCTCTTCTCTCGCACAAAGAGGCACTTCCCTGTACTTTACATAGATTTGTCAATAGTTGTGGGGGTACAAGTACCATGGAAAGCTGCACTTTTTAAAATCCTGAGTACTGTTTATCAGCCATGGGCTAATAAATGGTGCTGTTCTGGAGGAAACAACATTACTACATTGCTTATTAAACATATGTACACCCATATTTAAAGAGTTAACACTGTTGCAAATCGGCATCATTTAAAAAGGCACCATTTGGTGAAAACAAATTGTGATTATCATGAAATTGAAAATTTTAAAACAATTTTTTCTAAAATATTTAAAAAAAAAAAAAAAATGGAGCAGAAGCCCATGTTGCACACAGCCAAATGCCATGCCCAGTAGGGTGCAGCTGCTTGCAGAGGGTTGAGCCCCCAAGCTACACGTGCACAGATGGGAATGGGAGCCACAGGCGGGTCAAGTGGCCAGAGGCCAAGTTCGGCTATGCACAGCGAGGGAAAAGGGGAAAAAAAGTTATTATTTAGAAGAAAAAAATAAATGAAAGTCTACTGAAAAAACAGTTAAAAACTGAACTATGATTCTGGCTCAAACGTGCAAAACCACTGAAATTTGCAGTTACAATATGCAGCGCATGCTAAAATTTAAATCACCCTCCATGCATAAAACACAAAATGAAACAACCATCTCAAAACGGCAGGTAAAATAAAAAAACTTTAAAAAACTACCAAGAGCGAAAGCATGATAGGTGGTACGAGTTATGTACAAATTACCATAGGCAAAATAGCATACTATCTCTTCTTTGAAGACCTAAAAAGGATTACCTCAGTGAAAATCTTCTACCAGTAGGGTTTGTCACACCAAACCCCTTACCTATGGCTGTACTCGGTGAGATTTTTTTTAACAACACAATACAATCTGTAACAGAGCAATAGTAACCCACTGTTAAAGACCTAGTGGTGCTTTTAATAAATAAACCAGGTCTAATGCCTTTGTAATAACTTTTCATAATTAATAGATCAGACCTAAAGGCATCAGACCGTCTTTATCATTGGCTTGACACCATATCCAATTTTGGGCCTGCTGTACTGGGCAGCGTAAGCTTTTCCACAAGGAAACCATCGGAAACAGTCATAAAATAAGAAATATACACAAAATTACAGTAGGCAAAACAAAATACTATCTTTCCTAAGAGGGCCTAACAAAGATTACCTCAGTGCAAATCTGCGGTCCCCACGGTTTAACAGAAGGGTTAATCGACACCAAAACCCTTGCCTATATGACAATTTCTGGCACTGCATTTAACAAAATGCCTCTCAAAATTAAGCACAGAGTAATGACCGCGCTTTTCACAATAAATAAGTCAGGCCTTCTGTCTTTATCATAACTTTTCATAATGAATAGATCACAGTCTTGATCATTGGTCAAACAAAAGGAGGTGCACCGAAGAAAGTAAATCTAGTCCATCGTAATGTCTTCAAATCGTTTCTTTATTCCAAAATTCATATTCCATCATAAAAACAGCCAACACGTTTCGTTTCCAAAATGAAAACTAGAGGAACTTCATCAGGGCTTAATAAAGTTGTAATCTATTGCGCCGTGAGGGTGTATCTCGAAATGTAGATTCACCTTATGCTAAAGGTAAGTTCCAAAAGCTTGACACCTTATTAAGTGTCATCACTTTCCTTCCGTGCCACTGGTATGGCGCCACGGAAGGAACACACTTCGAAGAAACACACTTGCTGTATTATTACAATTTTAACTGTAATTCTGATTAATATTGTACTTTTATTGAAATATTGATTTTTGGATTATATTAACTTCCAATGCAGATTCTTAAAGGACTAATGCAGTGGTGGATGGCGAGCTTCAAAAGAGTGGAGCGTAAAACCAAATACTAAATTTGCCTCAATGAGGTAGCACAGCTGCCCGTGCATGAGTAGCTTATCGGGACTAGATATTTACTTAGCATTCTGGGACTTGAAGTCCCAATTTTATAATGGGCTAACTTATAAGACTACAAGTTCAAGAATGCAAGTAAGCTGCTCAGGCATGGGCCTTGGGCAGAGTTCTGCATTTGATCACATCCTTATGGCTGCTGGTAGGTGCAACTGTAACATGTGTAGCTCCATAAAGACTTATGGTTTTACTCTTGGCTGGGACTGCATCACCTTTTTTCTTACAACAGAGCCCCTTCTCTCTTCATAGGCTCTCTCACATGCATTTCATTTGTTTTATAGTGCACATCACACAAATTATATAGAGACAATGAACAATAGGGCTGTCAATCAGTCAATTGGAAATGTGACATAAGACAACGAGGACTAGAAGGTGTAGGCGTCGCATGGCATAAATACTAGTAGACAGTATATTTGAAGAGTGCTTAGTAAGGAGAAGCACAAATTCTGGATCTAAAGGGTACCACAGTGGTTGGGGTTTGTTTTACTAATAAGAATGCATTTCTACCCAAACTAATCCCTTTTTTGCAACATCAGTATGATGAGACTGGGGAAAAACAACATTCTAACCTATACCATGCAGGTTGCATGCAGCTCTTTGATGACAGTTTGTAGGACACTGTGCTATATTAGGAATGTAACCTATGGAATGCAAGTGAGAAAAGGATCTTTGTGACAAAAGCAGTAACCCACTGAGCTATCCACATAAAATAAAGTTCTCTCATCTTCATGGTACAGGTTCTTTGCAGCAGGCACATTAACCCTCTGCGCAACTTTATGATGAGTCAAACCTGCCACGAGACAAAACTCCATCTGCCTCCAGCAGGAACATTATTCACCAGCGTTATCATGGCATTTTTATTGTTGCGTGAAAACGGCTGGAAACATAAGGAACTCTGCAGTGGGTGCTTTTTTTTTTTTTAATAGAAACAAGTGAGTGGGAAGAACCCAAGCCCGAGGACTGATGGAGCAGAGAAAATAAAAAAATGTTAACCCCTAACAAATTTTATAAATAATTAATCAAATGTTCGTTTAAATGTATTAATCAACACTGTACGTGAGGGAAGGGTAACACGCAAGTATATGGGCTGAATAATCTATTAACGAATGTCTGTGTGTCTAAATATAACAAAAATAATTGCGTACTAAATTTATAATAAATGCATGATTTGTGCTTCATAGAATATAAACGTGTTGTTGCAAAAACAATAGTGATGGTAAGTAAGGAACAGCTTAAATGTTGCTTTCTGCTAGGTAATAACTAATTGGGGTACGTAGATGACGGGTGGAAAACGAAAAGGCTATGTTTCTCTATGTTAATTATGTTTTGTTTATTTCAAAATAGTGCTTCTAAGTATAAACGAGTGGCGATATAAAATGGCTGCCGGTTAATGAAGTGCGCATGTGCGGGAAACGCGTGACAAGGGAGAAAAAGTTGGAGAAAAGCTAACCACGTGATGTTGCTGAGAGGCTAGGATGCGAGAATGGTCAAGGCTGATGTGACCTAATTGAACTGATAGTGTGCCGTGATCAGCAAGGAACCGTGGGAAACCGTTTTAAGAGAAAGGACAATGCCTGCAGAGTTCTCGAATGTATCGAAAGAAGTTACAAATGTACTGATCGAAGCGGATGGAAACATGTCTTGAACTGTGAGAAAGGAAATGATCATATACATTCCAAAGGACCAGTTGGATCCGGGAGAACTTGATTAAAGAATGAATAGATGAAATGAATGGACCAATGAAAGAAAAGCGTGTTATTAAGGTTGCAACAATTAGTTAGCAAAGTTAGAATTAGGGTATAAGAGGGCCTACTCTTAGTGGGAGGGGTACACAGTCGGAGTTGGAGAGTCGCAGTCAGAGTCGGTGGCTTCCAGTGCTTGGTGGTCCAGATCGATCCATTTACTGAGCGGGAGATGCTGAAAGACTGTTAGATGAGACGGGTTGCAGGTAGCTGATGCTGACGAGCTGAAGTTTCTGTTGCGGTCTTATTTTTCCAGTTGAGTATGAAAATCAAGATATTTTTAATTCGTAAACTTAGGTTAGAAATCCTTAGGCTAAATTAGGGAAGATAGGCAGGTAATTAGGATTTTTGCTTCATGATAAAATTTCCTTTCTGCAATAAAATTGATTTTGCGTAATAAATATTTGAATTAACAATGAATGAATAATTGAATAAAAAGTCTAAATTCTTTCTCATGCTTTTAAAAATTATATAAAATTTAAGATTCTTAAAACAAACGACCGAGAGAAGAGTGTGTGTGTGTGTGTGTGTGTGTGTGTGTGTGTGTGTGTGTGTGTGTGTGTGTGTGTGTGTGTGTGTGTGTGTGTGTGTGTGTGTGTGTGTGTGTGTGTGTGTGTGTGTGTGTGTGTGTGTGTGTGTGTGTGTGTGTGTGTGTGTGTGTGTGTGTGTGTGTGTGTGTGTGTGTGTGTGTGTGTGTGTGTGTGTGTGTGTGTGTGTGTGTGTGTGTGTGTGTGTGTGTGTGTGTGTGTGTGTGTGTGTGTGTGTGTGTGTGTGTGTGTGTGTGTGTGTGTGTGTGTGTGTGTGTGTGTGTGTGTGTGTGTGTGTGTGTGTGTGTGTGTGTGTGTGTGTGTGTGTGTGTGTTTTTATGGGCCCCATCGTCATGTGGATGTGAGAAAATATAGTATTGCCCCTGGATGACCGATAAGTGACCTAGTAGGAGAATAGTTTTATTGTACGCGCTGCATCAGATTTCTTGGTAGCAGAGTTATGGTTTCTATAGATTAGTTTATTGATTATTTTTATTATGACTAATACTATATGTTGAGTCGTGTTATGTTATATGTGAGTTTTCACGCTTCTGGGATGTAGGAAGTGGAACACGTGTGGCAAGAGAAGTCACATGGAATTTGGTACATGGTCTGAATTCATTTTTGGTAATAACACAGGTTGTGTTATGTTAGGGATTTTCTGTACGAAAGGTGTGTAACTGAAATAGCAAATCACGTTTTCTTGTGAAACTTTGGCCTTAATTCTCAGGAGCCTAGTCTCCACATGTGTCTTATCCCCAGAGAAACGAGTTAATTGTTTGCTTGAAAGAAGGGTAAGGTAGAGGGAAGTGCTACTTTATCAGCGAGAGTGGATAATTCTGTGGTAGGGTAGAGGTAAGCGCTGCCTACTGGAAATACAGGATTCTTGTGTAAAAGGACAAAGCTGTCACTTTTGTTTAGCGAACCAGACTATGGAATTGTTTTAATTGTTGTAACTAACGAAGAAACAGTGAAAGAAAATTTGCCGATAATTTTTGTAAAGGAGGGGTAAAAGAGCAGGAGTGACATCGACAGTGCCGCGCTAGGATTGGATAGTGCGCTAGTCACATGAACACAGAGTCAAGAGTGACGTAGAAAAGTGCCGCGCTAGGATTGGTTGGTCCGCGGACGAAGGAAATTGTTCTGATTGGTGAGTTAGTGTGAGTCGCGCTGTGATTGGTTAAAGTTCCGTACACAGAACAGTGTTGGTTTGAAGAGAAAAACCAATCGAAAACATGCCGTATTACGAGTATGAAAGGGGGAGAACGTCATGGACGACAAAATTAAAGAATTTCTTTAAGAAAGACAAAAAGATTGTGACTAGAGAGGGACAAGTAATTCCTCCGCCGAAATCAGCAGCTTCACATATGATGCTGAAATATGGATATCATACATGCATATGGTTGGAAAATTGGGCAAAGTATACGAATAATGATGGTGCATTAGCTTTCCCTGAGAATGGTTCATTTAGTGTAGCGGTTTTGCGAAATTTGAGAGAAAAGATGACAAATCTAGAAACTAGACCTAGACCGACACAGTTTGAAGCGTTGACGGAATGCGAGGATGAGATGTATGAGCGAGAGAGATTCAGAGGTTTAAGAGATCATGAGTTTATGCCTGGAAGAATGTGGGGAATAAATCATGAGGATAGAATAAAACGATGGAGTTGTGCTAACATGACAGGAGGTTTGTTTCCGGCTTTTACAGTTGAGGAAGAGACTAAGAGAAAATGTACTGAGAAAAAGAAACATATGGAGAGGGAGAAATATATGCATGAGAGCGAAACGGATGATGAATTGCTGGAAGATATTTTAAATAGAAATCCACCTCCGTATCAGCAGAGTTCTACAGTGGTGACACCAAATGCGCCGCTAATAGAGACTATGAGAAATAAAAGTCCGGTAAAAAGAATTGAAATAAATAGGTCACAAGATCAAATAAGAACTTCACAAAATGAAGGAATAGAAAGTGACAATGCAAGCGAATTAGCAAGGACAACAAAAGAACTAACTGAGAAAATTAGGGAATTAACGAAAAACATGGAAGCTGTGACTGTACCTGTAACAATAGGTCCAGTAATACCAGTTTTTGAGAATCAGAAAATTGATGAACGGTCCTTAGTGATTCCCATGAGTTCACAATTTCAGAGAGAAAAAGAAAGGATGGAACCAAGTGCAAGTACAAGTAATTTGGCTAGTACTTACAGACCAAGTCCACCTACAAATTTGACTGTGAATGAGTGCAATGGTAGGAAAATGCATATGGTAACAGAATCTGCAACAGAGACTCCTGAAAAGAGTGGTAATTGGATAGAACTAAATAATACACCCATAGGTCCGACACCTGATGAGTTAAATGAGTGGATGAAGGCATTTAAAATGAAAGAACCAGACGAAAAACCATTAGATGTAATTAGGTTAAAAATTGACATGGAAGAATTAATTCTAGGAACGATTGGTACAGAAAAGATAAACAATTACCAGGATGATGAAATAATGTTTTTGTGCAAAAGTATTACATGGAGAGCAAAGAATTTACATGACAAACTAGAAGAGGTAGCCAGTGAAATTGGAATAGATTTTGCGAAAGTGAAAACATTGCAGAAACCCTATAGAGTAGACTTTTGTGAAAAAGATATTGAAAACTTGAACACGGCAGGAAGGCTGACACAGATAAAAGAGTTAATTGTGTTACTGAGAAAATGGGGTGATGTGGACAGATGGAAGGTTAGATGGACAAAAAGAATGAGAAAACTACAGACAAAGCTTCTTTGGCTTTTATGATAACTGAAAAAGAACCTGTTGCCAGAGAATACCCTATGAGAGAAACTCCAGGTGGTAGTTATGTGCATGTTCCCTGGACTAGGCAGGATATACTGTCATTCACAAATGAGTTTCCGAAGCTGAGAGAGAAACCAGTTGAATGGTACAGACAAGTAGAGAGGTTTGTAAAGGTTTCAAAAGTGTTGTGGATAGATTTAGATGGATTATTTGACATAGTGGTACCAACTGATTTGTGGTCAGAGTGTAAAATTACAGTTGACTGGCCAACTACAGAATATCCAAGAGATCCTAAGACAGGAGCTCCAGGTCCTGAGGTGATGAGGAAGTATGATAAGGTGATTACCTTTTGAAAAATAAGATTCCTCCTAAAGAAACAGATTGGGTGAAAATTGATAGAACTACACAGGAAAGCAAAGAGTCTGTACATGCATACTATGAAAGGTTGTTGTTGGTTTTCAAACAGTATAGTGGATATGAGGAGTTAAGTGAAAAAGATATGAGCCATTTCGTATACAGATTTGTGTTTGGGCTGAAACCAGAGATTAGTGAAATGATTAAACAGCATATGATTAATTGGCAGAATGGCACAGTAGACGAGGTACTGAGGTATGCTAAGTATTGCAGTGATGATATTGAAAGTAGACAGCGTAAATTGAAAGAGAAGGCAATGTGGGCACAGGTGAAAGTGGCAGAAAAACAAGAAGCTCAATTGGATAATAATAGTGGGAATGAAACAGGACAGAATAAAACGCGACCTAACATAGGTAAAGGGAAAGGTCAAGTGAGTCTAGAGGAGGCAAAGAAGAAATGGCCCTGTCATAATTGCGGAAAATTAGGGCATTGGAGAAACGAGTGTAAGTTCCCACCTAAACCTAATCCGGAAAATCAATCATTAACTCCACAGGTGCAGAATGAGGTAGTTGTTCAACAAGGTCAGGTGCCACAACCACCACTTCCCAACACTGTTAACCAGCAAAGATACAGTACAGAAACAGGATTCTACGGAGGAGAGCAGGTAACACAGTTGCCGCGAGAAGCTAACATTTCTCAGTATTGGTTGCGACAGAGTGAGGATGAGAAATGGGATGAAAGCTCGTGACGGTGCCTAGGAGAGGGAAAAGAGTGCGTACTTGGCGCAACTCTAGAGGTAGATCAGTCTGGTCCCTTTGTGGATGGAGAAGTGAATGGTGCAAATGTAACATTCCTTGTCGATACTGGAGCTACCCGTTCTACTGTTAGATCAGTGGAAATTCCAAACCTTCCTCTCTCAGGTGAATACATCCAAGTAGTAGGAGTAGCAAATCAGCAGATTAAAACACCACTTACTGAATTAGTGGAAGTAAAAATTGGTTCTTTTAGCAAAATGCATAGATTTGTAGTGTGCGATTGTAGTCCTGTAAATCTTTTAGGTCGTGACCTCTTGTGCAAGATGAATTGCACAAGTTATTGTACACCAGATGGAATTGGATTTCAGACCCCAGATGAAGATGTATTGTATAAAGTAACTTTGATGAATCAGGAACCTGAAATGAATGGTTTGTTTCCTGCATTTGATGCAGAAAAACTTCCAGAAGAACTAAAAATTGCAGTGAAAGAAAATGTGTGGGATTTTACAGGAGAAGATATTGGATTAATGAAAGAAGTTGATCCCGTAAAAGTAACAGTAAAAGAAGGAACAACTTACCCAAATACGCCACAGTATAAATTAACTCCAGAAATAATTGAAGGAATAACTCCTGTAATAAATAAAATGATCGAACAGGGAATTCTAAAAGAAATAATGAGCAGTCCATGTAATTCACCTATTATGGGACTGAAAAAGCCAAACGGAACATATAGAATAGTACAGGATTTGAGAAAGATCAACAAAATAGTTGTGCCTTGTTGTCCAATAGTGCCAAACCCTGCAGTAATTCTATATCAAATTCCACACGAAGCTGAGTGGTACACAGTGATAGATTTGTGTCACGCATTTTTCTCTATTCCTTTGCATCCAGATAGCCAGCCATTATTTGCGTTCCGGTTCGGAGAGCGTATTTTGGCATGGTGCCGAATTCCTCAGGGGTATACAGAAAGCCCCTCAATCTTTAATCAGATTCTAAAGAAATCTCTGGAAGATTTGAAAATGCCAGAAAAGTCAGTGATGGTGCAGTATATCGATGACCTGTTGGTGGCATCGAAAACAAAAGAAGCATGTGTAAGTGATACAATTGCTTTATTGAACCATCTAGAGAAAAGAGGACATAAAGTGTCCCCTTCAAAATTGCAATTTTGCCAAAAGAAGTTCAATATTTAGGGCATAAAATTGAGAAAGGAGTGCGAAAGATAGCGACAGAAAGAGTGAGAATGATTCAAGGAATGAGAGCACCAATGACGCAAAGAGGTAAGAATGTTTCTGGGAATGGTTGGATATTGCCGACAATGGATAAGTGGTTTCTCCTTGATTGCTAAACCATTAGAAAAATTGACCAAGAAAGATGTAAGAGACCCTTTTGAGTTAAATAACGAAGAAATGAAATCTTTCAAAGAGTTGAAAAAGAAATTGTGTGAGGCCCCTGCTTTAGGCATGCCTGATTATGAGAAGGATTTTGAATTGTACTGCAGTGAAAGAGATGGATGTGCGTTTTAAGTACTGGTACAAAAACATGGAACAATGAAGAGACCAATTGCTTATTTTTCAGCTGTTTTAGATCCTATAGCAAAAGCGTTGCCCGGATGTCTGAAAGCAGTTGCTGCTACTTGTGTAAGTCTGGAACAAAGTGAAGGTATAGTGATGGGGTATCCACTGAGAGTATATGTTCCCCATTCAGTAGAAATTCTTTTGACAAGAACAAAAACACAGTACATGACACATAGTCGGCTGACTAAGTACGAAAAAGTAATCTTGAGTGCTGAAAATGTGACCATAGATAGATGCATGAATGTGAATCCTTCAACATCATTGCCAGATGAAGAGAGTATAATTGAACAAAACGAAGTAGATCATGATTGCCTGAATGTACTGGAATATTGCACAAAACCAAGAGCTGACATAAAAGATGAACCTTTAAAGGAATCAGATTATGTCATGTTTGTGGATGGCTCATGTTTGAGAACGAAAGAAGGAGTTTTAAGCGCAGCTTACGCAGTGTGTACAGTGGCAACTGTGATGGAAGCGTCTTGTCTGAAAGGAATAAGGTCTGCACAAGTTGCGGAACTAATTGCTTTGATTCAAGCATGTAAATTGGGAAGAAATGTGCGAGTTACGATTGTGACCGATAGCCAGTATGGTTTCGGTATTGTGCATGACTTCGGTCAGATTTGGTCACAAAGAGTTTTCTTGACGTCTGCAGGAACACCTATCAGAAATGGAGATTTTGTTAAGAAACTGCTTGAGGCGATACAGCTGCCTAAACAGATAGCTGTAGTGAAGTGCAAGGCACATAAGAAAAACGAAGATTACATAGCTGTTGGAAATAACTACGCGGACGAGATTGCCAGATATTGTGCAGAGAACATGGTATCCCTAAATAAAAATAGAGAAAGGGAGCATATCTCTTCTCCTTTGCTTTTTACTAACACTGTCGAGACATGGGATGAGGTGAGACAGTTACAGGAAGCTGCAAATGATGAGGAAAAAGATTATTGGATAAAAGCAGGATGTAGAAGACAGGAAAACAATGGTGTGTGGGTATCTAGAGATGAAAGACCAGTTATGCCTGATAGCATGATTGCAGACATGGCACGGATGTACCATGGACAAGCTCATATTGGGAGAGATGCAATGATCAGACTTTTTAGACAAACCTGGTATAACCCAAAATTCAGAGCGATAGCTGAAAGTCTTTGTCAAAGATGTCTTATTTGTCAGCAGTTTAATCCAGGAAGAAAGACAATAGTGAGTCTAAGAACAATAGGACGAGAAGGAGGTCCGTTCACTAGAATGCAATTAGACTTTATCGAAATGCCCCCTTGTAACAGACTAAAATATGTTTTAGTGGTCGTCTGTTTGTTTTCTCGTTGGGTGGAGGCATACCCCACTAGAAGGAATGATGGAACAACGGTAGCAAAACTTATGCTGCGAGAGTTCATTCCAAGGTATGGTTTTCCAGTCACGGTTGAGACAGATAGAGGAACCCATTTTCAAAATGAGTTGATCCAATTGATTTGTGAAGCATTGAGTATTAAACAAAAACTACATTGTGCATACAGACCAGAGGCTTCTGGGGTAGTAGAGCAAATTAATGGAACAATTAAGAACAGATTAGGAAAAATGTGTCAAGCTACAGGACTCAAATGGCCAGATGCACTGCCCCTTGTTCTGATGACCATCAGAAGCATCCCTGACAAGAAAACTGGACTTAGTCCTCATGAGATGATCATGGGACGAGCAATGAGACAAGCACAAGTACCTGTCAACAAGTTATTGACTATAACTGATGATCTAGTACTGGATTATTGCAAAGGACTGGCTGATGTGGTGCGTTCTGTGTTTCATCAGGTTGGACCGGATGCGACCACTCTTGAAAGAAAACCAGCCCACGACTTGAATCCAGGAGACTGGGTCCGCATAAAAATCCACAGGAGAAGAAACTGTCTAGTTCCTCGCTGGGACGAGCCACGACAGGTAATCCTAGTGACAACGACTGCAGTCAAGTGTGCAGGAGTGAAGAACTGGGTCCATGCCAGCCACACAATCAGAGTTCAAGAACCTACTGATCGACATGTGAGTCGACGTCTGGAAGTGTGGGAGAAGAATTTAACAACTGGGACAACAGGAATAAGAGAAAGGGTGCCAGAACTTGAAGATCGACATCTGGAAACCCCAACTGCAAGCACCTCTAGAGAAGAAGAGGAGGAAGAAGGAAGAATTTCAGAAATTCCAGAACCTGAAGATCGACCTGTAAGTCGACATCTGGAAATATCTGACACAAGTTCAGGATCTGATGATTCAGTTGCAAACCGTGAAGAATTTCGAAGGAGAACTTGGGGATATAAACCAATTAGAGAAGAAAATGAACAAGAAAATGATCTAGATGAGCAACCAAGTACAAGTTATGGTGGAAATCCTTCAAAAATAATATTAATAGACAAAGTAGGGAAAGAAGTACATAAAAAGTTAGAGAATCGAGAAGAACCCCGAGGAGCAATAGGGACAGATAGCGAAACAAAAGAACAGGGAAATTTAGAAGTAGAGAGTGAGGAAAATACCAAATCGGAAGAACACCGAGGAGGGACAGTAATAAGGGAACACAAGAAGGAGAAAACAGATCCACCAGTAAGAGAAGACGAGATCATAAGCTTCAAAATAAGAGACAATAGTGAAAAAGTTGAAACAGAATCTGAAGAAAGTGGAGAAGAGGAGAAAACAAAAACTGAATCAAGAAAAAGAAACTGGAAATCAGAAAGAGAAGAAAAAGAAGGTGAAGCCAAAAGGCCAAGAAAAGGAGATAATTGGCCCAGCAACTATATAAGAAAATTGAGATATAGAATAATAAGAACAGGAGAAAAAAGTGCTGAACAAGTGAATGAAATAACAAGTCAAAAGGAACAAGAAAAGCCAAGTGGAAAACGACTGCAAAAGTCTAAAAGAACGAAGAAAGTGAATGCAAAGTACAAGTCACCTGAGTGGCTATATATCGCACTGACGGATTACAAAGAAGAAGGAAACACTCACGAGAACCCGAGACTAAGAAATCGAATGGGTAAAGGTGAGATGCAACAAACCTGAAGTGAAGACTTCTAGTGCTTCTGCCGGACGTGACAATTTTACTGGATATGACAAATCACCGGATGTGACAACGAAAGAATTCTGGAGAGAATTAAAAGAAAGTACCAAGCAAAGACTTTTTGAAAGCAGAGTGGCATCTAAGTCATTTCTGAGGTGTAGTGACACAATTTTCTGAAACTTAACAAAAAGATAAAAGCAAAATGGAAAATACTAGGGATAGAAGAGATAAATGTGAGTTTGTAAAAAGATGGTGTAAAATGTGCTGCTTTTGTACGGGTTTATTAATGACCGTATGGATAGTTTTAGCAATCACAATTCCTATTAGTTTAGCTGTAATAGAAGCGAAGAATGATACTAAACCAGAAAAAGAAACTAATATTAAAGAACCAGTTATTTTAAGAAGTAGTGCAGAATTACATAAGGATAAGTCAGTAACAGACTTTTCAAAAAATGTTTTTACAAAATTGTTGTACGAATATGTAGAGACAATGGATGTGAGAGATTGTTATGTGTGTATGCAGTTGCCTGCATCAGTGTCAGAAGGTGTGACTTATCATCACCTACCTCTAACTTATGGAATAACCTGTAGTGTAATAGCAAGTTTATTTTATAAAACAGGTAGATTAGAGTCTTATTATACTGATATAGATAAGATTTTTGCAAACGTTCCGGTAGTACCAGAACTTAAAGTAAAACAAGCAAAAGTTTTAGGAGAATTCTTTCTAGAACATAGAAAATTAACCTTAGAAGAAATAGCTAAGAACAACCTTACCTGTGAATTAAAGAAAGAAGAAAAGGTATTTTTAGAAATGGTTGAAGAAAGAAGAATGAAATTTCAAAAAGAAGCAATAAAAGAGGAAGGAACACATCTATGGACATTTGAGGAAGGAAATCATGAAGGGAAAAAGATAAATGCAGCAATGACATTAGATTGGCCGCAAACAGGAAAGTTGTGTATTAGGAGAAATAAGACAGTCTATGACAATTACTTTGTAGGTATCAGTATCTGCCATGACAATTATCAAATTTTGGGAGGTTGGGGATTCAAAGGTGGAAAAGATCCAATATTTCCAGGTATCTATTATATTTGTGGGAATAGAGCTTATTACAGGTTACCGGACCATTGGTATGGAACTTGCTATGTAGGCCTGGTCTTTCCAAAAATCTTTCATATGGACAGAGAAGAAAAAGGAACATACAAAATGATTAATAGCTTTACACTTAGAAAGAGGGAAAGTTTTTCAGAAATTGTAGGTGATATTTTTGGAGCATTAATACCAGCAGTGGGAATATCTTTGAATGCATTTAAAATTCGGAAGTTATCCACAGTAGTAGATTGTTTGTCTACAGATACTGCGGGAGGGTTCTTGATGGTAAATACCGAAATGGTTGCCATGAGAGCTATGGTGATGCAAAATCGGCTTGCCCTTGATATTCTTTTGGCAAAAGAGGGTGGAGTCTGTGGAATGCTGAAAGTCCAACATTGTTGCACTTACATTCCTGATAAAAGTGAAAATATACAGAAGTATATTACAAATATTACAAATTTGCACAAAGAACTAGTTCCACTGGAGGTTGAAAGTGTCTTGGGAAAACTTGGTAGAGGGTTTTCTTCCGTAGCAAATTGGTTAACCAGAATCAGTAGACTAATGATAGGGAAAGTTATAATAATAGCAACTGTAGCAATATTGTTAGCCATGGTGTTGAAAATTGTAATAACGTGTATAAAAAGAAAAGTAAGACAAAATAAGATAAAAAAAATAACAGAATAATGAAAGAGAGAGAGAGAGAGAAATGGGTGAAATTGAGTTAGAGAAAATGAAAGAAAGCATGTATAAAAAGACGAGAAGACAAGATGAAATGGAGACAGATGTGTAACTAACAAAAAGCAAAAGGATGAAAGACATATGCTGCTTGAAAAAGAAGTATAACTTGGGTTTTATGTGGTGAATTAAAAATCACCAAAGGGGGGAGTTGATGGAGCAGAGAAAATAAAAAAATTTAACCCCTAACAAATTTTATAAATAATTAATAAAATGTTCGTTTAAATGTATTAATCAACACTGTACGTGAGGGAAGGGTAACACGCAAGTATATGGGCTGAATAATCTATTAACGAATGTCTGTGTCTCTAAATATAACATAAAAATAATTGCGTACTAAATTTATAATAAATGCATGATTTGTGCTTCATAGAATATAAACGTGTCGTTGCAAAAACAATAGTGATGGTAAGTAAGGAACAGCTTAAATGTTGCTTTCTGCTAGGTAATAACTAATTGGGGTACGTAGATGACGGGTGGGAAACGAAAAGGCTATGTTTCTCTATTTTAATTATGTTTTGTTTATTTCAAAATAGTGCTTCTAAGTATAAACGAGTGGCGATATAAAATGGCTGCCGGTTAATGAAGTGCGCATGTGCGGGGAAACGCGTGACAAGGGAGAAAAAGTTGGAGAAAAGCTAACCACGTGATGTTGCTGAGAGGCTAGGATGCGAGAATGGTCAAGGCTGATGTGACCTAATTGAACTGATAGTGTGCCGTGGTGATCAGCAAGGAACCGTGGGAAACCGTTTTAAGAGAAAGGACAATGCCTGCAGAGTTCTCGAATGTATCGAAAGAAGTTACAAATGTACTGATCGAAGCGGGTGGAAACATGTCTTGAACTGTGAGAAAGGAAATGATCATATACATTCCAAAGGACCAGTTGGATCCGGGAGAACTTGATTAAAGAATGAATAGATGAAATGAATGGACCAATGAAAGAAAAGCGTGTTATTAAGGTTGCAACAATTAGTTAGCAAAGTTAGAATTAGGGTATAAGAGGGCCTACTCTTAGTGGGAGGGGTACACAGTCGGAGTTGGAGAGTCGCAGTCAGAGTCGGTGTTGGTGGCTTCCAGTGCTTGGTGGTCCAGATCGATCCATTTACTGAGCGGGAGATGCTGAAAGACTGTTAGATGAGACGGGTTGCAGGTAGCTGATGCTGACGAGCTGAAGTTTCTGTTGTGGTCTTATTTTTCCAGTTGAGTATGAGAATCAAGATATTTTTAATTCGTAAACTTAGGTTAGAAATCCTTAGGCTAAATTAGGGAAGATAGGCAGGTAATTAGGATTTTTGCTTCATGATAAAATTTCCTTTCTGCAATAAAATTGATTTTGCGTAATAAATATTTGAACAATGAATGAATAATTGAATAAAAAGTCTAAATTCTTTCTCATGCTTTTAAAAATTATATAAAATTTAAGATTCTTAAAACAAACGACTCAGTGGTTATTTTACTAAATGATTGTGACACTAGTAATTGGTTATTGTGATTCAGCTGGTCTTAATCACTACAAATTAATTTCTTACTAGATGATCCATCGACAAAACAATGAGCAGGAATATCTTAAGAAATAACTAAGAAAGCAATAGGTAATAAGGTATCCCGGCTCTTTCCAGCGGTACATAAATGGTGTTTTCCATTTAGTTCTTATGCTTCTCCTAGGAGTACAGAATTTCGTAAAGGGTGAGAGTGTGTGAGTGTGTGAGTGTGTGAGTGTGAGTGAGTGAGTGTGTGTGTGAGTGTGTGTGTGAGTGTGTGAGTGAGTGTGTGAGTGAGTGTGTGAGTGTGTGTGTGAGTGTGTGAGTGTGTGAGTGTGTGAGTGTGTGAGTGTGTGAGTGTGTGAGTGTGTGAGTGAGTGAGTGAGTGAGTGAGTGAGTGAGTGAGTGAGTGAGTGAGTGAGTGAGTGAGTGAGTGAGTGAGTGAGTGAGTGTGTGAGTGTGTGTGTGAGTGTGTGTGTGTGTGTGTGTGTGTGTGTGTGTGTGTGTGTGGTTTATGGGCCCCATCGTCATGTGGCTGTGAGAAAATATAGTATTGCCCCTGGATGACTGATAAGTGACCTAGGAGGAGAATAGTTTTATTGTACGCGCTGCATCAGACTCTACCATTGCAACAGAGCATTAAAGAACTTGGTAGGAACTTTACTATTGTACCAGCTGTTTAACAGTAACCGAAGAGATATGCATAAAGGGGGCACCCAATGGTCAGTCATGGGATGTAAATTTGTCAAGTTTGTCCCACCTTGTGCATGCAAATGTAATGATATGCAAACATGATACTACAGCTCGCCAAACCGTGGACTCTCCCTTTCCTCTATTCTTTTCCCCTTTCTTATGCCTGTCCTGTTCATCAACTACCAATGAGCGCTGGGTTAAGCCCGTGATACCTACGTCTTTCATGTTATATGTAAACCCATAGTTTATTTCTAAGCACAGCACCAAAGCTCAACGCCAGGTGCGGTAAAGCCAGACCAGATGATCACACTCTGTGAAGTTAAATAAAAAAAATTTAAATGGTATATAGACATGAACACTTATCAGACTGTACAAACCTCTGCTGAAGCTGCAACACATTTGTCCAGCATGATCATTTCTATGTAACAAGTGATGATTGGTGGCGAGTGAACATGCGCAGCAATGCATCCACAAGGAGCAGAAATCCACACCACAAAAATGCTCCCAACTCCGCAAGTCTTCCACTGGAGCCCGCTAGGGACCAGTTTCAAGGGCCGTTATTTTTTGTCTGTTTGCCAACACTTGCCGTAAACACCAACTTGCAGTAGCTGTAGGCTCTGATCTCCTTCGTCCACAGCCTTGTGTGAACCTCACACATTTCCCAACTCCTCCGAGGTCGGGCAATGAAGGCTTGTTCCCATCCTACCCTGTAACGAGTTTGGAAATGGGTGGGGTCGCACTGGTACACATCGAAGCCTCGCTGATTGACAAACAGCCTGGGGAAACCCAGGGCTGAAGCTTAAGCACCTAGGCTGTTTTCAATACGCGATGCTGCACTGCGTCATAGGAGACAGTGGCCTTGCAGTCTTGCAGGGCACAGAGGACCAGAGCTGAAATGAGGTAAGCCCTATAAATCCTGCGACAGCAGGCACATGCGCACTAGCGCATGTGTCTTTCTAAAGAGCCTGCTTTTGCCTGACCTCGCACAGATCGAGGGTCAGAAGCTCCAAACAATTCAGTACTTGCACATTTTTTAATACAAGAATTGAGGAAGGGGGAGCAGCCCTTTTGCCCTAATAAAGCAGTCACCCCTGTACTAAGCTTTATGAAATAAGGATTTTAAAGAATTAATTAATAAAACCCTTTAACTCACACAAATTCACTTTATTGATTATACATAAGTCAGTAATACATTAATTTTTTTTAATGTTTGATGTAAATGACTGCTCCTTTTTACTTCTCTTTATTGACTAACAAAGGTCCATACGACCAATGGCAGGGGTTATTTAAGGATTACACTCCAAGATTAAGATATAGAAAACCATGCTCAATCACCTTCCTCTCCACTACTGACCGGTGGATAACTAGCCTACTGTTGGCAGTTGTCTATGTACTACTCCGAACCAGTAACAGCCCCAGGCAACACAGTGATCCGCAGCAAAAGTTTTATCAAAATTCTAAGTGATATTGCAGATACAAGATGCCAGAGAACATCAGTATCCATTGCCCATTATTGCCTTAGATTAATTTTTTGTAGTGAGGGCTTATCTTTTTCTGTCATAGCAAAACCAATTGTGAAATGACAATGGCTGACATGCTAGAGTAAGGAAGCCACGTGTGAACAAATATAAAGTGCTAACTTTTGGAACACTTAGAGCAATATGATGGAATAGCAAGGCTGGAAAGATTGGGTTCGCTTGGTGGACGGTACTCAGCATCTTTCATTGGAGTAGATGAGCATATCACAGGGTTTATTTACACCATGCAAATTCCTTCAGCAAAAAGCGTTCGCATAACTTTTAGCAGGTAAGCAATACTATTTGGAATGGAAATAAATATAGTTAATAGACACAGCGTTACTTCTGTTATAAGTAGAACTGACAGTGTGCTTGAGAAATTCCTAGAGAGACAGGTGAATCGCTACAAGAGATAGCACAGAAATACAATTATGTGACTAGAGCACAGAATAAACTACCACCCTTAATTAGATGGGCATTAGAGAGGCTGAACAATGATGGCTGGCAGGCTGATATAAAGGGGACCTGGGATCCGGTACTAAACAAGGGGACTCAAATCTAACCTAGAGGGAATTGAATGGATTTACTAAACACTGCTAACTTTAATTCAGAACACGAGGACATAAGGGGTGGATGAGTGAGGTACACGCATGTATGCCGCTTTTTCATGGATTGAACAGTCAACAGAAAACACAGAAAGATCGACAGGAGACAAAAACTGTGGTGATAATCAAAAAGTAACCAGCAGTGATTTCTGAAGGTTAACTACTTTGTCCTAATTTCCAACTAGAAAAGTGGGTAATTGATTATTTGGTGGTAAATCTCAGGTGCAACCTCCAGCCTTGGAGTATCACCAAGGAAAACCAAGAAAATTAAAGACCACATGGGTCTCCCACTATGTAAGTAACAATGTATTATACAGTTAATTAAAACCTTAACGAGCATGCATCTCATTGGTATAGGTTCAAAACAGCAATTTAAAACAAAAACAACCGTTGTAAAACAGAGTGCAGAGGAAAGTGCAAAGTGCTTCAACAGCATTTTAAACAGTATCAAGGTTGTTAGGATTGACCTAAGCGATCCACAGAACGTTCACTTTTAGAGCAGAAATAGAAAGTGCAGAATGCAAAGGCAAAGGATTGTCCCAAGTTTGCTTCAGATGTTGACTCAGAGTGTTCCACAAAATGTTCATTTATAAGACCGAGCAATTATGGAAAGTGCAGGTACAAGGCAACACAATTGTCCCAAGGTTGCTGCAGGTGTTGAGTAGCAGGTGTGCAGAGGTGTTTCACATGGCATTCATATTGGGGGCCAGAGGAGGTAGAAAGTCCAAAGTGCAAAAGGAGCAATGGATTGTTCCAGGGATGCCGCAGATGTTGAATAGCAGCCGTGCAATAAGGTGAACAGTTTTAAGGACCAGGTTCTGCAGCATGGGCAGTGTTTGCAGAACCCAGTTTCGCTGCTGCCATCTGGAGGACTTTAACTGGTTTGACATTTAGTGCGAGGTTATCCGGGATCAGGCTGGCGATTACAGCCTGACCGAAGGTTCAGACTCCTAGGCAAACAAAGTCTCTGCGAAGTAGAACTTTTCTTAGCTGTAGCAAGGAAGGACAGATGAATAGACTGTGAATGATAGTTTCCTTGCTCACGCCACAGAGACAACACAATGCGCCATGAGTGATCCCGCATGTTCCACTCCCCCAGTCTAATGGCCACTGACCTGGCTTTTACCCACAACGGGTAGGTGCAGGAGATCTATTTAGGCTGTTTCCAGGGAGTATAGGAGTGGATTACTGCCCAGGCGTGCGAGCGCTTGCTCAATGCTGCCATATCTAATGCCATATCGGATGAAGGCGTAAGATGGCTGCCCGGTGAGGAGCTCCTACCGGGAGCTCCCGGTCAGTGACTGCCGTCCTGGCCTTAAAACCCCCTTTTTCCCTGCAATTTTCTCCCTATCCTGACTGCGGACACTGAGATGACTTGGCCGATGCCCGGTGGAGCCGCTTGGTTCGGCTATAGAGGAGTCTGGCCCGGGTTTCTCCCGCGGCCGTCACCTACCCAGCCGGACATCGGGGCATGGCTTACCTCATCCTGCTGATGCGGCTTCTCTTTCGGCCTATACCGCCTCCCTCGGAACTAATCGTCCTCCTGATGACTGTCCAGCCTCAGCTCAGTTCTGGATCCTTCAGATGGCTCTGGATGCCGTCAGATTGCTCTGGGGCGTGATTCCAATCGTCTGGGACATCGAGATGACTTGGCCGATGCCCAGTGGAGCCGCTTGGTTCGGCTATCGAGGAGACCGGCCCGGATTCTCCCGCGGCCATCACCTACCCAGCTGGACATCGGGGCATGGCATTCCTCGTCCCGCCACCGCTGTTCTCTCCTTCTGCTCCCTTCCTCGGAGCAAGTCGCCGCTGATGGCTGATGATGGGGCCAGCCATGGCGTAGCTCTGTGTTCATCGGCTGCGTGCCAGTCCTCGCTGCTGCCTCCCCAAGCTGGCCGCCCGCCTGGATGTGCCCGAGAGACCCGAGAGACCCTTTCCAGATATGGGGGTGCGGGAGCCACGACTGGCTGATTGCCTTTACCGATGCCCCAGTGGTCCCGAACCTGCACACCCCTTCTACCTTCCACCCACCTTTGCGACCGGTGAATCCTTTTCCAGGTATGGGGGTGCGGGAGCCATGACCGGCGGATTGCCTTTATCGATTCCCCAGTGGGCACGCCTCTTCTCCCTTTCACCCGCTTTTGTTTTTGAATCTGCGTCCCCCCTTTGACTGACTTTTTTGCACTTTTATCCTGCTCCCTGGCTTCGCATCTAT
Organism: Calotriton arnoldi; assembly: GCA_963921515.1. Classification (NCBI taxonomy): domain Eukaryota; kingdom Metazoa; phylum Chordata; class Amphibia; order Caudata; family Salamandridae; genus Calotriton; species Calotriton arnoldi. The sequence continues at coordinate 534,942 of CAWUFW010002370.1, forward strand.
GGACTGTTTGACTCTTTGAATTTTGCTCTGCCCGCCATTTTGCTGCTGGCCACCGTCGCTTCCCAGGACCCTGACCCGCCATCTTGTCTCGACCTCTGCCCTTTCCCCCTTGCCTCCGTTCTCCCCCTGACGATCCGCTATCGTTTTTCTCCCGCTTTCTAGTAACCGAACGTTTTCTCTTTTCGCCCGACTGCCTTTACTCCCTCCCCCCTCAGATTCCCTTTCCCCCTCCCCCACCTATTCTTTTACTCATATTCCTGTCCCCCTTTCCTGCTCTGCCTCTTATGATTTGTCACTTACTTTGAAATTTCTGTGAAAAATGTTTTAATTTATTATTCATGCAACTCGCTGTTGTTCCTGATGTAAAGCGCTCTGATACCTGCGGGTCTAGCCAGCGCTATATAAAACTCAATAAACAAACAAACAAATATCTCCTAGCCTTAAATATGATAAACAATGAAGCTCCCTCACGACCTATATTTCTTTTATCTTAAAGACTAAATCTAGTATGGGTTGAACATTTATATAAACAAAAACATCATCAATACAAGTTAATAATTAGATTTAAACATTGTTATTCATTTTTCTTAGTTTGATATTCAGAACAATTATATCAAAATCAATTAGTTCTCTGTTTTTAAAACAAGGTACATGTTTGTTTTTAATAAATTTTTCTTTTTATACATTATTATACATGAACCAATGCATTAAGGGCTTATACAATTTAAATGCAACACTGTGCTCTGGACCCCTGAAATAAATCGAATATACAAACAAATCAAAATTGTCAATCTCACTCAATCAAACCAATCAAACTCACACATAACCCAAACATACATACACATCTGGGTCAGGGGGAGACATAGAACTTCAAGGTCTCCACGACCATGTTGGATGAAAATTTTCAACAAGGTCTGTTCAAACAAGGTCGACGCGCGTTTCGGTGGGGTGTAACGGATGGTAAACCACCTTCCTCAGGACCTTCCCAAATAGTATGGATTCACACAACAACCCAGCTCCAGCTGGACCGGCAATATGCAGCGCTGCATATTTCCGGTCCAGCTGGAGTCCCGGAGACTGCGATGAACTGCGACATGATATAAGTTATTGAAGAAGTATGTAATAATATACATCACGGGAAATCCGACATAATACGAGATTGATTCAATTCCCTGGACAGAGTATATCCAATTCGACGCTACACTTGCCTTGCACAGGAAACAAATGGTGACAGCCAAATTATAATGTCTGGAGCATAGTAAAGGCTGTATAGAGTAACAGCAAACAAGAGTGTATTAGTTCGCTCAGGTGCAACAGGGCAGTGTTGGAAAACATCACAGTCGCCTTACATGCCATACCCATTGGAGAGCAATTTGTATATTAGTATTACCTGAACCCCTTGGTTGTTGTGTGAATCCATACTATTTGGGAAGGTCCTGAGGAAGGTGGTTTACCATCCGTTACACCCCACCGAAACGCGCGACCTTGTTTGAACAGACCTTGTTGAACATTTTCATCCAAAATGGTCGTGGAGACCTTGAAGTTCTATGTCTCCCCCTGACCCAGATGTGTATGTATGTTTGGGTTATGTGTGAGTTTGATTGGTTTTATTGAGTGAGATTGACAATTTTGATTTGTTTGTATATTTGATTTATTTCAGGGGTCCAGAGCACAGTGTTGCATTTAAATTGTATAAGCCTTTAATGCATTGGTTCATGTATAATAATGTATAAAAAGACAAAAATTATTAAAAACATGTACCTCGTTTTAAAAAAAGAGAACTAATTGATTTTGATAGAATTGTTTTGAATATCAAACTAAGAAAAATAAATAACAATGTTTAAATCTAATTATTAACTTGTATTGATGATGTTTTTGTTTATATAAATGTTCAACCCATATTAGATTTAGTCTTTAAGATAAAAGAAATATAGGTCGTGAGTGAGCTTCATTGTTTATCATATTTATTGTCGTTTCCCCTTTTCTCCCTGACCTCTATTTTTCCCTTAGAGGCGGCTCCCTTTTTACATTAATATCTCCTAGCCTTGACAGCTTTTTTGCGGTGACTGCTGTGAGCTTTTTAAATGCCAACTGAGGGAGGTTTTCCCCATGCCTCTGTGAGAAAATGTTTGTTTTATTTCTCTTGGAGATGGTGCTTCTACAAGGATACTGAGCTCTATAACTCCCACCAGATTAAGCCATTCAGGTTCTTGCGTGGCAAGTCAGAGCCTATGACAAAAATTTAAGAATGAGTTGCTTCTGGCCCAGGACTGCTTTATTATGTTGAACTTGTGCCTTATTTGTGCCGGTGACGCTCTCTTTGGCAGACGAAGAGTGGCTTTATAGGTTTGATTGATGGAATTATCCAGCAGAGGGGCCTCCATACCCAGCGTGATTACGCTCCTGTAAGACAATGAGGGGGTGACCTTTGCTTTCATCACCTTAAGTAAGGGGTCTAGTCACGGTCCCAGTAGTTTCTGGGCAAGGGTTATGAGTGCGAGATTGAGGCTGGTGCCTTTATTTTTCAGGGAAAGCAGGGGAGATTTAAAGTTGCCTTGATTGTCCAGGTAAATGACCAGATATTTATACTCGGCGCTGTGCTGGAGGCATTCTCCATTGAGGTACCACCTGCCACACCCGCTGTTCTGTTTTCTTTCCAAAGGTGACCGTTATGGTTTTCATACAGTTTATTTCAAGGCTGTTCCTGAGAGTATAGGGTGGAGAGTTGACGCTGAAGGCCAATTTTAGTTTGGCTCAGCAGTACACGGTCATCCGCGTAGAGCAGATGTGTCCTGCGTTGACCTCCCAGTTTGGGTGGGTGGCAGTTGACTGTCTAGGGCCTCTGACAGCTCCACAATGTATAGATTAAAAAGTGGGGGGTACGCAACCTTGCTTCAACCCCAAGTTTGGGGGGCGGGGGGTCTTTTTTTAAATACACGAGCCAGCCCCTGGTTTAATTTGCACCCATGTGTTTGAATACCCCAGCTCACTTGTTTTCAGTAAGTCAGCTGGGAGACCCTAGTCTCCCACTATGAAGCAGCCAGCCTACACATGCCACAAATTTGATTATTGCCTCATGAAGTTTCACCAAAACTAGAATAAAATATACTGAAAATATTAGTTACATAGCTATCACGCACAATGCTGTCATTTTAGAAGGGTACAAGGAAATGCAGGTAAAGGGGAATTAAAGTACCAGCAATATTTTCTAGGGCGTCCACTCTGGACTTCATACACACTATGTTAACTACAACCAAACTCGGACCACCAGTTCTAATCGCTTCCTCTGGCAGCATACACCCCTAATCAGCCAATTGAGAAGACATGCCCAGTCAAGTCTTGAAACAGGAGCTAATCTCTGCAGCCAAGGTATCATCATGCACTGCCTAAAAGTAGTTCTGAACTTCTAATGAAAAACAGACTTTAGGATCATTGCATCCAGAGAGCTCAGTAAAAAGCATCTCCAGAGATGCAGCTGCTAAAGAAAGTTCCAGGTTCTTTATCTGGCATCAGAACCGCACAGTACACTGTGGTAGATGTATTTATTTTATTTTAATCTACTGCAATTCCTGGTTCGGGGTGTTTTGGTACACGAGTACAGTGCAATGTTTAACAGTGATTTTACCTTGTGCATTTTAAAGTGCACAGATTACATATATTGGCCTCTACCTAGCAATGCCACTGGTCGTTAAGTTCTCAACTGCATATTATGTCACCCACCATAGCCCATCACAAATCAATGGGCCCCGACAACTTTCATAATTTGGTGTAAAAGTCTATCGAGCTTTTGTCTTTCCATTATGGACATACATCAATGTCATGTACTCAGGAAACACTTATGAGAATGTATTCACTTGTTCAGCTTTGGCTGTTGCAGTGAACCCTGGGACAACTGATGAAACAACAAATCTAATCTTTAGCATTTATGCGATACTTCGTGTGGACGTTGATGATGAAATACACATGGACATCAGGTTCAGATTGAAAAGTGTTGGTGAGGGGGATTAAGGCTTGAGGGTCATCATGTATGAAGATGCTCATGTTTAAGAGACCATGTTGCCAGTAAGACCGTCGAGTGAGTAGGCAGGGAAAATTGGAACCAATAAAAGATGGCCTTCCTTGCTACCACTGCATCTAAAGATTGTTCAGCAAAATGCTATCAAAAGTATTATACTGTTGATATGCATTGCACAATTTATGCTGGTGTCTCTTTAGGGATGGTAATCTGAAGCATATGCTCTCCAACAGTAAGCCGACTACTTGCCGAGTCCCACTTCAAATGCCAATTTTAGTTTATAGAGAAATCACGGGGTTCTTAGGTTGCCTCACAGCTGGCCTTAGACTACTTTAAAAAAAAAAAAAACATGTAGTGGTCTAATACGTTTTAACCTTTCTAAACCTCTGCATTTATTTTACTTTTATAGAGGCCGGAAGACATTTGAAGCGACCTCAGTCATGCTTTCAAATTGCTTACCTTTCTCTTCCAATGCAGCACTAATTAACATAGGCCAGCCACTCACTTCACTGGCCACCAGAGTGTGCAATTTTAATAGCCAGTACACAATAAATAGACTGCCTTTGTACAGGTTCATTCTTTTCTGGTCATATATGTAGCTATGTTATAAGCCTCTGGTGTAATATATTCACTAATCACCCCATTGCCTAACAAGGTTTTATCTACCACAACTTGCTGGCAAGTGTCTTGGTAGCAACCAAGCTGTTCTGAGCCTTCTTTTAGCGTTATCAGTTTAGGAATACAACTCCCAAATGCGAAGAGAGAAAAAAGCATAAGAGATTACGTTTTTCATATTGTAGAGCCAGTGGCTGAAGGTATTACTTTATTTGCACGATTAATAAAAAGCATTGCAATCAACTACTAAAAAGAAGTTAAAAAAGGCATGATCAGCTCAATAGTTACATCGTGAACTATGAAAGTACAAAGAAAGATATGTTACAAGAGTTTAAGAGCGTCACAGTAGGCTAAAAAGGACCTAATCTAAAACCAATAGAAGTAAAGAGTTACAGTGCTGTGCTACCGCAAAAGATGGTTTATGCTACAGAGTCCAAGCTGTATGCATTCTAAAATCACCCCTTTGTTTCGTTACAAGGGCCAACGTGCTTTTTTTTTTTTTTACGTATTTAGTGTGCAGTGAGTTGCTAAAGTGCAGGGCATTTGTCAAGTTTTGATCCAGTAATAATCCTGTAACTGGGTTGTGTGCTTGCTCCGATCTGAATCTAGCGATGGTTTGTGGACTGTTTGATGACAGCATCCGCCTTGAAGAGAAATTTTGCAAAGGCTGACAATTTCTGCTGTTGGACCCTTCAAGCATAACAAAATTGCTTGGCGGCAAGATCCGAAGCCATTTGAATTAAAGATGTTTCAGAGAACGATTTTGCGCTACGGTGATAAAACTGGGCAGATGCATAGTAAATGCAGGAAGTCTTCTTGAGAATGTTGGCAAAGCCTGCACTCCTCCTCTACAGTTTGGTGCCACTTTGCAAGGTCGTCGAGTGAAGGTAGAAGCCCGATTCTGGCTTGGAGCACTTTTATTTTTATATACTTCCTTAATGGCTGAACTGTCTAAATATTGCTGTGTCTTCACACCAGGAGAGGTGTTTGATTTGTTCTTTCAGTGCAAGGTTGAAAGCCTAATGAGGTAGTCTTTTTTTGCCAGAGTTGTTCCGCTTTCAGATGCTTCACGGACGCCGCTATTTTCTATGACCAGGCAGTTGGATTTAGGGGCGCGTTTGAAGCCATTTCTTGCCATAAGAAAGTTCTTAATGAGTTTAGGGGTGCCTGTCTCAGCAGCGATGCATATTTGAGAAAAGAACCCTCTGGTACCAGTTCATGATCCTGGAGGCCAGAATCTAGTCTGATTTGAGCCAGAGAGGTGCTTTGTGGCAGTAGGAAAATGAGGCGGAAGACTTTGCTTGGTGCAATGTTTAAGAAGCTTGCAAATTTTCTAGGGAAGACATCCAGGCCGTATGTTAACATTTGTAGGAACTTTGCCTTTATCGCAGTAAGCAGTGGCTGCCAGGTTGGACTTTGCAATTTGAATGCCATGAATTGGAGTGCGGAGATTTGTGATGCTGCCCTTGCTTTGTTTATTTAAATGCAATCGATGGGACCACCAGTCCTAGAGCCATACAGTTGTAGTTTCCACTTCTGCCTACTTAGCTACCCCACCACCCCCCATGCCATGTCTTTCTTGATTATCCTTTTGCCAAATAGGACTACCTTTGTTTTCTTAAGGTTGATACACAACTCATTAGTCGAGCAATATTGGTGAAGGGAGGTTGACAGGTTTTGCAAGCCAATGCCAGAAAGGTTCAATAAAACAATGCCGTCTGCCTATAGTAGTGAAGTTATTAATTGTTGACCTAGCTTTGGAGGATGGGAGCTGGTGGAATCCAGCTGAGGGTACAAGCCTGCCAAGTGTAAGTTGAATAAGGTCAGAGCCAACACACACTCCTTGTTTTATACCGGTCTATCCGGATTCTGGATGTTAGACTCTTATTACACCCAAGAGTGACACTGGCCCAGTTATCACAGTATAGAAGCTGAATTCCTTTTAGCAGGTTTGGAGGTATATTCCATTCTGCTAACTTTCTCCATGGGCGGTTTCTGTTGACCAAATTAAATGCCTTGGTTAGGTCTACAAGGCAGATGTATAAGGATAGTTTTTTCCTTGTATATTTTTCTGTTAGCATGGCCCGGGCTGCCAAATTGTCAACGGAGCTAGTTGTTGGGTGAAATCCTGCTCGATTAAGCAGTATTGTGGAAAGAGTATGCCTAAGCTCTGGGTAATACCACTCTATCCACCTTCAATTGAAGTGCGAAGAGTCGGAGGCAAGCTTAAACAAGAGCCATTTATTGCACTGCAGTGGGTACAATGTCCAACACGGCATTCAGATGGCCTGTAGGACTGGATAAAGATCACCATTTTGCCTGGCATATTTACACGAAACTCAAAGCAGGGCTACGTGACTATATACACATTTGCTTAACAGTGGAAATTCCCCATGCCAGCCAAAGGCTGGTGAAGACCTGCACCGTGATGAAATGAATAATGTTCTTGCCATTTCGTTTGTGCAATTGTTCTCATGTTAAGTTAGCATTCGCAGCACCATTTTATGTTTAGCCGCCATTTTGAATCCTGTCGTCTGCTGCGTATTCCCTCCTCGAGAAGCAGGCTGTGGAAAAGTTCCATTTCGTCAAGGTTAGGCCTTGCTCTACTAATGAATACACTGTTCTTATTAACGCATTCCTTTCCCATAGATAGAGGCTTTCTCCCATAGTCTAGAGTAGGCACGAACAGAACGACCTTGACATAAAGATAATGTGTGCCCGGCCTCAGAGTCGAAACTCATCCTACTGTACTTCTTAGTTTTAGCTGCACCTGCTAGTAGAATTCCATTATGGGCGGGACTTTCTTGGTTCAGAAATGTACATAAAGTATCTCTATGTTTGCTGAGGTCAGTCCCTCTGCAGCAATCCTAGGAGGCTGGTCAGACTGGGCTCCGCTCGAGTGTACCTGAATAAAATATACTTGGTTTGTATTCTCTACTGTCTGACCGACTCTTCATTTGTATGGAAGGCCGAGAGGTGGTCACGAGTGACCCGGGTGGCCCTAATCGGGTCACTTCCTTCAGTTGGCGCCCGAACAGGGACTCCGTCGGGTGGCCCATCCTCGCCCGCGGACGGGTGAGGAGGTCGGGCCCATCGTCGGGTCGGACGGGCGGACCAGAGATCCCTGCAAGAGAGAGTCCTGAACTCGCAGCTGCCCAGTCTGTCTGACCGTTCGGTGCCTTGCCCAGCGGTCATCCCGACTGGGGTCCTAAACGGCGAAACCCTTGGATCTGACCGTTTGGTCTGAAGAGTCTGCAGTGGAGAATAAATTAGTTTGACCTGTGTGCACCAGGTGAGTTTTTTTTGGTTCTTTGTGGATATGGTATCATTTTGGTTTGTCTTTGGCACGGTCTGAGGACCGATTTGGATACAAAGTGTTTGTGAACACTTTGCCAAGCAACATAACGAATTTGGCCCACTTTTGAAAATGCCTGGAATGAGTCGTTTTTTGGTTTCTTGTTGTCGTTTTTTGTTCTGCTGATGCTCGGCTGGAAGAAAGTCAGCCAGCGCCTCCGGAAGGCACTCCGAATTTTGATATGTATGTAAAACATGGCCTTGGCCCTATTAAGTTTAGTACGTTATGGCACAAATATACGAGGGACAATGCCGAGCAGCAGTGGCCATTGACAGGCACTTTTGATTAACAAAAAATTGGGTTTTTACAGGACAAGTTGTTTGCGAGAAGAAATAGGCAGTCTATGTTTGATTCCCTCAGAACATGGCAAAAAGAGGCCAAACAGAGGTGGATGAAGGCAGAGAAAGAGGCCCGGAAAGGGAGAATGCAAACATTGACTCAGAAAGCTGTAGCGCATGATAGAGAGAAGCAGGAGAGAGGAATACAACGTGAAGATAGGAGGTTTTGACTGAATATTGATAAATCTTATATAGCCCAAGAAGAAAATGATCCTTTTGTGGAAGAATTGCTAGATACTCGACCCCCACCTCCGTACGCCCCGCAGAGGGTATATCCCGCTCTTCCCCCCACAGGCCCAGCTACCCGGTTCTTCTGTCCCTGCTGTTTCTACTTCTGTTACTATTGATCAGACTGCCTTGGCCACGGCACCTCGTGTCCTTTCTTTGTCTTCGCCGTCTGTGGCAACTGACTGTTAGCACTCCTGCAACACCTATTGCTTCGGCATCCCTTTTGCCAGCTCTTACACCCACGACCCAGCCAGCAGCGACGTTAATGCCCACTACCTCGGTTATCACTCCCACTGTGTTCCTCCATTCCCCGACATTACAGAATGGTGGGACACCGGTACGTTGCCCTGAGGATAGAGACTGGACGAAATTTAAGGAACGCCTGGGGTGAACGTTGGTGCGATCTGATATGGCAGATGCAGAGAAACAGGTAGTGGCTAACCAGGCTGCGCAGTGAGCCCAAAACCCCATTTATAGTGTGGAGGATGTGTGGAGTGTGATGAAAGATTATGAGCCTTTTGTACAACAGCATGCCCTTAAGCGCATGTCTGCTACTTTGATTGGACTTTGGGAGAAGTTTTTCAATGATGCAGCACCGCAGATTATCTATGATATTAAGGATCATGTATACGTTGCGGATATGGCGCCTGGTCAAGTCTTTGGTAATGTCACGACATTGGTTGCTTATCGGGGTAGGCTGCTTGAGAAGAGCCAGACAACAGTATCTCAGTTTCCGATGATGGAGGTCCACCCCATATATCACCCTGAAGCACAAGTTACTACTTGTGTAACGATATATCTGTAAGAGACATTAGTTAGTGATAGATTCCTTACCTTAGAATATCCCCAGGCGTCAGACTGGATCCGGAAAGTTTTTCGTTAGCAGTACCCCTGCGCGTCAGTAGGTGGCGTCGTGCGGCTCCGCGTCCGTCGCTGGCGTCGTAAGCGCCGAGATGATGTCACGGAGACTACTTAGGCGCCACCCATGCGCACTGACGTCAGTTCTGTACACGAGTTTCCGCACCAGGAACGCAGAGCCATGCAAGAAACTGACCATTGGTGCCATGAAACTAGGGCCCTGAAAGGGATGACCTTAACCCTAGAAATCAGTTCGCAGAACTGGGAGGATGGGTGGGGCGTTAAGGAATCTATCACTAACTAATGTCTCTTACAGATATATCGTTACACAAGTAGTAACTTGTGCATCTGAAAGAGACACGTTAGTGATAGATTCCTTACCTTAGAATAGATACCCCAGCAATACCAACGCCGGTGGAGGGTCTGCGAATGGATTACACTAGAAAGTCACGGAGAACAGAACGGCCAAAGAAGCCGTCTCTCCGGACCGGACTGTCAAGGAAGTAATGCTTGGTAAACGTGTGCAGCGAGGCCCACGTAGCTGCCTGACAAATATCCTGCATGGGGACGCTGCGTCCCAAGGCAGTAGTGGCTGCTGTCGCCCTGGTAGAATGGGCACGCAGCCCCACAGGAGGCTCCTTCTTAGCCAACGAGTAACAGGCTTTGATGCAGAGAACGACCCACCGAGAGATGGTCCGTTTGTGCACAGCCCGACCTTTTTTGGCGCCCGCATAGCCAACAAAGAGCTGGTCCTCCACCCGGAACTGTCGAGTGCGCTTCAGGTAGAACGAGAGCGCACGTTTTGGGTCCAGACGGTGGAGCCTCTCTTCCTCTTTTGAAGGATGCGGAGGTGGAAAGAAGGTGGGCAAAGTGATGGTCTGCCCGATGTGGAAGGGCGTGACAACCTTTGGCAAGAAAGAAGGACGGGTCCTTAAATCCACCTTGTCCGGATGAACAGAAAGGAAAGGAGGTTTGGAAGAAAGAGCCTGGAGCTCACTCACTCTTCTGGCAGAGGTGATAGCTACCAGGAAAGCCGTCTTGAGAGTGAGAAGACGCAAAGGACAGGTATGAAGGGGCTCGAAGAGAGCGCACATCAGATATGTCAAGACAAAATTTAAATCCCATTGAGGCATAATGAACGGCATTGGAGGAAACGTGTGCGTAATGCCTTTCAGGAAACGGTTAACAACCGGAGATTTAAACAAATAAGGCTGATCTGGAAGCCTGAGAAAGGCGGAGATGGCCGAAAGATAACCTTTGATAGTGCCCAGAGCAGAGCCCTGCTGGGCCAAAGAAAGAAGGAACAGAAGGACTTTGGAAAGAGGGGCAGAAAGGGGATCCACAGCCTTAGCTGTGCACCATGCCACAAACTTGTTCCACCTGCAGGCGTATACCGATTTAGTGGAGGGACGCCTGGCTGCTAGAATGACATCACAGACTTCGGGAGGAAGATCGAAAGCTGTCAACTGTCGCCGCTCAATCGCCACACATGGAGGTGGAGGCTGGACAGGTTCGGGTGGAGGACCGTCCCCTGCTGCTGCGACAGAAGATCCTCCCGAAGAGGCAGACGGATCGGGGGATCGAGCGCCATGTCTAGTAGCTCGGGATACCAGTATCTCCGTGCCCAATCCGGAGCCACAAGAATGACTTGGGCCCGGTCGCGCCGAATCTTCTTCAGCACTCTGGGCAGAAGCGGTATAGGCGGAAAGGCGAACAACAGACCGCAACTCCACTCGCGACGAAAAGCATCGCCGAGCGAGTGCCGCCTTGGAAATTCCAACGCGCAGAACTGATGACATTGCGCGTTCTCTTCGGTGGCGAATAGATCTAACCAAGGCTCTCCCCACTGCAGAAAGAGACCTTGCACCACGTCCGAGTTCAGACGCCATTCGTGATCCATCAAGCACCGGCGGCTGAGTTCGTCCGCCCTGGCGTTCAGAGAACCTGCCAGGTGTTGAACCACCAAGGTAATGCCTTGATGTTCCAGCCATGTCCAGAGGCGCAGAGCCTCCTGACATAGGGTCCAGGACCCCACCCCGGCCTGTTTGTTGCAATACCACATGGCGGTGGTGTTGTCCGTGAACACCTGCACTACACTTCCGCGGACAGAGGGAAGGAATGCCTTCAGTGCAAGCCGGATCGCCCGAAGCTCCAAAAGATTGATATGGAGCCGGGACTCCGCCGGAGACCAGAGGCCTCTGATCTCCGCCTCTCCCAAGTGGCCACCCCATCCCAGGAGGGACGCATCCGTCACCACTGTGTGCTCCGGATGGGGAAGGGAGAGGGATCTGCCATTGACCCAATCGCGATTCGTGAGCCACCACCGCAATTGTCGTGCAGTGCCCTCCGAGATCTGGACAGGATCAGACAGGTTGCCCTGATGCTGTGCCCACTGGAACTTCAGGTCCCACTGCAGAGCCCGCATATGCCATCTGGCATGTTGCACCAGCAGGATGCAGGAGGCCATCAGGCCCAGGAGCCGGAGGGTCATCCTGACCCGGGATAGAGGCTGAAAGATCGGAATCATAGCCTGAATATCCCGGACTCGCTGCTCGGGAGGATAAACCCGAAACAGCGTCGAATCCAGAACCGCTCCGATGAAGGGGAGCTTCTGAGAGGGACTCAGGTGCGACTTCGGCACGTTGGAGAACCCCAGCAAATGCAGGAGGTCGGCCGTAGTCTGAAGGGGGGTGACGACTGCCTGGGGCGAGCCCGCCTTCAACAACCAGTCGTCGAGGTAGGGGAAGACTGACACCCCTGACCTGCGCAGATTAGCTGCGACCACCGTCATCACCTTCGTGAACACCCGAGGGGCGCTGGTATGGCCGAAGGGGAGCACGGCAAACTGAAAATGCTCCTGGCCTACCGTGAACCGCAGGTAACGCCGGTGGGCCGGCAGGACGGGGATGTGAAAATAGGCGTCCTGCAAGTCCAACGCTACCATCCAGTCTCCAGGGTCGAGGGCAGCCAAGACCTGAGCCAGAGTCAACATCTTGAACTTCTCCTTCTGGAGGAAGCGATTGACGTTCCTGAGGTTCAAGATAGACGAAAGCCCCCCTTGTCCTTCTTGGGGACCAGAAAGTAGTGGGAATAACAACCAGTCCCTACTTCTGGCCCAGGAACACACTCGATGGCCCCCTTGGCCAAGACTTCCTGCAGGAGAAGTGCCAAGTGGTCCCCCGACATGCGGTGGAACTGAGGTGGCATGGCTGGAGGGGTGGACTGAAAGGGAAGGGCGTAACCCTTGCGGATGATCTGCAACACCCACTTGTCCGATGTGATAGCGTGCCAGTGGGGGAGATGATGGCGGACCCTGCCATCCACTGGCGTGCGGTGCCCCCCAAAGCTCGGATTAGGAAGGTTTGGAGGCAGAAGCAGCGGGGGCGGAGGTGGACTGACCCCCATGCTGATTCCCAGACCCGCCCCTGCGGAAACCGCGTCCGCGGCGCGTTGAGGCTGGTCCTGCCAGGCTTGCTGAAGGAACGTGCCTGGGCGCCCTTTCCGTGGCCACGAAAGGAACTAAAACCAGGAGTGGCTGGGCTTTTCGTGGAAAGACCTAAGGACTTGGCCGTGGCCCGCGAGTCCTTAAAACGCTCCAGCGCACTGTCGGCCTAATCGCCAAACAGGCGAGTGCCATCAAAGGGCATGTCCATGAGCGAGCTTTGGACATCTGGCGAGAACCCGGTAGATCTCAACCAGGCGTGGTGACGAAGCGCCACAGTCGTAGAAATCGCTCTACCTAGTGAGTCCGCGGTGTCCAAACCACACCGAATGGCGAACTTAGCCACATCATTACCCTCGGCAACAGCTTGGGACAGCACAGCTTGGGTCTCTTCAGGACACTGAGGCAACACCTGTGCAACTGTATCCCACACCGCGTGGGAATAGCGGCCCAATAGGCAAGCGGTGTTCACCGACCGCAGCCCCAAGCTGGCCGAAGAGAACAACCGCTTGCCGAACTGCTCCAGCTTCTTGGAGTCCTTATCCGGCTGAGCCGTGGGGAAGGCACTCTGGGACGTCGAAGCTTGGATGACCAGGCTCTCAGGCGTAGGATGAGTGGTCAGAAAGGCAGGGGCGCCGGGCGATGACGCCTGGCGACGTTCTTATCCACAGGGGTCCCTGTGGCTGGCCGCGACCAATTGCCCAGCAAGACGTCAGTGAGGGCGTCATTAAATGCAGCAGGGGCTCCGACGAAGCGGACGCCGTCTGGAGCACCTCAGTGAGGTTAGTTTTGAGGGCCACCGTAGGGAGATCAAGGTTGAGAACCTCAGCCGCCCGACGGAGCACCATCGTGTAGGAGGCGCCCTCCTCCATGGTAAGCGGGGGGAGAGGAAAACCCCGGGTCAGAGGAGACGTCGAGGTCGCCGGCATCCTCCAAATCGTCCGCCCAGTCCTGCTCAGAGTCACACTGACGAGCAAAAGGGTCATCGGACCCCTCCCAGTCGTCCTCCACCTCCGCCGCATGTGTCGCAGACCGCGGCGGCAGGGCAGGAGCCGGAGAAGGAACAAACGGCGTCGGGAACGGCGCACAGAACGGCGCCGGCCGGGGCCGGACCGGCGCCGTGTCCCAATGCGGATCCCAGGTAGGAGCAAAATGGTCCTGGAACCTGGGCAAGGGCGGGACAAATGGCACCCACAGCGGCGCCGGAGCCGAGGGTGGCGCTGGGGCCGGAGCCGGCAGCGATGGACTATGTGGCGCCCTGGCCGGAGCCGACGGCGCAGGATCCTGTGGCGCCGAAGCTGGATCCGCCGGCGGCGCCGACGGCCCTACAGGATCCTGACACGGGACTGCGGGGCCCGAGGGCGCGCCGGCGGGAGCCCAAGGCCTAAAAAGGCGGTCCATGATAGCAAGAAACTCTTGCACCTGTGCGGGAGCCGCCGACGGACCCGGGTAAGGTGGGTAGGCCGCGGGACTCTCGAGCTCCGAAGGAGCCGCAGGGGCAAAGCCCCTGTCCCCCTCGTCTGCATCCGGGGAACGACGGGGGGACGTCGGAGAGCGAACACGCTTCTTCGACCTTTTTGTGTCGTCTCTTACCCGAATCAGAGGGTGAAGACTTGGAGCCCGAGGAGCGATGACTGTGGCCCCACGAGCGTTCCCTGGAACGGCCCCTGGACCGGGATGAGTGCCGGACCTCCAGCAGCTTCCGGTGCCGCTCCCTCAAGGCCTTCGGGGCCATGGCCCGACAGACCAGACAGGACCGGGAGTCGTGGTCGGTCTCCAGGCAGTAGAGGCAGACATCGTGGGGGTCCGCCACTGACATATTGCGACGGCAGGCCCCACAAGACTTAAATCCAGGCATCCGTACGTGCACCAAGGAAACCAAAGCTGAGAGGAGACCAAAGTCTCAAAAAAGGGTAGTCAAAAAGTGACTAAGGTACGTGCTCTAACCGGATCTGCGCTTACTGGCGCAGAAAAAGAAAGAACTGACGTCAGCGCGCATGGGTGGCGCCTAAGTAGTCTCAGTGACGTCATCTCGGCGCTTACGACGCCAGCGACGGACGCGGAGCCGCACGACGCCACCTACTGATGCGCAGGGGTACTGCTAACGAAAAACTTTCCAGATCCAGTCTGACGCCTGGGGATATTCTAAGGTAAGGAATCTATCACTAACGTGTCTCTTTCAGATATACCAGAGCTAAGGGATCAGCACAATGTTGTTACAAGACCAGGGCTAGCGGCCTGTTTCCAGGAACAGTGGGTTTATACTCCATGGAAAAGGAGTGAGGTATTGTCCCTTAAAACTCAGTTACCCGACCCTAGAAAAAATCCTACTGCATATTATAAAGAATTGACTGAGGCAGCTTCTTCGTCAGTAATGACGCTTGCGGATATCGAAATGTTCTTTCGTTTGTTGGTTCCTGTTGATATTTGGAGACAGGTACACACACAGGATCACATCGCTGTATTGGGTGGTACCTGGGACCAAATTAGAGTATGGGACCAGGACAGGAAGCCTGGTGAGAAGCCGAAGGCAGAGATACTTGCTTTGCCTGGCCGTATTATCACTTATATGCATTCCCTTATTCCACCCCAAAAGATTGATTGGGACAAGCTTTCGGCTTGTCGTCAGAAGAAAGATGAGCGTGTCTGATTTTTTCCACTCGGTTCGAAGGTGTGTTTCTAGATTATAGTGGGCAGGACTTGTCGATTGAATGTGGTGTGCGTTTGTTTGTTAATAGATTTGTTTTGAACTTGCTCCCCGAGATTGCGACTGAATTACAGGCTTCCGAGAGCACCTGGTCCACATATTCTCCTTCTGTTATCTTGAATATGGCACAGTATTATCCTCATTCTCCCTGTGCTCATAAGGAGAAGACGGAAAAGAAGCATAAGGATTTGAAGACAAAGGTGTTGTTGCAACAGGCGTCTCGGGGAATGGTAGAGGACGTGGTGGTGTGGCCCGACAGCTTCCCCGTACTAGCCGGAATACTACGCCTGTGGGGCCGAATCAGTGTGCCTATTGTAAGGAGGAGGGGCATTGGCGCAGTGAGTACCCGGTGCTTTTACAGAAGGTGTCGGTCCCGAGAGGGCGGGGGTCTCGTGGACGGGGTCGTGAAGATGGTGGCCGGGACAGGGCTCAGAACGCTGTGGCATCTCAGGGTCGTACTAATCAAAACTATTTTGACGACCCTCGGGGCAAACAGTATTATAATGACGACTATGATACGGATGAGGTGACCGGGATGTCTTACAGCAAGGACAGCCGGGGACAGGGTGAGGGACCAGTTTTGATACCTGTAGACCAGCGAGGTCCGTATGTTAGTGCGGATGTGCATGGTTCGACGAAGGAGGTTTTGGTGGATATAGGTGCAACGAACAGCTCTATTTCTCGTTCCTTGGTCCCAGGGGCGGCTCTGTCTGGCCATAGGAATATGCTACTTACCAGTATGCATCTGTTCTTGGCATGTAGAGCTGCAGATCCACACACTATGCATAGATCGCCATCTGGTGTTGGGCCCGGATGTTTGCACTTTGTTGTTGTATTGGAGTAAGTCTTTGGAAGTCACGAGATAGGTGACTCCTCCTTTGGACAATAGTGCGCATGGGCATCGACTCCATCTTCAGATTGTTTTTTCGCCAAGAAGGGAAATGGAGTTTTGTGAGAAACAGAAAGATGTCCATGTATGTTGTATCTAATTAAGATAATACTGGAACAGATAAAGGTGGCCGGGGAGGTGGGTGGGCGTGTGTGGATCTGCAGCTCTACATGCCAAGAACAGATGCATACTGGTAAGTAGCATTTTACGTTCGAGGCATATGAGCTGCAGATCACACACTATGCATAGATTGCATAGCAGTACTTCCCTTTAGCGGCGACCACCAGTATCTGTTGCAGTAGTCTGAAATAGTGTTTGGAGTACAGCCTGGCCCACACTAGCTTGTTGTTTTGCCTGCACATCTACACAATAGTGTTTTGTGAATGTGTGCAGTGTAGACCATGTAGCTGCTTTGCAGATGTCATCTAAGGGAATGTTCCCTAAAAATGCCATGGAAGCCCCTATTTTGTGGGTAGAGTGGGCTTTAGGGGGAATAGATAGTGTACGTTTTGCTTTGTGGTAGCAAATTTGTATACATTTGACAATCCACCTTGCAATCCCAGACTTTGATATAGGGTTGCCTTTATGTGGTGGTGAGAAGGATACAAAAAGTTGTTTTGTAAAAAGGTTTTGTTCTGTCAATGTAGTAAAGGAGTGCTCTTTTCACGTCTAGTGTATGAAGAGCTCTTTCTGTTACTGTCAACTCAACAGATTGGTTGAGATGGAAGGGAGAAATAACTTTAGGAAGGAATTTGGGATTTGTCCTGAGAACCACTGTTATGATGGAGTTGTAAAAATGGTTCTTGAATAGTTAGTGCCTGTAACTCACTGACTCTTCTGAGAGATGTGATGGCCACAAGGAAAGCAACTTTCCATGTAAGAAATTGGAGCTCACATTTATGTAGAGGTTGGAATGGAGGGCCCATTAATCTAGTGAGGACGATGTTTAGATTCCACACTGGAGAGGGTGGTACCCTGGGAGGAATTATTCTTTTGAGGCCTTCCATAAATGCTTTAATGGCTGGTACCCTGAACAATGACAAATGTTGTCTATTTTGTAGGTAAGCTGCTAAGGCAGCGAGATGCAATCTAATCGATGTGTATGCTAGATTACATCTTTGAAGATGCAGCAGGTGACATATGATGTGTTGAATGGACACATCTAGAGGATTGATTGTGTTATTGGTACAGTATATAACAAATCTTTTCCACTTGGCTGCATTGCAGGCTCTAGTGGTGAGGCGCCTAGCTTCTCTGATAACGTTCATACAATCAGGTGGAAGATTGAGGTAACCAAATTCTAGGACTTCAGGAGCCAGATCGCTAGATTGAGCTGTGCTGGATCTGGATGTCTGATCTCTCCACGGTTCTGTGTAAAGAGTTGTGGGGAGAGGTGTAGTTTTTGGTGCGGCACTACGGATAGCTCCAGCAATGTTGTGTACCATGGTTGTCTGGCCCATGTTGGAGCAACTAGAATCAGTGTTAGTGACTGTTGTTGCAGCTTGCGTACCACTAATGGAATGAGTTGGAGAGGCGGAAAAGCATACGCAAATCTGCCTGACCAATTCATCCATATCGCATTGCCTTTGGACAATGGGTGTGGATATCTGGCGGCGAAGCTTGGGCATTTTGTGTTGTAATGTGTGGCGAAGAGATCTATCTCTGGATGCTCCCACATTTGGAAAAATGGTTGAAGAACTTGTGGGTGAAGTTCCCACTCATGAATTTGTTGTGTTTGACGACTTAACAGATCTGCCATCTGATTCTGAATTCCTGGAAAATGTTGGGCTAAAAGGAATATGTTTTGAGGAATAGCCCACCTCCATATGCTCTGAGCTAGTTGAGAGAGCTGCAGAGAGGGCGTCCCCCCCTGTTTTTGTAAATAATACATTGCTGTGATATTGTCCGTCCGGACTAAGACAGCTTTGCCTGATATCGGTTTCTGGAATGATTTTAATGCCAGAAAGATTGCTAGTAACTCCAAATGATTGATGTGGAGTAGCTTTTGCTGAGGTGTCCATGTGCCCTGTATGGTGTGATGTAGCAGATGAGCCCCTAACCGGTGAGCGATGCATCTGCTGTTAGCACAATCTGTGGAACCGGCTCTAGGAACGGTCGCCCTTTGGAAAGGTTTTGGGTGTTCCACCACTGCAGAGAGCGATGTGTGCGGCCGTCCACCAACACCAGATCTGTTAGCTGACCTAGAGCTTGGTTCCACTGATGTGCCAAGCATTCCTGTAAGGGGCGCATCTGGAGTCTTGCATGCGGTACTATGAATATACAAGAGGCCATCATCCCTATTAGTTGCATAAACACTCGAGCTGGAAGGGAGTGTTACGGCCGGAATTTTGTTATAAGGGTTTGCATGCTTGCCATCCTGGCTGGATTGGGGTATGCAAGGACTTTTGAGGTGTCTATTGTGGCACCTAGATATTGTTGGATGTGGGACGGTTGGAGGTGAGACTTTGTGAGGTTTATTGTAAACCCCAAGTCGTGAAGAAGTTGGATTGTGGTGTGTGTGTGTGATTTACACACTGGGTATGCGACCTGGCTTTTATGAGCCAGTCGTCCAAGTATGGGAAGACGTGAATTTGTCGTCTTCTTAAGTGGGCTGCTACCACTGCCAGACATTTTGTGAAGACTCTGGGTGCTGTGGTGACTCCGAATGGGAGAACCTTGAACTGATAATGTTGACCGTCCACTACAAATCGAAGATATTTTTTGTGAGCAGGGTGAATGGGAATGTGGAAGTAGGCGTCCTTGAGATCTAAGGTGGCAAGGAAATCGCCTTGTTTGAGTAGAGGAAGGACTTGTTGAAGAGTGACCATATGAAAATGGTCTGATTGTATGTAGAGGTTTAATGGTCTGAGGTCCAGGATGGGCCTGAGGGTTCCGTCCTTCTTTGGAATGAGAAAATACAGTGAGTAGACCCCTGTGTTTTGCTGATGTAGGGGAACTGGTTCTATTGCATGTTTTTGTAGGAGGGAAAGTACCTCTTGTTTGAGAAGCGTTAAATGCTCTGTTGACATTGGACGCTGTTTGGGTGGTATGTTGGGGGGAGTTGAAGTGAGTTCCAGGCAATAACCGGATTGGATAATTTGTCTCACCCACCTGTCCGTGGTAATGGTGTTCCAGACAGGTAGGAACTGTAGCAATCTTCCCCCGACCGGAGTGTAATGGTCTGGGGGGAGTGGAGGGAAGTCCTTGTTTGGAGGTGGAGGCAGTACGAGTATTGATGGTCTTGCCTCTACCCTTGTTGTTATTGCCCCTGTAGCCTCCTCTGTAATAACCTATGGTAGAGGAGGTCTGGGTGGTACTTTTATAGGATGTGGAGGAGTTATCAGTGGTAAAACCTCTAGAGGCGCCCCTATAAGAGGAGCGACGAAAGGAACTTCTGGGAGCTTGCGATTGCAAAGCTCCCATTGATTTGGCCGTATCAGTATCTTTTTTCATCTTTTCTAAAGATGAATCCACACTAGGTCCAAATAAATATTCCTGGTCAAACGGCTGGTTTAGTATGGCAGTTTGAACCTCGGGTTTGAAACTTGAAATACGGAGCCATGCATGTCTACGCAAAAGGACACTGGTATTAATAGCTGGTGAGGCTGTCTGCAAGATCCAGAGCACATCAAATGGAGGTATTGGTTATAATTTTGCCTTCCTGGATGAGATCATTGGCCCTTGTTTTATATTGATCTGGAAGGTGTTGTAGTAGGGTCTCTAGTTCGTCATAGTGTGCCCTATTGTACCTAGCCAGCAAAGCCTGTGTGTTAGCAATTCTCCATATGTTGGCTGCTTGGGACGCTGTTCTTTTACCAGATGCATCCAACAGTTTTGACTCCTGATCAGGAGGTGGAGCATCGCCTGAGGTTTGAGAGTTATCCCTTTTCCTGGCGTTGGAAACTACCAAGGAATCTAAGGGAAGTTGTCCTTTAATGTAAACAGGGTCAGCTGGGGCAGACTTGTATTTCTTTTCTACCCTGGGGTTAATGACTCTAGCCCTTACAGGATCTTTAAAGGCTTCAGGAGCGTGTTTGATTACCCCTTTCAACATTGGGAGGATAGAAGAGGACCTTTGAGATGGTGCAAAAGTATCCATAAGGAAGTCTTCTTCTATAGGGTCTGTGTGTAAATCTACACTGTGGTATTCTGCAGCTCTGTGTATGAGCGGAGTGAACCCTATAGTGTCCTCTGGAGGGGATGGTCTAGATGGGTAGATAACATCTGGTGGTGTATCAGGAACATCTGGTGTGCCAGAATTGTCCCATGGGTCATTTGGGATATTAGGATGACTAGGTTCTCCTAAAGGTTGATCATCGCCTTCATACTCCGAAGGGTCCTCATCATCCTGAGGTGGAGGAGATTGTGAGGGTATTGGAGATGGAATAGGAGAGATGTGGTGTGGAGGAGGAGGTGGAGAAGGAATTCTCAAAGGAGAAGTGGCAATGTCTCTCTTCTTTAGAGGGAGTGGAGCTGGTGCAGGTTTGTCCAATTTCCTTTTCCTGGAAGGACTAACTATAAGTCGACCTGTATTTGGGTCTATTTCCAGAGTTTTTTGGGTTGGATCAGGTTGGAAAAGCTCCTCCTCTGGAGTGTGTTTCGGTGCAGATTTTTTCGGGTCCGAGTGTTTGTGTGGCACCAGTTTTGGAGTTGTTTTATGCTCCTTAGGTTTGGAAACGGGAGTTTCTCGGTTCCGTTGGGGTCTTTGGAACGGGTTCCGATAATTTTTTCGGCTCCGAAGGTTGAGTGCCAGCGGTTCTTGGAACCGGTTGTTTGTTTGGTTCCGATGGTTTTTTCAGATCCGAAGGTTCAGTGCCAGTGGGTTTTGGTGCCGAATGCGCCGATGTGGAACCAGGCCTCGGTGCGAGCGAAGACAGTGGTTTGTCTTTGGGTTTGTCTTTTGGTCTCAGTGCCGGGGATGGGGTTTCGGTACCGAGGGTAGGCTGGCTCGAGCGGCCTGAAGGCTTGTGTGTTGACTTCTTTGCCGAGCCGGAAGGCGGGGCGTGGGAAGTTTTGTCCCGGTGTGCACCTAGGCCCGAAGGTGAAGGTGTTACCGAAGCCTTTGTAGGAATGGATGAGGGAGGGGAGGGGGTCGACGTCCGTACTTACGACCCGTTGCCCAGGAGTGATGTCTATGACGTCGGAATCGTCGGCTTCGGAGGCGCTGATGATGCCCTCTTCGAGTTGTTCCTGCTCCGGTACATTGATGCCTTCTTGGAAGATATCGTCCGGTATCGATGATCGAGCCATGCTTCTTCGAGCGCGACGATCCCGTATTGTTTTCTTGGAGCGGAAAGAGGCGCAAGCGGGACAGTCTTTGGCCTCGGGCGAAAGGCAGAGGTCACACACCTCGTGAAGATCGGCGTGGGGAAACTTGGATCCACATTGAGGACACTTTTTGAAAGGAGTCCTTTCCATGAGCCAAAAGGCCTGATGACGCAGCTAGGCCCGAAGGCCTGCGTCGACAACCGGAATCGAAGAATTCGAGTTTGTAGAGATGCGCGTCGAAAAGGGAAACGCGATCTTAAACAATACCGAAGAAAGGGTGAAGGATTGCGCGTCGAAAGTTAGAACGGTAGCGACACCGAACTGGAGTGCGACGAACACATCCGAGCCTGATGGCGGAAAAAAACAATCTGAAGATGGAGTGGATGCCCATGCGCACTATTGTCCAAAGGAGGAGTCACCCATCTCGTGACTTCCAAAGACTTATTCCAATACAACAACAAAGTGCAAACATCCGGGCCCAACACCAGATGGCGATCTATGCATAGTGTGTGATCTGCAGCTCATATGCCTCGAACATAATGTTTCGGTAGGATTTTCTGGTGTACCGGTTGTGAGCCCCATTTCAAAACCCCTTCCGCTAACTATTGGTCCCTTTACTGTGGATTCGCCATTCTTGTTGACATCTAATTGTGGAGAAAATTTGATGGGTCTGGATTTATTTAAGAAATTGCATGCCACAATTTATTGCTCCCCGGAGGGTGTCTGCATGACAATGGGTCCGAATGTTGTGCGAACTACACAGTGTCTGTCTAAAGATGCGCCTCTTCCTGCGGAGTTTAAGGATGTGCCACCCACTCTGGGCAGCGGGCGACACAGATATGGGTTTGTTTCAGATATCGCCTGTTTCGATACGTGTCAAGGAAGGTGCTATTTTACCCCGCATTCCCCAGTATAAAATACCACAGGCAGGTGAGCGAGCTTTGATGCAAATTGTGCAGGATTTGATTCAGAAGAGTGGTTGAAGAGACAGCTGCTAATGTTTGTAATAGCCCTATTCTTCCTATTCTCAAAAGGACACCTTCGGGTTCCTCTGATGCCCATGTAGATGTTTATCGTTTTGTGATTGACTTGCGTGAAGTTAACAAAATAGTGATTCCCCAGTTTCCAGTGGTCCCTGACATTACAACACTCTTGACAATGATGCCTTCTTCTGCTAAATTCTTTTCTGTTATTGACTTGAAAAATGTATTCTTCGGTATCCCCATTCATCCTGACAGCAGGTATCTGTTCGGGTTCACCCTAGCTGGTAGAAGCTTTAGATTCTGTCGCGCTCCTCAAGGCTTTACAGAAAGTCCGAGTACTTATAGTCAAGCATTGAAAGGTCAGCTGGATTCCTTGTCCCTCCCCACAGGTAATGTATTGCTCCAATATGTTGATGACCTGCTCATCGCCTCGGACACAGAACAAGGTTGCAGAGATAGTACAGTTAAATTGTTGCCCCATTTAGCTGACCATGGTCATTAGGTATCCCTTTCCAAATTTCAGTATTGTCGACAGGAGGTCACCTACTTAGGTCACCGGCTGTCGAAGGAGGGTAGGAGATTAACACCTGAGCGCATCAGTACCATTGTTAAAATGTCTGTCCCGCAAACTCAGAAAGATGTGCGTGCTTTCATAGGTATCACTTTCTATTGCAGGCAGTGGATACCTGGCTATTCCCTGCTTATTAAGCCCCTGCTTGCGCTAACACTAAAGGATGTGCATGAACCCTTGCCTTGGACGCCAGAGTGTCAGCAGTGTTTTGAGCAATTAAAAACTGGGCTTTGGTCGGCTCCAGTGCTTGGTACCCCTAATTACGCTAAATGCCTTGTATTGTAGGTCTATGAGATGGGTGGTTGTGCGTTTTCTGTTTTAACACTAGAATTTGGAGATAAACAACGACCTTGTGCTTATTTCTCTGCTGTGCTTGACCCTGTTGCCAGAGCCCTCCCGAGCTGTCTAAGAGCAGTCGCGGCTGTGGCCATCTCAATAAGACAATCGGCGGGACTCGTACTCGATACGGACCTCACAGTTATGGTACCCCATGCTGTGGATACACTTTTGAATAAGACAAGGACACAGCATCTCACCAGTGCACGTCTGACAGGTTACAAGCTAACGCTCTTTCAAAAGCACATTACGATCAAACGCTGTGCCACTCTGAATCCAGCCACGTTACTACTCCTCCCTTCTGAGAATGAGGAGATTGACATACATGATTGTATCTTCCGGACGGAAGAAGAGACGAAAGGACGGGTAGACCTGACTGATAATCCCTTATCTGACCCCCAAGGGGAACTATACGTCTATGGCTCTTGTTTCAAATTACCAGATGGCGCCACCACTGCACCATACGCAATTACTACGTTGCGTACAGTAGTTGAGACATCACGAATTCCCCATCAGTCCGCCCAGGCAGCTGAGTTAGTCGCCCTTATTCGAGCCTGCGAAGTGAGTGGCTAGTTGTCAATATTTATACTGACAGTCAGTATGCCTTCGGGGTCGCCCATAATTTTGGGCGGCTCTGGGCAGAGAGAGGGTTCCTTACTTCCCACGGGACGAGAATACAGCACGGCCCTTTCATATATAGTCTTTTGTCTGCTTTGGCACTCCTTAAGAAATTGGTGATAGTAAAGTGCAGCACCCATAAGAAAGTTACTGACGATGTGGGTAAGGAACGCTTTTGCAGATCAAGCAGCTAAGGAAACAGCCCGAACTGAGATGAAAAGAATGTTTGTAGCAGGTCCCGCTAGGTGGGTGCCAGAGGTCTCCTCGTTGGAGGATACACTTGAAAACGTGAAGGAGATGCAGAGTGAGGCGAGGGTCGAGGAATTAACAATGTGGCAAGAAAAAACAGCAAACTTGAACAATGAGGGATGTTGGATTGATAAGTCAGGGAAGCAAGGATTGATAAGTCAGGGAAGCAAAGATGGATGTTGCCAGACGCATATGTTCTTCCTGTAGTAACAATGGCCCATGGCCCGGCTCACATAAGTGCTAAGGGTATTTGCAAGTTTTTAGACCCTGTATGGCAAAATTACAACATCTCAAAGACAGCTACACATTTAGTGAAATACTGCATGGTGTCCATGATGCACAATCCTGGCAAGGGTACCCCTACACCACCTGGTAATTTTGCACCTCCCACTTTCCCTTTTGAGGTCCTTCAAATGGACTTCATAGAAATGGACAGGGTCAATAATTTGAAGTATGTGTTGGTGGCTGTCTGTGCATTCAGTAAACGGGTTGAGGCCTACCCCACTAAAGAAAATACAGCCATTGCGACTGCAAAGATACTCCTGAAGGAGTTCTTTCCTCGCTTCGGCTTGCCCAGTTTGATCTGGAGTCAGAACGGAAGTCATTTCAATGCCAAGGTTATTCAGTTAGTCTGTGAGGGACTACACATCAGACAGAAGTTTCATGCTGCGAATCACCCCCATCAGCAGGTTTGATTGAGAAGTACAATGGTACTCTCAAACTGAAATTGGCAAAGATTCAGGAGACCACAGGGTTACAGTGGCCAGATGCTTTACCACTAGCTCTTTTGTCCACAAGAACTACAGCACATTCTAGGACAGGATTGTCACCCTACGAGGTCGTGTTCGGACGCCCGGCAAATGTCTGGCGCGTCCCGCGCAGGTTTTCAGAAATTGAGTACCCTCTATAGAAAGATTACTTGTGCCAGTTAACTGAAAATCTGCGTTCTATTCACCAACAGATCTGAGAGGCGCTCCCACCCATACCTGGGGGGCCCGGTCATAAGATCCAGCCCGGGGACTGGGTGTTGCTCCGGAATTTTCAGCAGACGAAAAGCTTGGAGCCCCGTTGGAAGGGGCCCGAGCAGGTGCTCCTCGCTACTCAGACCGCAGTCAAAGTCGCTGGCCGAAAGAATTGGATTCATTCCAGTCACTGCCGCAGAGTACCCTTTCCCTTACCCTATGACGAGTGGGTGAGGGATGGTATTGGGGATGCGGAGGGAGAAAAGATACCTCAGTTCGTCCCCTTCAGCGACGCGCAGCTTATATGGACCCAAACGGATGCTGAGAACCTCGATGTACTAAATGCAGCAGTCTCTCCGGAAATCAGAGCAATAAAAGAGCCCCTCTTCATTGACCCCTCTGTGCCTGGAGTCAGCAGGTACAATTTGCGTCCTCGGTTGAAGAATAGTGCACCAAAGGAGAAGTCAGGCTAGTCAGGGATGGACTGTGCAAGTTAGGGTGTACTTTGCTGTAGTACCAACGGTGTTAGTTTAAGGTGAGGCGAGATTGGTGCACTGTTCTGATATTGGACAGGATAAATCAAATGTGCTCCCACTTGGGGGCGGGGGGGGGTTACATTATCCTGTGCGACATGGGATTCCTCGGGAGCTAGGACTGAGCAGCTCCACCGCCGGTGCTCAAGAGTGCCAACGTTTATGAACAATAGGAGTCTACCAGTGAGGCTCTGACGGACACTGGGAACACTTGCCCCCTTGCCATCAGTTTTATTGCATTCCCTTTTCCTTGCTTCATAATGCATCCGTTTGATCGGCCTATTGAGGAGGAGGAACAGGCATTTGCAGCACCGCGACTAGCACAAGGCTAGTCCACAAAGAGTAAGATAGTTTTCGCATTGATAGTTGCGATAGGATTAGTAACAGTACTTGGAATAGCTTGGTTCCTGGAGGAAAAGTATCCCGTACATTCCTTGGTTGGTGCAACGCCCATTGCCCCTGAACACATTTTTGTTACTTTGGCCCCTCACAAAGAAGAGCACCGAAAGACTTACACAGATAATGTCCTTATACAAATGTTGATCAAGCTCATGACATGTCCAATACAACAAATTGTTGGGTTTGTGGATTGCTCCCCTCAGTTACTCATAAAAGTGATAATTTGTTATCCATGCCTTTGTCATATCTAGAAGTTGTGAGGGTTGGTTTGCATTGTTTTTCATGGTAACTACCATTTCCACAACTCCGCTCAGGTTATGACACCTGCTGATTCTTGCACTGTGGTTGATTATATAAGTTTTCATCATGGGTTTACTCCTATAGGTAAGGCAGGACTAAACATTTCTGGTACTTGTCCCTAAACTCCCGTATGAGCAAATATGACAAGGTGAAGAACAACACATGGCTTCAAATGGAAATGGCTGACTTCCAGAAGTTTAAGACCTCCGAGTATTTCCAATCTTTCCAAGATCGTAATGTCACTAAGGATAAACCAATACCGGTGTCTGTGGTCAGCTCAGCAGCTGCTTTCTGTGTCCAGGGGAGGGGGGAGATAGAGGTGGGAGAAAGTAAATGCAATTTTACATACCAACTTAGCACGATCAATAGTCCTCCTTTGATCTTACCCCCTAACGTCTATTTCGTCTGTGGATCCCAAGCTTATGTCTGGCTTCCTAGGGGACGGTTAGGCAGATGTTACCTCTTTTCTTCTTCCCCTGTGTATGTTGACCGCCCAATTACCATAAAGATCCTCAGCTGCAACGTAGAGTGTATACTTGCCCCGAGTCAGAAGGGTCATTGACACAAAGGATATAGATCAGACGGATACCACCTTACAACAGTTTGAGGATGCCATGAAGGGTATCATACCCTTTTGGGGCCCCATGTCCAATAGCCTTAAAATTTGTCGGTTAACAAGGGTTGTTGAAGGGGTTATTAATACAACTGCAGGTATACTGACAAACATCACTGCTGAGCTTCAGGCTACGCGGTTAGTTACCTTGCAGAACAGGATGGTGTTAGACATCATACTTGCAGATAGGGGTGGGGCCTGTCGCGTCATTGGCAGTAACCGTTGTGTGTAAATACCTGACCACGCCCCCAATGTGTATGCTGTCATACAGAAATTGCATAGACTTTTGTCTGACATACACCAAGAAATTGGTACTTGGACTCTATCTGGGTGGTTCTGGAGTATGCTCACGTCCTGGGGTTGGAAGATCCTTATCTTTCTAGCTGTGATTGCTGGTATTTTCTTCACATGTTGCCTTTGCTATACACGGTCTACCGACCTGTTGCACTTATTGTATAAATGTTCTCACCCCTAAACAGAAAAAGCCAGTTCATGACACTACTGCTGCGATCATGTTGCAGAAGGACATTCACGAAAAGATGCAAATCGATGAGGGCATTTTTTGTTCTACCTCATCCCTTGCAACTTCTATTTCTGATACAGAGTATATGGATTGTTCAGAGTGTTGATGTCCTTTTGCTTTTCCGACTGTTACATCTTTTCCACCGACAGTCTAAAATGAGTTAGCGAATGCTAAAAGGAGGGTCTGATGAAATGAATATGTTCTTGCTATTTCGTTTGTGCAATTGTTCTCATGTTAAGTTAGCATTCACGGCACCATTTTATGTTTAGCCGCCATTTTGAATCATGTCGTCTGCTGCGTATTCCCTCCTTGAGAAGCAGACTGTGGAAAAGTTCTATTTCGTCAAGGTTAGGCCTTGCTCTACTAATGAATACACTGTTCTTATTAACGCATTCCTTTCCCATAGATAGAGGCTTTCTCCCATAGTCTAGAGTAGGCACGAACAGAACAACCTTGACATAAAGATAATGTGTGCCCGTCCTCAGAGTCGAAACTCATCCTACTGTACTTCTTTGTATTAGCTGCACCTGCTAGTAGAATTCCATTATGGGCGGGACTTTCTTGGTTCAGAAATGTACATAATGTATCTCTAGGTTTGCTGAAGTCAGTCCCTCTGCAGCAATCCTAGGAGGCTGGTCAGACTGGACTCCGCTTGAGTGTACCTGAATAAAATATACTTGGTTTGTATTCTCTATTGTCTGACCGACTCTTCATTTGTATGGAAGGCTGAGAGGTGGTCGCGAGTGACCCGGGTGGCCTTAATCGGGTCACTTCCTTCAACCGTACAAGATAAGCGTTTAGCATCAGTGAGAAGACCTTCTCCTAGTTCTGTGGTTATCAGTTACATGTCACAAACAGATAAGCAAATTTGGGCACAAGATTCATTTTTTCCAGCATGTCAGTGAGTTGCAAAAGTAACAAAGGTGCTTTTGCTCCGAGAAACAAACGTAGGGCAAAGACATTTCTTGTGAAGTGGAAAATTTCAAGTTGCTTTGAGATGGTATTCGGTTTTCCCCTTGTTCCGATGGTAAACTTGCTTTCCCTTTCTCATAGTTTTTCATGGATAAGTTGGTCCATCTTACTTGCAGCCAGTGACTCCCTGGATCTTGTGCTCCGAGATTTTTCCAGTGGTCCATTTGCTGGTTGATTGATTGATTGATTTCTCCGTGATCAGAGGGTGGTGGTCGCTCTCGTATCTAACTTCTATGTGAAAGCTCTGAATGTTATCAAATATAGAGGAAGATGTGAAAGTGTAATCCAAGGTCGACTCTGAGCTACTTGACTTATGTGTCACAGCCACTGGGGATCTCCAGGGCCTCCATAACTCGTAAGAGAATGCGATTGCATTTGTCAATGTTTGTGGATTGCAATTTCTGCGGTGGGATTCCCAACCTCAGATCTTGGACCCTTTCTCTAGTGCTTCTCTTGTAGTGGTTTGCCATGGTTAGGTTGAAGTCTCCAGTGATGATCCATGTTATTTCGCCATGTGTGGCTCATAATTTTATTAATTTGTATTTTGTGGAATCGATTAAAATTTGTTTCTGTATTAAAATTTGTTTCAGGCAATGACTGAATAAGCCTGAACACATCTGTTAAAATTAAATATTTTTAAATAAATGACATTTGCCAGGTTAGAGTCAAATCTGGTAACTTGCCATTTATTCTACACATTTTTGAAGAAATATGTTCAACAGAACCAGTTGTTTCAAGTAGCATTTTCCCAATATTGACATAGCACCCGCCCCTATATGTTACCTAAGACTAAGCTAAATATGAGCACAGCTTGTACACCATGGTCTAGTGCCACACAATTCAAACCTTTGACGTGCACAGCTGCAATGCCCAAAATTACTGTGATATTGTTCATGGGTTTTGCTTTTATCTATGAGAAATGCCCATACATTTCTCCAATTGCCTTTTTGCCCCACTGGCAGAAGTGATCTGTTTTCAATAGAGCAACAAAAACATTAATCACTAGAATTATATTCACGGATTGGGACCAATCATTTCCAAACCAGTCTTGGTCCTACACAACAATGGGCAGTTCAGCTTGAAGGCTAGGCCACGTCCCTTCAGAATGGGAAGAGGAGCACCCACAGACTTTATCATTTTTTTGTCCTCATCCGTGAGATGAAGCTAGAAAAAATCTGGCACAAGGTACCATAGCTGGGCATACCATGTGACCATAAGAGACTCACCAACAGGAAACATATTGTGATGGACGGAATACCAGAATTATTCATCCTAATCACTCTTGGTAGCTATACACCATTTATTTTATTAACTGGGCCATTTAGTTGTGCTATGTGGCACAAGGACGTCAATCTATCGGTATGGTAGTACACTATACTTTAGGGACTACACTTACACCTCACTTATGAAGCCAGACAAAGCTAAAAAAAATGCATGTGTCGCTGATGTTTCCCCTCAGAGGGTCTTGGTACCAAGACTTATCTGCATATGGTTAAGCTTGGTTTGTAATAGCAAAGTGAAGGGAAAAAGTGATGAAGAGAAATGCTCCCAATGCAATTGCCAGTGGTTAGGATTTATTCAAACAATTTAATGCATGAATATTTGACTTCGTCACCATTTTCAATGGATCCAAACAAGAAAATATCTTTAATCCTCAACAGGCCAGGTCCCACCCTATGCAAGAACATGGTGAAAGAGCAACGACACCAAAGTGTCATCTCGTCTTTAACTTTTACTACTGAAACAGGTTGTGAATGGATTATTTTCAAAGAAAGAAAACTATAAACCTTTTTATATAGCCTCCGTAGGCTTTTAAGGAAGTCAGTCAGACCTGATACTTTATACTTCACCCTCTACAATTCTAATCTGGCCTTTCAGTATTTTAAAACGTGGTTTTGTTTCCATTGGCAAGAAACCGAGACAAAAGCATAGAGAGCTCTTGCAGAGTCTATAATTTTCAAAAACCCTACTTTACCTCAGTTTGGTTGCATGAAAATAAAACTCAGTTCAGTCTTTTAAAAAACAATCTCCCATACTGGTCTGGTTGTTGGTTTCTCAGAAATGCCTTACTTTCCAGTATTTCCGTCCGACCGAAGAACTCAGCCCAAAATCTTCTAGGAAGCGCCATTTGATTTTGGTGGGAACAGTTCTTTCTAGCTTAAGAACGGACCTGTATGTGTGCCTCACTTCTCTGAGCACGAGCAGGCAGATTTTATTTTTATGAACAAGGCTTACGCACAACCAGTCAGCCACAAGGTCCAACCCTAAAAGGTTTTCCTTCGAACAGCGGAAGGGAAAGGTTCATCTGGCAATCACCCCACTTTGAGAAGAAACTTTTTGGACAAAAAGTGGTTTTCGTTTAAAAGTATTCCTTTGACATTCAGTGCACTCAAACTTCACTTACAACAGGATGCCATCTACCGTCGAGCATGAATTTAAAAACTCTTCTCTTGTGGATGTTGCCATCGGCCTGGGGGTCTTTCAAATGCAGCATGCTCGCATACAGTCAGCAGGAAGTCTCAGAGAGATGAACACTGGCAGCTGGAACAAGCGAAGACCTACCTGCATGCCATGAGTTTTAATCCCTGCAAAGCCAATACTGAAGAGTAACGTCTGAGGGTGCGTTACAGAGATCTGGGGACAGCTGGTTCTGTTGCTTACAAGTCGATGTTGGCTTCACTCAATACCACACTTGCCCAAGTACTGACTGTAGTTTCCACGAAGGGCCGTATTATGCATAGTGCCCCGGGGGCACAAAGGGCATATGCACCGCTCCATGTGCCCCCGGGGCACTATGGCATTGCAGCCGGGGCTACAGGTGCTTGTTACTCTTTCTGATGCGCCTTCTATTTTTGCAAGCATGAAGGGTCCGATACAGCACAGCACATCTTTGTGTGACACGAACTACGTGCTCTGCACAGGCCTTTGTCCAGTTTCATTACTTAGCTGAGGACATATCCTAAGATATTTACGGGCTGCATATTGTAAGCTTGCCACTGTGGAACATTCCGAAGGAGTGCGTGCACTGCACTCCACAGCCACGCTGCGACGGCACAAGATTTATATCTGGGCATCGAGCAATATTTTAATTACAAGTAGTTAGTCGGAGCATTTCTTATCAAGGGAAGCAACACAAGGGAATACAGAATTAGCCTGTGTATTGCGTCCCCATTGAAGTCACCGATCAGATATACATCAGAAGGGGGGCTTGGGGGGGGTGGCCGACCGCAGGGAGGTCCCCCCGGGCTGTTTGGGAGGGGCTTTGCGGGGGGGGGTTTATCAGGCCTCCGCATCCATTTTGTTTTGGGCTCGTTATTTTTGTAGCCCAATTGGAGCCCAAGTATAAATAATTTGGGCTCCTGCTCCCGGCCACCATTTTAGGTTTGGTGACCTGGTGGCTGGGAGCGATTAGGCAGCTGGTTTTTGTGAGGGAATTGTAGGTAGCATAGATTTAGATATATTTTTACAGGTTTGGTAGCGATGTCGAGTGAGGATTATCGTGTGCTCGAGGCCCTCCGGCTCCTGAGCGAAGCGGGCCGGATGGACATGGTGATTGGAGAGGGGTTGGGGCCCGCGCGGCAGGCCTCGGCAGGTGTAGCAGCGGCGGTGGCCGCTTGCCAGTCGCCTAAACGCCGGAAGACATCTCCGGTAAGTGAGCGGGGCCGCCCGCGAGTGAGAAAGGCGGCCCCAGCTGTGAGGGTGCATCGCGAGGGAGCGTCCGGGGCATCTGGGACCTCGGGGTTTGTGGTTGGGAATCCTGGGGGGGGCCGGGTGGTTTGCCGGCGGTATCCCGGGAACTGTTACCGGCGAATGGGAAGGCCGTTAGAGCAGCCTCAGCGCCTGCTGGCATGGTTAAGAGGGGGGGAGGCCGGGGCGGCAAGCGTCGCTCGGCCTCTCTGTCAGCAAAGAAGGTGCTGGAGCCAGCGGCGGAGTGCGGGCGGGCCGGGGGCCCTTATTTGGATGTGGCGGCTGAAGCGGGAGGTCTTATCAGCTGGGAGGCGGGCGGGGAATGTCCCGTTTCGGTATTTCGCCCTTTTTCAGGTGCAGGGCTCGTGGGCTCGGCGGATGTTGGGGGCCGCCCTGTTCATTTGTTGGCGGCCCCTGGAGCTTTCGATTCGTCAAGGGTTTTTTCCCCTCGGCTGGGTGGAGTTTCGGGGTTTGGCTTGGGGGAGGCAGGGGAATTTTCGGGGGCCATTTCTAGCCCTTTGCTCTTTTCCCCCCAGCGGTCGGCCAGGGGGGAGCCAGTTTCGGTGGGGGGTAGTTCGTGTGGGGAGGGTGAGTGGGCACAGGTAGGAGGGTGGGGGCGCCATCAGGGTGTTTCTTCTAGCTGGAGTATGGGAGCGGAGCAGCAGGCTTTATCTCCAAGCTGGGGGGGGGCAGGGGCTCACAATATTGGGGAAACGGAGAGGGTTAGGAGGGGCGGAATGGGGTCTGTGGGCGGAAGACCAGCGGTTTTAGACCCGGCCGGGGGGGGCCCGGCCTGGGAGGGTTTGGACATTTTCCCGTCTTGGTCGGAAGGGGTGCGGGGACGCGGTGAGGGCGAACTGCGGGTCAGTCGGTGGTCGCGAGAGCAGGAGGTGGATTCGCACAACTTGGAGGGGCATCGAGGGGGGGTGAAGGACAGGAGTGGTGCCTCGGGGGGGCTCGGGGTGTCAGGCGGCGCGGGGAGTGGGGTCATAGGTGGGGGCCCAGACTCGGCATTATTTCAGGCAAGGCTAGAGTGGAGTGGGGAGGATGAAGGGGAGGATTCCCCTCCCATTCCGGAAAGGACAGCCAGGTTTGAACGTGGGGAGCAGAAGACAGGGAGACGAGCCAGGGATTTCTCCCCGGTTTTACATGGAGCAGGGGCAAGGGGCAGTCGTAGGGATCCCAGCACATCAGTCCAAACTTTTTCTTTACAGGCTTCAGAAGGTCGCAGCGCAGCTGACTCGGTAGGGCTGGGAGCGGCCCATTTGCACGAAGGTGAAGGGAGGGTGGAGCCTTGCGCGGCACATTCCGTACCGGCGGGGGATCCCGGCGCGGCCAGCTTACGAAGGTCAGGAGCGACCTCGCTGGCCCCAACGACAAGCAGAGCACGATGGTCTGCCATGACAGCACAGACTGAGTCGGCGAGAGGTCAGCGCATGGGGGAGTATCGGCGGGTACAGTCGGCTCCCCCGCAAGGAATGCATAGGCCCAGTGTGGGGCATACTGGGTCCGGTAAGGCCCGTGATGTGGTTTTGACTAGTGAGGTGCTCCAGGGGGAGGAGCATATTGTTTTAGATTATGATGAGGACAGCCCCGAAGAGGGGGAATTGCTGGAGGAAGAGGAGGGGGGGCCTTCTCATTTTTCTCCGAGTATTTTGCAGGCACCGGTGGCGGAGCCACTCAGGAGGGCATCAGCGGAATCCAGGAGAGAGCGCGGCCCCTTGGTGAGGGCTCCTCGGACAGTGGATCGCACAGAGTCAGCGGCACGGCGGTCGGCGTCCGCCCGGGCACCCTCCTTAGAGCCAGGTGAGAATAGGAGAGCACAGGCCAAACCTAAAATGGTGTCTGTGGGGACGGGGGGAAGGGGGTGGGGTAGTGATTGAAGGGAGACTATACAAAGGAAAATATGTTAAAGACACCGGGGTAGGAACGGGGGAAGGGGGTATAGATCAGGATACTAAAGCAGTGAGTGGAACAAATACAGATACAGGGGGTAAGGCCCCTTTGGAGAGTAGGGAGTTAAAAATTAAGAAACTGCCATATATGGGGGTAACAAAGCCTCTGGGAGCGCATTTGATGCTGGCAACCAAGGAGCGTATTTGGAAAGGGGATTATGTGGAGATGTTGAAACTTTTACACAGGGAGGTGAGGTCTAAGGAGGGCTCTAAGGAGGAAGAATACGAGTTGGCCAAGCGGCCTAAGGTGCAGTTAACCATAGAAAATTGGACGGCAGCGTTTTTGATTTATGCCAGTGTGTACTGCGAAAAGTTCCCCGAGCGTTGTGTGGCCATATTTAAGTACATGGATGTAATCCGGAAAGCCCAGATCACGGGAGGTGGTTACGCATGGGCTCAATATGATGAGGAGTTTCGGGCACGTATGGCATGGGACACTGACGCGAAGTGGGGGGAGTTGGATACTGATTTATGGCAGCATACGATGGGGGCAGCAGCGGCGGGTAAAACTATTTTTACAGCCAGTGGTTTGCCTTTGGTATACCGGCCCTTTCAGGGGAGACCCACCCGGGGGGGGGGGGTGGGAGGCACTGCCACGACACAAACTGGGACGGGAGCATGCTGGGATTTTAATAAAGGTCTCTGCACAAGGGAGTACTGCAAGTTTCGGCACGAGTGTTCCAAGTGTGGGAAGCGACACCCCCTGGTTAACTGTTGGGGGGCCAAGCCGCAGGGAGGCCAGCAATGGCAGCAGTCCGGGGCCAGTGCACCCGGCGCTGCGCAGCAGTTCCAGAACAGCAGGGGTGGGAAGGGACCGCAGGGTCCTGGGCCCAAGAGCTCCTACGCCAGTTAAGTTGGCAAAGCTGGTGGAGGGCCTACAGGGGTATGGGGATACGGGGGCAAAACAGGTGCTTGTGGAGGGTTTCAAGTGGGGGTTTTCTTTGGGTTACCGGGGGCCGCGTCTGAGAAGGTGGGCAGATAACCTGAAATCAGCAGCAGAACACAGGTTGGTAGTGCAGGAGAAACTGGACAAAGGTGCGAGAAGGGAGGATGGCGGGCCCCTTTGAGGATTGGCCAACAGAGAATTTAATTGTATCGCCGATTGGTGTTGTTCCCAAGAAGGAGGAAGGTCAATACAGATTGATTCAGCATCTATCATGGCCAGAGGGGGCTTCAGTTAATGATTTCATCAATGAGGAGGCGGCAGCGGTTACTTATTCCTCAGTTGACGTAGCCATGTCCCTCGTGGTGACCGCGGGCGCAACTGCAGAGATGGCAAAATGTGACGTAAAGTCAGCTTTTAGGTTGCTTCCAGTCCATCCAGATGATTGGGATCTTCTGGGTATCCATTTCGAAGGTAAATGGTACGTGGACAAGGCATTACCGATGGGTTGCTCTATGTCGTGTGCTTTATTTGAGCTTTTTAGCACTTTCCTGCAGTGGTATTTCACACAACACACGGGTCATACATTGGTGACGCACTACTTGGACGGTTTCTTCTTTGTCGGTTCCCCGGGCTCCACGGAGTGCCAGATAGCTCTGGACACTTTCCATGAGCTCATGGAGGAACGAGGGGTGCCGTTGGCACCTGAGAAGACCATGGGACCAGGTACGACTGGCGTTTTTGGGTATTGAAATTGATTCTGTGGCAATGCGGGCTCGCTTGCCGGTAGACAAAAAAGTGAAGATGTTGGAACTGTTGGACAGGATGTTAGCAAAGCAGAAGGTGACAGTAAGGGACGTGCAAGTGTTACTAGGCCATCTTAACTTTGCCTGCAGGGTGGTCAGGGCGGGGAGGACATTCTGTAGGCGGTTGGGGCGGGCATTGGCAGGACATCATTTGCCTCACCACCATGTTCGCCTCTCAGCAGGGGTGAAGGAGGATTTGCGTATGTGGACAGCTTTTTTGCATGACTTTAATGGTGTACCGTTGGCCAGGGAGGAGGACGTCCAGTGGGACGTGCAAATTTTTTCTGATGCAGCAGGTAGTGACGGATTTGGACTGTACTGGCAGGGCAGGTGGTGTGCGGAGAAGTGGCCTCCACAGTGGAAGGAGGGTGGGAGGAGCATAGCATTTTTGGAGCTCTTTCCGTTACTGGTGGCACTGACACTGTGGGGGGAGGAGTTGGCACATAAGAGAGTCTTGTTTCGGGTGGATAACATGGCAGTGGTGGAGATTGTCAATAGACAGTCCGCAAGAGATGAACAGATTCTGAAGTTGCTGAGGGTCTTTGTGCTGGGCTGCCTCAGACATGACATTGCTTTTAGGGCATTGCATATACCTGGTGTGGACAATGACATCGCTGATGCTTTGTCTCGTTCACAGTGGGGGACATTCCGTGGGCTGGCCAAGGAGGCGGACAGGACACCGACCCCAATGCCGGAGCATCTTTGGTATGTAAGCAACGTAGGGTGCTCAGCTGGTGGTAGGTTCCTTGTCTGCGGCTACATGGACGGCATATCGGCTGGCTTGGAGGGAATTTTTAGCATCTGGAGCCTGTAGGCGGGAGGAGGTCTGGCGGCGGTCCGAGGATGTTATTCAGTTTATTCTAGACCTCATTGAGAGAGGCCTGTCGCGGGTGACCATTTCCGGGAAATTGGCGGGCATAGCATTTATGGGGAAATTCCTTTGGGGTTACACCCCTTCCGCAGGGGAAGTAGGGAGGAGGATGCTGGACGGTTGGTCTAGGGAGCGGGGAGGGGAACTTTTGGCACGTAGCCCACTTTCATGGCAATTGCTGGCCCGGGTTTTGGAAACATTACCTGCGGTGTGCAGAGATGGTTTTGAAGCATGTTTGTTTTCTACACTTATGGTGTGGATGTTCTTTGGGGCTTTCAGAGTCTCGGAGCTATTGGGCACCAAGGTAAGAAGGGGCGTTAGGTGGCAGGATGTGTTTTTAGAAGAAAGGGGGGTTCATATCTGGCTGGCCGGTTCTAAAACGGACCAGAGATGTCGGGGAAAGGAGTGTGGTTGGTAGCTGACGTTCCCGCTTCAACTTGCCCGTTACATTGGGCCCGTCGTTGGGGGCGTTGTCAGGGTTTTCGGGGGACTGTTTGGTTTTCCAGCATTACAATGGAACCCGGGTGACGGATTACCAGTTGCGCATGGTTTTGCGTAAGGCTTTGCAGAGTTTGGGGATGGATGGGTCACGCTATGGGACGCATTCTTTCAGGATTGGGGCAGCAACGGAGGCGCACAACAGGGGCTGGTCGCAGGGGGACATTATGAGGCTTGGGCGCTGGTCATCAAATTGTTTTCAGCGCTATGTGAGAAGGACCGCGGAGGAGGCGCAGGCGTCATCCTCCTTGTTATGAGTCTGATTTTGTTTCTCATTACAGGTTCGGTGGCGGGGCCTCAAACGAAGGAATTGACCATATGGATAGTGGGGCACTCGTTCATCAAATGGGCACAGGTCCAGGCGTGCCGAAGTTATTTTGGGGCAATGTTGGGTTTCAATGAGCGGCTGTTTAAAATTGTCTGGAGGGGTAAGGGAGGGATGAGATGGAATGAATTGATACCCTATTTGAATAAATGTATGGTGAAGGGCCAGTGCCCGGATGTCTTGCTAATCCACTTGGGCGAGAATGATCTTTGTGGGGTGAAGGGCGTGGTGTTGATGAGGGCCATGAAAAAGGACTTAGCACGATTAAGGGAGCATTGGTCCGGATGCCACGTTTTGTGGACTGAGTTGGTTCCGCGTAGGGTCTGGAGGGGTGCTGTGAACCCAAGGGCCATTGATAGGGCAAGGAGGAAGGTGAACTTGGAAATGTCCAGGTTTTGTCGACATCTGGGTTTTGGGAGAGTTCTTCACAAGGAAATTCGTTTTGAGGCAGTAGAATTTTTTAGAGATGACTGAGTACATCTCTCTAGCGTGGGCATGGACCTTTATCTTCTGGAGATTAGGGAGGTTTTGTCGAGGTGTTTGAAAGTTCAGGCGCATTCTTACTAAGAGGGACAGTAGAGGTCCTATTTGGGGGCAGAAAGGGGGGTGGTTATCCCCCCCCGTCTTTCTGGGTGGCGGGGTTGTTGGAAGTTTGACAGGGTTGACAGAGGTTTTTGGTTATTGTTGGTTTTGGGTTATCGACAGGGAAAGGGTAGGCAGTTTGATTTCTAGTTCGGTTACACATGTTCGGGGATTGACAGTTGTAAAGAAGCAGGCAGGGGACATTGTGTAACGGATAGGTGGAATTTAGGGGGTTATATTTGGATGCATTGCTTTGTATTTGTTTGTACTGTTGTAATGTATGGGTGGGGGCGGGGTCAAGATAATTTTAGGGGCGGGGCGGGGTCAAGGGTCAGGTATATGGTTGATTAGTGAGGTTTAGTTTTGTAAGGCGTTTGCCAAGGAATTATATATATGTGATGTGCACCTATTTCAATAAAGCGGCCTTTTACACACAATCATGAGTTTGTGGTCTTCTCCCCCCCCCCCTCCCTCCCAAGGGGGGTTTGGGGGGGGTGGCCGACCGCAGGGAGGTCCCCCCCCCGGGCTGTTTGGGAGGGGCTTTGCGGGGGGGGTTTATCAGGCCTCCGCATCCATTTTGTTTTGGGCTCGTTATTTTTGTAGCCCAATTGGAGCCCAAGTATAAATAAATTGGGCTCCTGCTCCCGGCCACCATTTTAGGTTTGGTGACCTGGTGGCTGGGAGCGATTAGGCAGCTGGTTTTTTCCCTCCCTCCCTCCCCCTTTTTTCATATTTGTGGGGGTTTTCTAAATTGTCCCTTTGGTATTTGTTTAGGCGTGTTTGTTGGAACAGGTGAGCAGGGGTCTCGTTATATGTATTGTCGCTTGGAACAGGTGCAGTGCGGGGGTTGTTGGAAGTTTGACAGGGTTGACAGAGGTTTTTTGGTTATTGTTGGTTTTGGGTTATCGACAGGGAAAGGGTAGGCAGTTTGATTTCTAGTTCGGTTACACATGTTCGGGGATTGACAGTTGTAAAGAAGCAGGCAGGGGACATTGTGTAACGGATAGGTGGAATTTAGGGGGTTATATTTGGATGCATTGCTTTGTATTTGTTTGTACTGTTGTAATGTATGGGTGGGGGCGGGGTCAAGATAATTTTAGGGGCGGGGTCAAGGGTCAGGTATATGGTTGATTAGTGAGGTTTAGTTTTGTAAGGCGTTTGCCAAGGAATTATATATATGTGATGTGCACCTGTTTCAATAAAGCGGCCTTTTACACACAATCATGAGTTTGTGGTCTGCTCCCCCCCCCCCCGCCCCTCCCTCCCTCGGGCTGCGCGGTTCATGAGGCGCGCGCGCGCTCATGCCGGGCACATTAAACAGTCTGCTGCGAGCCAGGGGACGTGCTATTGTTTCACATCAAGAAGTGCCGTTCAACGAGTTGGTCTACTGGAGAAAACATCTTAAGATCCACTGCTTACCGAGCATCCTGGCATTTTATTAACTTTTAAACCCCTGTAATTCACCAAATAGCCTTTAAGAGTTTTAATTTACCTTTGCCCAGAGATGAGACTCTGGGCAGCACAAAATGATGGGATAAATCAGATAACCCTGTGGAAGAGAGAAAAATGAGAAAATAGAGTTTGAAGGAAAACCGAACTATAAGAGCTGCTTTCCGCATGACGAAGAGAGCAAGCATCCGTTCACTCCAACCACCACAGTGCTCCTAGGCCCCAGGCCTGCCTGCAAATGAGGACTAATACGGATAACACCGGGGAAGACGATTGGGTGCTGCATTAGGCATGAACTCAAGGGTATTGTAATTGGATTTATATAGCACTTATTACCTCTACAAGGCGTTGAGGGTTTTACCCAAAGGAGCCCGCCAGTCTGGAAACCAGGGTTAGTGGTTAATCCAGTAGTTATTGAATAATGTTCATTCTTAGTAAGCAAATGGGGACGTCAGACCTGCTCACACTAATTCTAATGCACAGTGCTGGGTATCTATTGCTGATACTAGTTCTAATGCACAATGCTGGGTATCTATTGCTGATACTAGTTCTAATGCACAATGCTGGGTATCTATTGCTGATACTAGTTCTAATGCACAATGCTGGGTATCTATTGTGGGTACTAGTTCTAATGCACAGTGCTAGGTATCAGCACTGTGCATCAGAAATCAGCATCAGCAATAGATACCCGGCACTGTGCATTAGAACTAGTGTCAGCAATAGATACCCAGCATTAGAACTAGTATCAGTAATAGGCAGGGCTTTAAGTGGGATGAAAAAACTGGGGGGTCTCTCAAAGGGGCGTGGTCAATGTAATTAAGGGCGTGGCTTAAAAACACTTAAGCTAAAAATCTGTGTTTAGCACAGTGTGCCGCCCGACTTGTATTTTGCTGTTCCTGTCATTGCGTCCAGATATAGGATACAACAAGTAACATCATACCTACAAGTCAGGACTATTGGCTTTGTCAATGGTTGTTAGTTGCAAAAGATAAATAAGCAGCAACTATGGCTTGTATATAAAATAGAAAAAGTTTCCACTTAAAGCCCTGGTGACACCACGACAATGTTGCTGCTCCTGAGTTTCAAAAAGAGAAGGGAAATCCAGAGAGAAAATTACTCTTTAAAGGATTTCCCTTCCTCTACAACGCTCACCACGCGCACATCGATGTGCCTGCTGTCACTGCAGTTCGGAAAAAAAACGGACCGCCTGTGCTAGGGCACAAAACAGAGCCCGATAGAGACCTGTTTCGAGGCCCCCTTAAAAAAACTGCCGGTGCTCAGACCCGGTGAGACCCGGCCCACTTAAAGTCCTGGTAATAGGTACCCAGCACTGTGCATCAGAAATCAGGGGGGAGCGGTTAATTTCACATGTTTACTCAAGTCTCACTCTTGGCCTCCTTGCCGAGGAAGCCAGACGACCAATTAGTGCCATTGTAATGGTGATTTTAATGATGGGGGCAGATGGCTCGTATAGCAGCTGCCCCTGCCCGTCTACCCACCCCCACGTCATGCTGCTCTTTGTGACAGAGTGAAGCCCCAGGAGAGGCTTTCATTGACCTCCCGTCTTCACAGCTGGGGGTGGGACAGCGATCCAGGAGCCACCCTCACTGCTTTCTTTTAACACTTAAAGCTGTGTAATGTCTTCTTGTAAAAGTACAACAGCCAACGCCCTGATCGGTCTGCTGCGACGTTTGCTCTCCTCCCCAAACGACGACCACCTTTTAAAGAAAGAGCCTTCTCTTAAAGGCCACTTTAGGCCGGATTATTTGGTTTACAGGAAGCTCTGCGGTGGTTCAGGGTACAATTAAATCTCTTCCCGTTCACCTCCTCCTGCCCCTGTGAGGGACACGCAGCTTACGAGACAAGAAGGCGCATTACCACATTGTACCCACGCATAATTTATAGAACTGCCCTTCCATTATCTCTCGCACAAATGTTCATGCCTCCCTCCCACCCAACCAACCGAGGCCCCTCGACTCTTACTAGCACCTATATCAAAATAACGGACACTTCACGTGTTTTTAATCACGGCACGGGTTTAAATATGTGAACAAAAGAACACCCGCCCTTCCCATCTTCAACAGTACCCTACAGGCTGCCCAGAAACATTTCATATCCCCAGCGTCACTTAAAATGCGGTCCAAGGCAAATTTCTCTAAAAATAATCACCAATCACAGAATTGTGCTGGGCGCTCGCCCCGTTTGCTACCCGCTGTGATGACGATGACAAGCTCTGAGAATAACGAGGCCGAGCAGGGGCTGCACAGTACATGGATGTCTGCTCGGGTTGTGCCACCGTGTCATAATGTTGGCATAATTAGCCCTGCTGCTGTGACGGAATCTTCAGAAAAATGCAAGCGGATTACCCGGAGCACAAAAGATGAGGAACTACAGGGCACGTGGGTTAATCCACAAGCCCCACCCCCGGCCAGGCGTTAACAAGGAGCCATGGGTTGAAAAGGCACTAGTCAGTGAGAGGGAAGGTATATTTCTGTGAAAGGTTAATCCTACAACATGGGCGTGACACAGAATTGAAGTGGGCGGAGCTACAAGCAGAACACGCAACCTCAGCACGAGGAGTGTATTCAAGGACAGCTTCTCCGTGAATGCATCCCCCTTACTTTCTCTGCATCAACATTCTCAGTTCTCGCCGACATTGGGCATTCTAAAAATTACAACCATGAATAGGTTCAGCCAAGTTATTACTGAGAATGACATCATTGGGAAGAAAAGCACTTCCAATAAGAATGGGTTAATGCTTAACGTTAAGGCGCTCCATGGAGGCTTTAATAATGTATAGTCTCTGG
The DNA here is from genome assembly GCA_963921515.1 of Calotriton arnoldi. Taxonomy (NCBI): domain Eukaryota; kingdom Metazoa; phylum Chordata; class Amphibia; order Caudata; family Salamandridae; genus Calotriton; species Calotriton arnoldi. Next base: position 577,579 of record CAWUFW010002370.1, read on the forward strand.
AATGTACCAACTAACAGTGGCAAGAAAAAAATACTTTGCCAGCGCCAAGAGGTCTTGTGTTAACTCAAGTAAACAAGCAACGGCAAAGCCAAAAGGTTTAGCCTATTTAAAAGCTATTGGCATTGCTAATGTGCTTTAGCCATGTTGTACACCAGTGTGGCTAAAAGTTAATTCTGTAGAGAAGAGTGGCATGGAGTGTCATAGACTGGAGAGGCATAGTGTTGTGTAATGGAGCGGCATAAAGTTGAGTTGCATAGAGTGGTGTGCAGTGGCGTGGTACACAGTAGAGTGAACTTGTGTAGAGATTACTGGCGTAGAGTGTTGCAGGATATAGTGGAATGGACTGCAGTGGCATAGAGCGTAGCGGCATACAACTCAGCGGAGTACAATGCAGCGTCATAGAATGCAGTGGCATAGATTAGAGTGTTGTATAGTAGAGTGCAGTGGAATAGAGAGCAATGGTGCAGAGTAGAGTGGCGTGGAGTACAGTGATGCAGAGTTCAGTGGTACAGAGTACAGTAGATTGACGTAGAGTAGCAGAAAGTGCAGTGGCGTAAAGTGGTGGAGGAGTGCAGTGGCGCGGAGTGGCGTGGAGTGATGCAGAGTGCAGTGGCGTAACGTGCACTGATGCAGAGTATAGTGGCATAGAGTGCAGTCGTGCAGAGGTATAGAGTGCAGTGGCACAGAGTAGAGTAGCATAGAGTGCAGTGGTTTAGAGCAGTGTGGCATATAGTGCAGTGGCGTGGAGTGGCGCAGAGTAGGGTGGAGTGGCGTGGGGGAATTGGCGTAGAGTTGATTGTTTCAGAGTAGAGTGAAGCAGAGTGGAGTGGTGCAGGGCAGAGTGCAGTGACAATATGCAGTGTAGATTAGAGTGGCATACAGTGGATTGGCGAAGGGTGCAGGGGCGTAGAGTTGAGTGCAGGGGCGTAGAGTTGAGTGCTACAGAGTAAAGTGCATTGGCGCAGAGTGTAAGGGCATAGAGTGCTGTGGCGTAGAGTGGAGCTGTGCAAAGTAGATTGGAGTGGTGTAGAATGCATTGGCATAGAGTAGAGTTGTGTAGAGTAGAGAGACGTAGAATGAAGTGGCGGAGAGTGATGTGGCCCAGAGCGGTGTAAAGTGGAGTGGTGTACATTGGCGTGGACCGATGTGGAGGAGAGTGGAGCATGCATGGTGTGATAACACTATCATTACAGACAACACATTTTCAGATGAAATGACTTGAACTTGCACAGACATACAGGTTTAATAATAAAACTATACCGCGCACAAACAATAATTGTGTGGAAATTGCATCACCTAGTGTACTGACTTATTTTGATCATAGTAAAAGTATGTTTCCAACACACTTCATAGTTAACAAAAAATTACCTTCTTTTGTGCGTTCCTAATTCCGATATATTCTGAAATACTTGCACAGTTCATTTAAATGTTGTGTGCTAGAAAACAAACATTTCCTACCCCCAGTACTCACCAAGATTGTTACATAAATCCTCTCATTTTGAAGTCGGCAGAAGAAAAGTAAACATCAAGCTCCCTCGGAAGACAGAGACCTCAGTCTTTCAATGCACAGTAAATGTGACGAGATAAGAAAAAGATATACAGGCGTGTTTACAGAAAGGAGCACTTGAGGAAGAATACAAAGGGAGTTGGTGTGAAAAGGCTTTGCTCCTTGGGAGGGACAAACTCACGCTGGACAGGCTAAAACAAATTAAGCCAGCAAATAGCCAGAAAATGTGAGCCACAAACCATAAAGCCAATGGTAAGGGCCAAATGCATTCCCAAGGAAGCTCTCTGAACGCCCCAAGATGTCGTTAGCAAACAAGACAGCTGTGTCGTTTGGTAGGCTTAGACCTAAAAAAAGGCATTCACAAATGTAATTTATCACAATAATGCCTAACGTTTTAGATTTGCCAATGCTGGGAAAAAATAACAAAACATTTTCTGACTAAAAGACATATAGGATATAAACAACTGAATCTAGCAAATAGCGTGATGTTAAAGCGTATTGTTAACACGTAAAACAGGACCTCATGCATTCAGTGGCGGCCGGTGACATTTGAAAGTGGTAGGCGTAAAATCATTGTCGTACTGCACTGCGGCGAGCGAGCCCGAACAACCTACGTGGGGTTCGGGGGGGTTCTCCCCACTGAGAAAATTTTGATAAAAGGAGTGGACAAATTGTGCATTTTCAAGCAAATTTGAGGAAGCAGGAAGGTTAATAAAGCAATAAGATTGAATTATTTATCATTTAAGAAATTGCCAATTTTTATGAGCTATAGAGGACAATCTTTGCGTATGCCGATGTTATCATTTGCCCATATTAACTTTTGAACACACGGATACACTTGTAATGGTTTTAACTATACAATAAATACATTCATTGACTGCGCAGTGCTGTACATCAATATCATGACACTAGTTCCTTAAATTAATTTTCTGTTTTCATGCAAGAAACGCCATTAAAAAAAAAATCACAAATACAAGCTCGTGAAACACTGTCATAGAGATCATGAAGAGGACAGAATACTGATACATGTGAATAAGGCGTATTCATTCAACCCCTGTCTGTTTGTGAACGGAAAAACACTGAGGGATGATTTTATTTTAGGTTTTCTGTATATTGTTTTACAGGGAAACTGATAGTCTGTATGCTGCGTTGTGGTGTAGTTGGTATATGTAGGCGACGCTGTGGATAACAATGTATAGTTCTAGAGTGTTGAGAGAGTGAGAGACTAGGAGCAGGCAGGCAAGACGGTTGAGATCGGTGGTCGGCTCTTGGGCTCTTTATATATGTAACTTGTTTTCTTGTTCTGCAGTTCTTGTATTTCTCAAGTAAAGCCCACAAGGGATACACACGGTGGAAAATAGGGTCGCCAAACACCTGCTGTGAAGTTTCTGATATGCCCAATAAAACTTTTAGGAGTCCTAATACTCAATGAATTTCCAATTATTTACATACAGCTACAAGTCCTTGTGTGTGTAACTCAATGTGTGACAGAGATGGGAATGTATGCTCGTCAGTGTGTCTCTCGATAGGTCTCCAAATTATATAGGTTTTTGTATTAGTCTCTCGGGGTCAGCTTATATAGACCTGTAGTGAGAGTCTATACTTAGAAAATTCTGTGGCTGTCTCCTTGAAGTTTTTCCCAAAAATGTACCAGAATGCCTTCTAGGAAAGAAAAAATGTCTGCATTTTAATGGCATATCTCTGTCACGAACCCACTGAAATTCATTAAAACAATCACAGTTGAAATCGGATTTATCGTTCTGGCTCAAATGCATAGCACCATTAAAATTCATCAGATATCGTTCGTGGCCCAAACCATAATTCCCAGATCCCCTTAGACTGGAAATGAAAACACACAAAGTCATTGATGACATCATAAGTAACAATATTGATTACATCACTTATGACATCGCAGGTTGAAACATAACATGCGCCTCCCCTTTCCGCTGTGCATTACATCACACATGACATCTCCATAGTGATCCCAAGAGGCACAATGAATGACTTGCGCTTCACTGCAATATTTTAAAATGCCGAAATCACACCAGGTGTACTTTTGTACTACTGAATAATATCCCAAGTCATTTCCTCTAAAATAACTCAAAATTGGTGCACAAAACACATACTTAGATAATGATTGCTAATCGGTCACTGCTATGACACAGGGTGGACTCTCCGCTTTCTTTGGGTGGTAGGTTTGTGTTTCCAATACAGAAACAAAATAACTCTGAAGATCCTTCTAACCCAAGTTACAGTATTACTGAAGGACCAAGGGCGCACTCGCTCCTGTGTGAGCACCGAACTGCCTCCTCAGCTGCAGTGAAAACCTGTGCACAAGTGACTCTGGGGACAACAGCAGCATCAACCAGGCTGGAGCTGAGGCAGTATCATTTGCCCTGGTGGGCTGCACAGAACCGCACACCACCGGGAGCTGCACCACTCCACACACTGCCTGCAGAATGGGGCCAACACACTTCGTAACCAAGGTACAGCGAAACAGTGGAGCATTGCAGGGAGGACCATTTTATGTGCTACCAAGAACCTGATCCTAACTAGATCTCTGGAGGGGCATCAAGTGGTGATAGGATTGAATTGCAGGCTGACCAAGAGAACTAATGCCATCGATGGGGAACACCATAACGACTGACCGGATAGGCATATTGACACTAGGGGACGCTCGGAAGCCTGATGGCCTTAAGAGCTATGAACAACTTATAGAGGAGTTTGAACTAACACTGTAAATACTTGGACCTTCAACATGCATTCGTTCTGCGATTGGCTGCAGGGCTCAGCTGCACGTTTTCACATCGGATATTTTATTTGATATTGTCACACGTTCACATGAAGACAGAAGGACATCCACAAATTTAACAAGGAGACAGTCTTTCCCTACTTAAGGGATGACTATACTACATCAAGAAATGGATATTCATCCGATGAGGGCACTGACACGAGTAGGAGGGGATCCTCCAACAGTGACTCAAGTACTGATAGTAGGGGAAGTAACAACCAGAGAAGGGGTAACTTTCCCCCATACTCTAACTACAACAACGCACCCCCATATCAGGGGCCACCACCACCGCCGCCCTTTTGGCAGTTCCCTTTGTATCCTCAGGGCCAACCCCAATACTATCCGATGGGTAACCCCCCCCTTTTTTAGGCAGAGGCTGGGGCAGAGGAAGAGGGCGAAAAAGAGGGATGCAGAAAGGAGTTCAGTGGCAAGACCAAACAACCCATACTGTAGAGACCAGGAGCAGGACCAGGGGGAAAAGGAACCAGTGGTCAACTTGTCCCACAGAACCTTGACTGAAACCGAGAAAAGAGTACTCAAGAAAGGACTAGGGTATGTACCAACACCTAGACCCGATAGGTTCAGGGACACATGTGAGATCCATGAATTTTTCCGTAAAATTTGTTTGAAAGCATTTTTCCTTGACACACCCCATGCTGACATAGGAGACTCAGGTCTGAGGAACCCCTCAACCTTTACCCCTAGCAATGGGATGGTGCCCCCTGAAATACTAACTTTTGAGAAAGCGGTACTGAAAGATTTGGCAGGAATTCCTACGGGTAACCCGTTCCATAATTTATCCAATGCTGAAGAAACCGCAGCACGTTCATTGGCAGACGACATCAGTATAACTATAAAGCAAGCAGACAAGGGAGGGGCCACTGTGATCCAATCCACTCCACTTCCGACTACGATCGTGAGTGCAGACGTCAGCTAGGCAACACTAGGTACTCCGATCTCTGAAGATCCCAATTCCAGACTCAAAACAGAGATCTGTAGCATGGTCTTTGAGGCGGAGGCCAATGGGTGGATCTCCAAAAAAGAAGCGGATTTCCTAACAAAGGATTCAAGAGTGCCCTATTGCTATACACTCCCTAAAATTCACAAGGGTACAACACCGGTCCCGGGGAGGCCTATAGTCTCAGGAATAGGGTCACCCTTGGAGCCCCTTTCCAGATTTTGTGATCACTTCCTACAGCCTATGGTGAAAAAAGAATCCCCTCATATGTACGTGACAACTGACATCCTACGCATCATAGATGAAATGCATGAGACGGACGAGATCAACCTTCTGGTCACTCTAGATGTAGAAGCATTGTACACGAACATTCCCCAGCGTGCTACTCTGACGGCCATTGAGTCCTTACTTATGAAGGAAGACTGGACCTCACCCACCCCGGTCTCCTTCATCATGGGGTGTGCCACACTGGTATTGACTGAAAATTACTTTGAGTATCAGAAACAACTGTTCCATCAGTCACAAAGTACTTCCATGGGAAGTACCTTTGCTCCCAGTATAGCTTGTCTATACATTTCCACCTTTGAAGAGAATGTCATCATGAATACAAACAACCCCTACATCAGTAACCTAACCTTGTGGAAAAGGTTTATTGATGACATTTTAATCTTCTGGAAAGGCGACCGTTCGACCTGTGAGGAGTTCTGCGAATGGGTCAACACACAGAATGAATTTTTGAGATTCACACATACTATCTCAGAGACAGGTTTACCATTCCTGGATCTAAACCGGAGACTCGACCACACAGGACTAAGCACCACCCTATATAAAAAAACCTACGGATAGGAACAGCCTACTACTGTATAAGAGTCACCACCCTAGGGCCCTTAAAGATAATCTCCCCTTTGGGCAATTCCTCCGTATCAGGAGGAACTGTAGTACCACCACAGACTACAGGACTGAAGCAAAGGATCTGGAAAATAACCTAAAACAAAGAGGCTATCCAGAGCGTCTAGTCAGGAACTCCTTCAAAAGAGCCCTGAATGGGGGCGTGGCCAAGATGGCGAGCGGGTAGGACATGTGTTGCTTCGTCTCCTCGCCCGCCGATGCCCGATTCGGCCCCAAACCAGCGATAAATTCCCCCAGGGGCAGCCAAAAGGTAGCGGAACTGTCACCCAGCCGAAGCCAGGGAAGACATGGCTTGGCAGTTCGGGCTGGACTGTTCCCATGAGGCACAGGGTCAGACTGATTTGCATATGACCATGTCTGAACTGGGGTGGTGGAGTGAGCTAAAGAATGATGATGGATTAAACCCAGATCAGTTGACTGGGGGCGAGTGTTTGATTTGCTCAAACGCTCGTTCCATCATCCCCTTTGGTATCGCTTTGTTCGCCCTAAGTTGGCAGGGTATGCCCAGACGTGGGTCCCTTGCTCACTTTGCCACTGGATTCAAGCTAGCCTGGCTGATGACGGCTGATTAGCCAGAAACCGGTGCCAGGATGCTTGTTTCCGGCCCAGGGAAGACATGGCTTGGCAGTTCGGGCTGGACTGTTCCCATGAGGCACAGGGTCAGACTGATTTGCATATGGCCATGTCTGAACTGGGGTGGTGGAGTGAGCTAAAGAATGATGGATTAAACCCAGATCAGTTGACTGGGGGTGAGTGTTTGATTTGCTCAAACGCTCCGTCCATCATCCCCTTTGGTATCGCTTTGTTCGCCCTAAGTTGGCAGGGTATGCCCAGACGTGGGTCCCTTGCTCACTTTGCCACTGGATTCAAGCTAGCCTGGCTGATGACGGCTGATTAGCCAGAAACCGGTCCCAGGATGCTTGTTTCCGGTCCAGGGAAGACATGGTTTGGCAGTTCGGGCTGGACTGTTCCCATGAGGAACAGGGTCAGACTGATTTGCATATGGCCATGTCTGAACTGGGGTGGTGGAGTGAGCTAAAGAATGATGATGGATTAAACCCAGATCAGTTGACTGGGGGTGTTTGATTTGCTCAAACGCTCAGTCCATCATCCCCTTTGGTATCGCTGTATTCAATCCTCGTCACAGTATTAATTTATTAAACTTGTATTGTTAATACTAACCTTTGCATTCACGACACGAAAGGGAAGGAAGCTTGCCTATGTGTTTTACTAATGAATAACGCTTGTCTGTAATCCAAAATGGCCGCTATGCGCGGGAAAACTCAATGCGCATGTCGCAACCATATCACATGGTGTGACGTCTTTCTTTGCTTGGTGGGAAACTTCTGCTTCTGCGCAGTGTGTAGTAAAATGGCTGCTTGATGTTTTCACATGCTTCAGCTTGCTCTCATGTCATTACTAAATTGTCGTTTCCTAACGCTACTAACGCGGGTTAGACTATATAATCAAATGGGAATAGAGTAGAAAAAGTGGGCATACAGTGAAACATTTTATTCTGTGATTTTAATATTTGCTTCTTGCACTTTTATTAGTTCGTAAACTTGGGCCTGGGTTGGCAACAGCGCACATAAAAAGCCTAGAGATGTGCGCGAAGCGGCGGCCCGGCGCAATTGAAGGCGGGACGGAGCAGAGCGGCGAGGAGCTTTGGCCAGGGCGAGCCGGCTGGCGCTCCGTGGAGGTGACGCCCACCGGTCACTGACCCCCCCTCAATACCCGCTACAGAGGAGGCGCACATAGGCGTGGAGGGGCCCGGATCAGCCATAGGGCCCATCGTCCTGGCGCCAGCGACGTTACACACTCCCTCGACCCACATCAGGGGGCCCAGCACGCAGAGGGAGGGGACTCGGTCATTTTTGTTGATCAGGGTTCTCCGGGGAGCCCGTTGCGCCTCGCTAGCCCGTTATAGCGACTGAACTGTGGCGCTGCTGCAGGCGACCCTTGGGATCACATCGGGGCGAAGTCTCCCCTGGTCAAGGTGCACGAAGCGATATGTCCATCCAAAGGGGACGGAAGGAGCGGACGCTAAAGGAGATGTTCGCTAAACCTCCCCAAGCCAACGCTGGTCAGGAGGACGAGGACGCTCCTTTAACCAAATCTTTTCTGGAGACGCTCTTTAATACGCTCCGCGAAGACTTCCACACATTAAAAAGCGAGGTGGCGGGGGAGGTGCGCGAACTCCGGAGGGAAGTGGATACCCTTGGAGACAGGGTGGCGGCTATCGAGGACCAAGAGCGGTCCAAGGAGGAGGAGGTCACGCAACTACAGCAGGAGGTGATCCGCTTGCAGGAACAGCAGCTCGACCTGCAGGCCCATGCCGAGGACCTGGAGAACCGCTCTCGGCGGAATAACATTCGAGTCCGCGGGGTTCCATCGGACGCAGAGGGGACTGACATCACCGCCTTTCTACAGGGCCTGTTCCGGGACATTTTGGCGAGCCCTCCGGAGCTGGAAATTCGCATCGATAGGGCTCACCGGGTGGGTCTACGTCGCAGGGCCAATGCACCGCCACCTGATATATTGGCCTTCCTCCCGGATTACCCGCTGAAAGAGCGTATCATACGGGAGGCCAGACTGAAACACCCTATCCAGTATGAAGGCCTAAACATCACCCTGTATCAAGACTTAGCGGCTAGCACACTGCAGAAAAGAAGAGCATTTAAAGATGTCACAGCCACTGTTCCCTGTAACCTGCGCGCGTGCGCACCTTTTTGAATCAGAGCGCGCAGGCTTCTTTGCAGCACGCACACACCACGAGAGGCAAGTATTCATGTTAATCGCAGCGCTGCAATTAACATGAATACTTGAAGAAAAGCAGACAATCTGCCCCCCTCCGCGCTCTGTTAAGAACAGTCATGCAGCAAGCCTAAAATCACGACGTGTGCTTTCACAATCATTAACATATATTAGTAATTGTGAAAGCACACTTTGTGCTGTTGGGCTTGCGGTGTGCTTTTTCTTAACATAGCGCTTCAGTTTGTGTGGCTTTTTGAAAGTTTCCATGTTAAATGCAGCCCCGAGTGTAAGCATGTCGGGCCCTGCAATTAACATGAACACTTTCAAAAAGGCATGCAATGTGCCGCTGTCCATTAACAAAAGGCAGGCAACAAGCCTAACAGCACAACGTGTGCTTTCACAATCACTAATATGTATTAGTGATTGAGAAAGCACACGTCGTGCTGATAGGCTTGCTGCGTGCCTTTTGATGATAGATAGGGTGACCAGAATTTTAAAGCCAAAAACCGGGAAATTTCACACGAACAGAAAAGGGACTACACATAGCTGCAAAGGTTTCAGATTGCTATGTGTGACATTTTCAAAATTTCAGTGCAATTATGAGTGCATTTCAATGACTATGAGTGACACTTTCTTGAGAGCAAAATCAGCCTTGCTCTACCCGGTACACTAGAACCCCATTCCAAATATGAACCAACCTGCCCCACCCAGTACATTCAAACACCACACAGCCAACTAACTCCATTCATATCCACCAGAACCAACCTACTCCTTCGCAGTCCATCTTAACCACATTCACATCCGCAGTGTTCAGCTCACCTGTGCCAAGCAAGACTCGGGCCAGGTTGAGATGGGGCTAGGGGTCATTGGCGTTGCTTTGCTGATTATTGCAGGAGAGGGGCCGGGCCTAGCCTGGCCTTTCAGGACTGGCCTCAGACCAAAGGCTGCATGTAATCCCCATAACGGAGCACCGTACAATCTGTGTCAGCAGAGAGGGGGTGCTGCCTGTGTGTCCTAGGGGCTGCACTGAGTCCGAGTCCTAACGTAAACTGCACTGGGTAGCTCCAAGTCTCAGCTCCCTGTCACCCGGGCTGTGATGGTGACCCTGGTGCCTGTACACTAACTGTGTCACGCGATTGAAACGGGGCATGTGGTGAACGGTTGTTCAGTCAACAACTGAACAACATTCAGCAAAATTAACCTATCTGAGAGGCTGCATGGGACTGAGGAAATGAGCAGGTAAGATTTTAATTAAATTATTTCATATAGCCATCCTGGGCTGCGCCACACTTTCTCAGTTTCCAACACAGTCTACCCAGGGCCTGCAAGTGACTGGCATGGCAGGCTGTACAGGAAAAAGCATTCATACGTGAGCTTTGTTTATTTAAATACCACAGTGCTGGGATAGTTTTAGCACGGTCCTCAGTGTGCACAGCCTGAGTTACGGCCGACATCCTTAGGCTGCTTCAAAACCATGTCTGGTATGAGTATGGGTGGGCAGGGTTTACTATCAACATACCGGACTCAAGGCTAGTTGCACCCCGGTGTCTCACCTGTGAATTTTGAAGATGCCAGCAACCGCCGCGACGACTTCCCCTGCGCAGGCCAGGCTGCGGGCAGATGCCACGGTCCAGGACGCGACGACTCGTGCAGGCTGTCTGCTAAACATGAAGTAGCACCACTTCCGCGGCGGCCGCAGTTTGGGTTGGGTTGCGGGCGGCCATAGGCATATTAGGGTCGCGTGGGTCGGCACAACAATGCACGGTTCCCACTGCCAAATGTAAACTGACTGTCGTGCCACACGCTCGCACAGCAGGCGGCAAAGCGCCTATAGCTAGGTGCGTAATCGGTCTCAGTCTATCGGACATTGGGCGCAGGGTAAATCAAGCAGACACTGATTCGCTCGCGTTGTCACGTGAGGTCACTGAAGCTGAATGCTGAGGTTGTTACACTGTAGCCCCTAAAGCCAGCCCAAATCTAGCTGAACCAACCCCCAAGTCTGCGCAAGCAGGGCTGACCGCGCTGTGCCAGCTTTCTGTAAGTGGTGCTAATTACCAGCTAGTTCTGGGCTTGACATCGGAGGATGATTCATAAATGCGTGACTTTGCATTTCAGTGCGGTGATGATGACCACCACACTAAAATGCGTTAGTCTAAGCCTGATGCGTTGTACTTGGAGGGCTGCAAAAGGCATGCAAGAAATGCAGCAGGAGATAAAACTCATAGAAGGAATGTTCTGTGGTTGGCTAAGGACAGGACACAACAATGCATTTTCTCAGATTCCATTGTGGTGCAATCTTGAATAACAGACACCTCTCAGGGATTTAGCATTCCCATTTGACAAGTTATAGTAAGGGACACATTCTCCATTAAAAGTCTTTTAATGTAACAATATGCTTTTGAATACTGTATCCTTTTTATGTTTGTTGTACGTTGTAAACCTGCCTTAAGACCCTTAATGTGGTGCTGTATGTGTATAAATACACTGTCTTTTCACTTTATTAAGCAAATGTTTGAGTGATAGTTCCACTGACATTTGTCGCTGCACCCACACACGCGGTTGGGTTCTTGGCGCACATAGCCTTGGCTGCAGCGCACAGAGACCTTATACTGCCACACACAAAGAAAAAAAATTAGAGGGAACATTGGTCACAGCACACTTGCGAGAATCCGGCGTGGCGTATTCCTGGGGGCACCCCTTCCATATAATATTTAAGTGGCATGGCAGACTGCACCAAATTCCCTCCCTTTCCGATGCATGCAAACTCTTGGGCCTCTCGCACCAGAGCCCAGAAACAGAGAGCCCACCCAGTCGACGCCAATCCCCAGCACGTTGGCAGACGGTGAGGGGGGGGGGATAAACGCTCAGTGGGAATTACCCGAGGGCCCGACCCAGAGACGCTGGCACAAGAGCAGAGAGCGGTGCTTACGGCAGTCACCAACGATACGTCCCCACCAGACGGGTCCTGAGGGAGATCAGGGGGCGTTGCAGATTTTTGAGATGTAGGGGCCGGGGAGGGAGACAGAAGGTCTTGCCACTTCGCCTACGCCACAGGATGCCCTGGACTGATTTACACCACCACGGGTACACTGCTCAGTTCAGTGTACACGGGACTACATGGGGGGGGGAGGTTTTGGGAGTTGGGGTTAAGGAGGGGGCTGGTGTGCTCATGAAGGGACTATGACCTCAAACAATGGCGATTTTGCGAAGCGTCATCACATAGGAGGGTGCCGGGGAACACTATCAGCCAGCACTGCGAAACTGGGAGCGCGCTGCTCACCTTCCCTAACCATGCATGATTCCGAACTAACCATCCTCACGCTTAACATTAAGGGTCTCAACAGCCCCAACAAGAGACGCTCCATCTTGTCTTATCTAGAGAACTCCGGCGCGGATATCTGTCTGCTGCAGGAAACTCACCTACTAGCACGGGATTGGCACAGATTGAAATCCAGGGTATTCCCCTATCAATATTTTTCCTCTATGCAAGACAAGAAGGCGGGGGTAGCTATCCTAGTGTCACGGAAGTTTAGAGGGTCGGTGGGGGACAAAATAACGGAAATAAAAGGGCACTTATTGGCATACCGCTTTTGGATTAAAGGCCTAGCTCTAACAATCGGGTCTGTTTATGCACCAAATGCGAACCAGGAAACTTTCCTTAGAACTGCCCTATCTACAATTTTAGAGTCACACGATTGCTTCATATTGGTGGGAGGCGACTTGAACTTAGTTATGGATACGACCGCAGACAGATCCAGTAGTCGATTTTCTCAAACGGGGGAGGTCTCTGTAGAGGGCAAACGATGGTTGGCGGAACGGGGATTAGTGGATCTGTGGAGAGCGTCTCACCCTCAGGCCTCCCAATTTTCCTACTACTCACATGCACACCGCACCTATGCTAGATTAGACTACCTTCTTGGCTCCACAGAGGTTCAGACGACTATCAAAGATATATACATCACAGCGGCGGCCCTGTCGGATCACGATGCAGTAGTGGTAACCTTGGGGGTCCCCCACATAACTCGGGCAGCTGGAGGCTGTGGGAGGCTATGCTCCATAAATCAGCGGTGCAGGAGCAAATCCTCAAGCGCATTACTGAGTATCTAGAGATCAATGACACCCCCGAAACACCCATAACCATGCTGTGGGGGGCACTTAAAGCAGTGGTGCGGGGCGAATTGATCGCTTTATCAGTGGCAGAGAATAGGGAGCGTAAAGCCAAACGAGAGGAGCTCACGGCTCAAGTGCTGGCGTTGGAGAAGGTCCATAGCCGAACGTGAGCGCCGAGAGTCTGGCGGCAATTTAAGAACGTGCGGGCCCTGCTGGCGGGGCTCGACTTGGATAGGGCAGAATACGCAGCCCTTCGCCTTAAACACTCATATTATATAGGAGGGGATAAGACAGACCGGATGCTGGCTAGTAGATTAAGGGCAAGGACGCAGCAGGGTAAGGTCAAGGAGATTACAAGTCCCGAGGGTGCTACGCTTACTGACGATATGAAAATAGCACAGAATGAGATTTTTATGCCGCTCTCTACACAGGAGATTCACCGTCCATCCCACATATAGATACATACCTAGGAGGTGCACATACGACAGCATTGAACCACCATAACGGAGAAACGCTCGATAGCCCCATTCGTATTGAGGAAGTAGTAGGAGCCATCTCCCGGCTCAAGCCCATGAAATCTCCGGGACCGGACGGATTCTCGGCTGGGTTCTATAAGATGTTCTGTCCAGCAATAGCCCCAATACTTACCAGGCTTTTTAATTCCTTCAATGGCCCAGGCACAATCCCCCAGGAGATGCTATCGGCTTCGATAGTAGTGCTACCCAAACCGGGCAAGGACACCTCCCAGTGCGGTTCCTACCGGCCAATATCGCTGCTCAATGTCGACCTAAAACTGTTTACAGGTATACTAGCGACACGTCTGGGTCCCCTCATGCCAGGCATCATTGACCCAGATCAATCTGGGTTTATACAGGCCCGGCAGAGTAGCGATAATACTAAACGCATATTTCATCTTATAGATAAAGCCCACCGCACTAAGCTGGACGCCCTCCTCTTGTCAGTGGATGCTGAAAAAGCATTTGACCGGGTGGATTGGCGCTTCCTAGATAAGACCCTGGTACACTTTGGTTTTGGGGACAGGTTTAGAGCCTGGGTCTCGAGCTGCTATACTAACCCCACGGCTACCATCAGGGTGAATGGGGTGGTCTCCACGCCCTTTGAGATAAAGCGGGGGACCCGACAGGGTTGCCCGCTGTCGCCTCTCCTCTTCGCCCTTTATATTGAACCGTTGGCTCAGAGGATCAGGGACAACCCAGAGATAAAAGGCATCCCTTTTGGGGGAGAACAGCACACTGTTAGTCTTCATGCTGATGATATAATTGCTTCCCTAGAGTCACCAGCCCGTTCGGTCCCAGCTTTTCTGAAAGAATTGGAGGACTATGGCCAGGTCTCGGGCCTGCGAGTTAATATGGGGAAATCCTCGATCCTTAGGTTTCACGAGGATGGCCCAGCGCCCCCTCTTGATGGTACGACCTATGCGGGTATTCCCGTTTATTCTTCTATCCCCTATCTGGGCATAGAGCTAGCGGCATCTGTGTCTCAGACGCTACACCTTAATTACTCCAAATTCCTTCAGCGAACCACAAAAGACCTGAATGACTGGAAACGTCACTCGCTCTCCCTGCTGGGCAAGATAGCAGCGGTCAAGAGGTCTCTCCTGCCCAGAGCGCTATACCTCTTCCAGACAATCCCGGTTTGGCCACATCCAGGCACCTTACAAGCCCTGCAGCGAGCCATCAATCACTTCATATGGGGAGGGAAGAGACCTCGGATACGCAAAGACCTGAGCTATATGAGACTAGACGACGGGGGACTGGGTATCCCAAACGTTCTAGAATATTTTCGCGCAGCTCAGCTGCGGTACCTTGTCGAATGGAAACGCCCCAAATCCGAAAAGAGTTGGCTTTTCCAGGATAGGGCGTTAGCTCAACTGGACCTATGGAAGGTCCCCTTCCTTAAACGGATACATAGACCTCCCGTGCTCCGGGGCTCCCCTATCACTAGGACGCTCCTAAGGGCATGGGATGGAGTGGCAGTAAACAGGGGTCCGAGAACATTTCCCTTCTCCCATGACACCCCTTTTTGATAATAATGAGTTCTCCTTAGGCATGGATACGAGGGCATTTTCATTCTGGAGAACATCCGATTGTCGGTCAGAGTGCCATCTCTTTAATCTAGAGGATATCATCCCTTTCCAAGACCTCAAAGCGGACTATGGGCTCCCCGAAACAGAGCGCTTCCGCTACTTCCAGCTCCGACACTGGCTCCTCCACGCCGATGTTCACTCAGGAGTAGCTAGGAAACTCACTAAATTCGAGAAGTGGTTACACACCAAGAATACCGATAAAGCAATGATTTCTGAAATCTATGATATGCTTAGGGATGGGGCCCCCACGGTGCCCCCTGCAGGTCAGCGGAGGTGGGAGAGAGAACTAGGGAGGGATCTGACACGTAAAGAGTGGGCAGACATCTATTACCGAGCGAATCATACAGCGCGCAACATAACCAGCAGGGAGTCAGCGGTTAAGGTGGCCATGTATTGGCATCTGGCCCGTTTGCACAGGGGGATTCCAGCACGAAGTCCGCTGTGTTGGCGAGGCTGCGGGGAGGATGGCACCCTAGTACATATATTGTGGGACTGTAGAGAGGTACAGGCTTACTGGAAGGACGTTTTAGACGATATCGACCGCCAATTCGACACTGAGATACCGCGCTTTCCTGTTTACGTGATCTTGGGGCTGCCCAACCCCATAACATACCCACTTAGATCCAGGCGAGGTAGACTGATGGGGATAGCTCTAGGAGCATCTACTCGAAACATCCCATCACACTGGGGCTCATCCACGAGACCGACGCGGGTGGGGTGGCTACACAAACTGGTATATTATTGGAATGGAACGCATACAAGCCTCCTTATCTAACGCTATGGCTAGCTTTACAGACGCCTGGCAGCCATTGCTTTCTCTTTTGTCATTGGAGATGAACGAGATTACATGTCCCAAATATCTCCGCCTCCTCCGTCTCACAAGCTTGGCCTCTACACCACAATCAATGGAAGGAGACTCATAATTTCCCCTTTAACACGATACCCTTCAATACACCACATTGGCACACCAGTTCAGGGGAGGGAGGGGGGGGGGGGAGTTGGGACGAGGAGGGGGGGGGGTTCTTTTCTTCTTTATTCCATTAAACGGCATCATACTACCACTTCTCAACAGATAGACTGTCTTATAGGCGGCCACTCCAGAGGCACAGTAGGGGCATGGTTGCAGCTATGTCACCGGGAGAGCATTACTAATCAGATGGGACCTACTTATGATCCGATGTACAAGTGCCTTAAGTATATCTTTATTGCATAATGTTTGTACACTTTTGATGCCAATGCCAATAAAACAAAGTTGAACCTAAAAGAGCCCTGAATAATCCTAGGGATGCGATTTTACATACAACACCAAAAGTACCCACTGATTCCTTGACATGCGTTACATCATACACACCAGATTCTACACGCATCAAGGGGATCATTAAGAAACATTGGGGGATTTTCAATACAGGAGACATGGAGATTCCTAGGCCCAGATTTGCCTTTAAGAGAACAAGAAACTTGAAAGATATCATTGTACACACAAGACCCAAAACTGTGAACAACAACGCACAGAGAACACTTTGGGACCTTCCCCCTGTTACAGGACATTACCCTTGTGGCACCTGTGCGGTCTGTGAACAGACGAGAGTCACTAAGACAATAACACTAACAGACACATTCACCTGGACTTTAAGAAGTCATACGAACTGTAGCACATCCAAATGCATATATCTGGTGACATGTCCCTGCGGAAAGAGATATATAGGGATGACCATGAGAGCAATCAGGACGCGCATTACAGAACACAAGAGCAACATAAGATGGCAGAAAGTTACGACTAAGATGTACACCCACTACAGAGAACAGAGACATAGCCCAGAATCTCTACAGTGGCTTGTTCTTGAAACCCATCCCAAGATTACCCAACACGCCCTGTTCAGAATAGAGCAACGATGGGTACACCGCCTGTCCACTGCGCATCATGGCCTGAATGATGACATACCTTGGGCTTCTTTAAACGACAGATGATTTCATATTGGTCAGATTCACCTGTATCAATTAGAGGGTCCCCAACCACATGCATGACCCTGTAAGTCAGCGTACGAACGACACCTAGTGCACACCACCACACTGTGTAAATGGGATGAGCATTCGATTCGAAATAGGAGGACAATGGATGGATGTGGACTGGACAATTGAATGACATAACCATATGTCCATTATAATATACGTATATGGCACGACAGTACATACATCACGTATGAAGACTGACCCCTTAGAATATCACTCTGGGTCCCCGCATTGATTAATGACAGATGGGCCAGATGAAACCACTAATATGTGGGTTTGGTACTCACACATACGATTGTACCACGGTCATAACACCATACACACAACCCACCACAAGATGGCCGCTGCTGCCACCAGTAACATTACTGCTAATTTCCAAAGCCCTACACATTATGACGTGTTCCGGGTTCCGCCCCCGACCACACGTGACCCGGATGAGTATTTCAGCACCTACGAGGGACTGACACACATTGATCCGGTGCCGGCGAGAGGGGTAGGTGAATCTGCCTCGTTTCCCCAACGGAAGGGTGAGTACAAACGGACCACTGGGCTGGGCTTGAGATCTTACCTGACCAGGCTCGCTACGTGGGTGGTTGACCAGACGAACACGTGATTGGAGATACCGCATAACCGATTTACCAGACAGCGCGCTGGCGGGCGGACTAGGAGGAGTTGGGCTGAGATATCGATCCCGGAAGCTGTTGGGCGCACCTCCAGTCAGTGGGTGCCTGACGCTGAACGGGTTAATGCCTCGACCATACTCCATCGAGGTCCTCCCACAGGGGTGCCCGCTGGGTACCGTTGATTAATGAACATGCTCTCTGTTTTAACACACACAACGGCAGGCAATTTGAGTAGGAATGGGGTTTGAACCATTGCCCCAGTGACTTGTGAATTTACACTTGCCTTCCCTCACATGTTTTACAGAACACCATGTTCCAGGTGTCCATTTGATCCGCCGTGCACCGACTGAGGTGACACTTTCAATCTAGAGAGGTGAGTGGTACAACAAGTTGTTCCAACGGCACCATTGCGTCACTACGAATGGGATGTTTTACCCTCACTAACAACATGATACAGATGTATGAGTGAGGGGTGTGTGTGTGTGTGTGTGTGTGGGGGGGGGGGGAAGTTATCTGCATTGTTCGAATTGTATCGAATAAGAAGTTGACAAATTACAAAAAAGAAGGG
This sequence comes from Calotriton arnoldi, assembly GCA_963921515.1. NCBI lineage: Eukaryota > Metazoa > Chordata > Amphibia > Caudata > Salamandridae > Calotriton > Calotriton arnoldi. Next base: position 595,916 of record CAWUFW010002370.1, read on the forward strand.
TCACAGCTGCTCTCCACCAACAACGGACAGGCTAGCTCAGTGGGTTAATCATGATGGAAACTGAGCGCAGAGTTATCTGAGAGATCAATAAACTGAGTATCATTGGAATGGACATTAGTAATACCGATTATTTAGGGTGCGTGCATTTGGAGGAAAATGTACTTTAGGAAACCTGTTCAGAAGAAACGTACTCCTCCGTGAACCCATTTTATCGAATGCTTCCGCATGAATGACATCTCTAGTACTTCCAATGCATCCTTGGGAATGCACCCAAGGTTGAAACAAATCCCTGCAGTCTTTTTTCTAGGATCACCTAAATCCAGCTTTCCTTTTATCGGAGGTGAGGGGGTCGTGAGTGGGAGAGAATTCTACCATTTTGCCTTCTTTCCCGTTGTCTTATTTTGGCCTTGCTTGCAAAAGGAGAGCTGGGGGGAGGGAGGGGTGCAGCGGGAGGTGGGGGGGGCGGGGTTGAGAGGCTGGCGATTATTGGAAGAATACTTGGAGGCCAGGGACTCTGGGGTGCCCCCCGTCCATTTGAGACGGTTGCATAGCCATGATCTTAAAACCAGGCTCCGATGCCTCGGGAACGTCTGCCTATTGGCCACTTACAATGATCAACACAGATACGAAGGTGCTTTGCACAGCTCTGGCCCTCAGGTTGTGCCCAGGTTCAATTAATTCATGATACGGTTTTATCCCTGCGCGTAGCACCACCATGAACCTATGGCGGCTGATGCATTTGCTCCATGAGGTGGCGGGTAGAGACGAGGGGCTGGCAGTTGTCTCCATTGACATTGCCAAAGCATTCGACACAGTCGACTAGCACTACCTTATGAAAGTGTTGGGGGGAGATGGGGTTTGGTGTAGATTTCCGTGCTTGGGTGTGTCTTTCATAATCTGGTCCCACAGCTAGGGTAAGAGTAGGAAGGTTATGCTCCGAGCCATGGTTGGAGGGTAGGGGCATATGTCAGGGATGTCCACGGTCGCCCCTCTTTGCTATAGTGCTGGAACCACTGGCCATTCAAATCTGACAGGACACGGCTGGATGGGGGATTAGAGTGGGAGTAGTAAACCATCTGGTGTCTCTGTGGAGGACATAGTTTTCTATCCTTTGGCTCCTCGGAGGGCCCGCCCCCTCCTCTTGCGCTACCTGGATGCCTTTGGGGAGTTATCGGGTCTTAGGATTAATCACAGGAAATCATTGGTGTCCCCTCTAGGAGCTCTAGTTTACTGTGCCCCGCACACATTGCCAGAACTGCCACTACGCTGGAAGATGGATCAGTTCTGATACTTGGGAGTTATGGTGGCGCACACATCCCAGAAACACGAGCAATACAATATTGGGAGGGTCAACAATCAGATTCTGGAACTCCCTTCCACTCTCCCTTATAGGCCGGGTGGCAATTCCCAAGATGGCGTTTCCCCTGCGTTGTTTATACTCTATACAACACTCATTCAATACTCTTCCCAACGCTGGGTTTAGGAAATTACACTCCCTTACTACTACGCTGATATGGGTAAGAGAAGAGTGGCTAGGGATTTCCTGTTTCAGCAGTTGGATGAGGGGGCAGGGGGTTGGCTATCCCCAATCTGAAGCTGTATTACTTGGCTTCCCAGATCCAGCATGCTGTGCATTGGCTTGCAGAGGGGGATAACTGGGAGAAATCCCTTTTACAGGATCTTATTAGACACGCAGCCTCTTTGTGGGAATGAATGGTCAAAGTGGTATTGGGAAGAGCTCCCTTTGCCTGAGACTTTGTTTTCTGGGATTTATCGGAATTCCGGACCCAGGCTGAAGCAGTAGATATGTCTGCCTGACGGGAGGGTGGCTGTAAGACGCTGAGAGACCTTTATCCTAAAGAGGAGTTCATCACATTCGAAGCAGCATAGGAACACTTCAGAGTACGGCTTGGGCAATTCCTGCACCATGCCAGTATAATAGCAATAGTTGGGGATATTTGGCCCACCTTCCCAGCAGTCCCATGCACATCACTTACGTTTCGTGGATTGTTAGAGTTAGAAGTGGGCCACCATTTGGTCTCCCACCTGTACAGAGCCATGATGGCAGATCAAGAGCAGGTTCCGTTTCCTGCTCAGGGGTCTGGGATAGTGATCTGGGGATACCTCGAGGATGCGCAGTGGAAGAGAATGTGTGCATTGGTGCACTCTGTATCGTGCAATGCCAGATTTAAACTTATACATTTTCTGCATCGCACGTATGTGACAACAGTGCTGTTGCATAGAGTGGCCTCGTTTCTACATTTGGCATGGAGCTGCCCAGCAGAACATGCATTCTGGCAGATTGTGGTGGAGAATGCGAAAGCTGTGGTGCGGACGCCTGTCGCAGCTAACCCTACTGTTTGCATGTTGGGTAGCGTTCGTCGGCTGCAATATCAGAAAACAGAGTGTAGGTTTGTACATCTACTGCTGCTACTAGCTAAGCGGCGGGTAGTGATTACCTGGATGGGTTGGATAGGTCCTCCTGTGGCAAGATGGAAGGCGGATGCCGTGGTTGAAAAGGTGAGACTGAACTAATGTAGACATGATGAGGACTTGGGGAGGTGGGCAGAACTCCTAGCTAGATTTGTAGGATCAACAGGACACTCTGTCGCAGACCGCAACGGATGATGGAGACTTTGACTAAGAAGATGACTGTACTATATCATGATTATGAAGGATCCTGCTCGGATTTGGGTGTGCTATTCCTGGGATATTATATGGAGCGAAATGTGTGGACCGTGCCTCTCTGTGACATAGCTGGGGGGTGGCTATTGTTTATGTAACTTATTACAATTTGATAAAAATCGATAAAAAAATTTCAATAACTATACTGTTGTGTCTCTACCTATACCCTAGTACCTCATCCATCATCCATATCCAAGTAGCTTTGCACCTGCTCATGGTCTACCACCTTTGCCCTACAAATAGCCTAGTACCTCTACACATGCCTATATCCTGGTATTTCTACTGTCTTCAATACTCCCACCCCTTTTTAGGTCAAGCATTCGAGACCTCTTGTATATACTTTAGTATATACATGTGTATGTACTTTTTTTTTTATGTCACCATGTCTCCCTTTTCCATATATCTTTTTATCTGTTGAAATTCATCAAATTATTCCTGGATAATGGAGTTGCTCATTTTTGGAAATTGACACGAATAGAGTTTTACCAGCCTGGGGTTGTTAGGCTGGCATTCACCATTTATGTTTTACCTCCACAATGTGCTAAAGCCATCGTTTGCAGTAACTGTAAAAGGCAGAACTAAAATATCAAGGTCTATACAAACATAACTTCTTATCATAAAAGCGCAAAGAGGCTGTGGCAACTCGGGACATTGGAGGCCTCGGATACTCTCTACTGTGCAATTCCTCTACCACTGTATTTCTGGTGGCTTAGTGGAAGCCATTACTGCAGATTGCTCTTACTAAATAAGGATCCGAAAAATATACTCCATTGTTTACATCTGGTCTGCATAACAAGCATCAGCAAAGCAAATATGTCTAGCACTTGCTGCTAGCCTTTTGGCTTTGTCAAAGCCTGTTTTGTTCTGTCATGGTTTTTGCAAAACTTTATTGTTGGGGGAAGTTGCTGAGCACTCGTCAATCTAAAAGGTAGTCCCTCGCACTGAATCAAACTCCTTTTTGTGTGGATGTGCTACTTGTGAAAGGGCAGAATTCAGTCTCTCGCAATGAAATTAACAAATAGCTGAAGTGGGCTGAACCACTGCCTCTTGTTGTAGTGGGCAGAAGAAAACGTGATTGACCCAATAACAGACCAGTGGATAAAGTGGACTAGCTGATAGCCCCTACCAGTTAGTACATTATACATATTTTAGTGATATTAAAAAGGTCTTGGCTAACGCCATACCTAAAAGGGACACAAAATGTTGGCTACTACTTTGGTGAAGAAAACCAAGGCAAATACTCTCCACACGTTAAAAACCTAGATATCTACCTTCCCTGTTGTATTTAAAGTTTTCACTTCTGTGGTTTGCCTAAATGATTTAATATTCATGAGTTTGAAATTCACTACATCAGTACCGGTCCTGTCCAATTAGACTGTATTGAGCACCACAGTTTTGAAGTATCAGCATATTTTAGCACAACACATGAACTCCTTGCTAAGATGATTTAACAAATGATAGAAAAGCACCTGCTCATGAACAAACCCAGAGGACTGCCACTTGCCCTTTTCCCTGCGTCCATATAAGGAGAGGGTTGAACTTGATAATCTGGAGTTTCTGTCCAAAAATCTTTGACATTATCTTGGACATTACCAGTCAAATGCATTTTAGCACACAAAGGTTCAAGTTAGGTGAGCAAAATAGACATCTGAGGTCATAAATTCCAAGATGCTGATTCACAATACAGACCTGAAGACATTTTGACATTTATGCCCACTAAAGGGACTTAGCCCTGAGGAAAATCTGCTACACTCTGAACTTTCCACAGTACTTAGTTTATTGGACAGATCTATAGCCTGCACTCTGGCTATGCGCGCTTTCCTTTTTTTGTTTTTAACTTAACTTTCTGATCGGGGGGAGGGTTCAAGGACAGTATAGTTAGACTCAGATTTCACTCGTACAAAACCAGTGAAATTCAGCAGTTACATTTACCTCAGCTAAGCATAATGTACACCCCCACAATGCACTGCTTATGATCTCACATATTACATCACCCATTACATGGTCAGTGACATCACTCATGACATCTCAATTGAAATCACTGATGACATCATCCACAGAACCACTCACACACCCACTCACGTATCCAAAGAGCCACTCACTTCCCATACACCTATTCACATAGCCACTCACTCATCCAGTCACTCACACAGCCACTCACTCGCCCATACAGCAAGACACCAACTCACACACACATACAAGCACTCACATGTACTCACTCACCCATACAGCCACTCACACACCCACTCACTCACCAATATAGACATTCACAAACCCATACAGCCACTCATTTATACATACAGCCACTCACACACCCACAAATGCAGCCAGTCACACACACTCATTCACCCATACAGGTACTCACACATCCACTTATGCACCCATACAGCCATTCACAGACCCACTCACACACCGATACAACCACTCAGACATCCACTCACACACGGATACTCACAATCACACAGCCACTCACATACTATAGGTTATAAATAGTATTACTCATTAGTAGTACACAAAGTATAGTAATTTAACTTTTGTAGTACCGTAGTATATATATTTAACACAAACTTAGAAAACACTTAGTCACTGGATAATGTCATGAGTGATGTCATTTGAGATGTCATGAGTAATGTCACTAAACATGTCGTGAGTGATGTAATATGGGAGGCCACAAGCAGTGCATTGCCGGGGCGTAAGTTATAGTAAGCTAAGGTAACTAGAACTGCTGAATTTCACTGGTTTTGAATTAGTAAAATCTGAGCCGAACTATAACGTCCCTGTAACCTTTGGTTTTTTTCAGTGAATTTCCAAGTTTATTTTTAATGTTAAGTAAGATGCCCATCGCAATGCACGGTGGGGGGGTGGGTGGCTGAGGGGTTGAACGCAGGGCCTGGCATGGCATTGTGCTGCCCCTACCTAAGTTTGCTGCTCCTGCCCCCCTCCTTGCCATCCATTGTCCAAGTCCATGACCCTGCTCCCTCATTACAGCTGTAGGCGGCCGTTCTGCCATTGCCCTGTCCGCCTGCCCTAAACAGTTAACTTGCTGCCCCATCCACTCCCACACTACCCTCTATTGTCAGAGTCCATGCACCAGCCACCTCCCTCCTGCACCGCATGGTCTGATGTGCTGTCACTGTTCTCCATTTAGCTTGATGTCCCTGCCCACTCCTCCTACTCTCCTTCCCCCTGCCCTTCGATGCCTGTGTGCATGCCCCTGCTCCCTCCTTTTTGCCCACCATATTCCATGGACCTGCCACTGCCCCTCCTATCTACTCTGAGTGTTCTTTTGAGCTGCCACTGCCCCTCCCACCTGCCTAGCATGGTCAGATTGCTGCCACTTGTCTCTGCCACCTCCACCCTGCCTGTCCAAGTTCATGCCCTATCCCCTCACTTCTGTCCTCCATAGTGGATTTTGCTGCCACTCCCTTTTGAACTCCATGCTGTGTTGTGCTGAAACTGCTCCTCCTACCTGCTCTGCGTGGACTGTTGTGAAGCCCCTTCCCCTGCCCTCTTTGATCTGTGTCCAGCCCCTACCCCTACCATCTGACCTCCACTGTACATGTCCCTGCCCCTCCCTCTTGCCCATCATGGCCGTTGTGCTGCCACTAACCCTCCCGCTTGCCATGCATGGTCTTCTGTGCTTCCACAGACCCTCCAACCTGCTCTGTGTGGTCAGCTTGCTGCCCTTGACTCCCTCCGTTGTCTGTGTGTGCCATTATAATCTCACTGTTGCCCTCCATGGTGTGTTGTGCTTTCAGTGCCCATCCCGCCTGCCCTCCATGACCAGCCTGCTGCTCCTGCCCTGCCCCCTGCCCTCAGTTTTCCATGTGCGTACCCCTATCCCCTCCCTCCTGCCTGGTTAGGTCCATTATCGTGCCCCTGCGCCCTCCCTCCTGCCCTTCATGGTTCGTTATGCTGCAACGGTCTCTCATGTCTGTCCAGTAGGATCAGCTTGCTGCCCTTGCCTCTTTCCTCTCTGCTGTCCATGTGCATGGCCTGTCCCCTCCCTATTGCTTTCCATGGTCCGATGTGCTGCACAGACGTCCCGCTTGACCTGTGTGGTGTATTGTGCTGCTGCAACGCAAACACAAGGAGATGATGGACGGAGCACTGAAACTTTTAAGACACTCACCCCCAGTCACAGATCTGGGTTGAAGCCATCATCGTTCTTTAGCTCACTTCGCCACCCCAGTTCAGACCCAGCTATATGCAAATCAGTCTTGACCCTGTGCCTCATGGGAACAGTCCAGACCGAACTGCCAAGCCAGGTGTTCCCGGAAACAAGCATCCTGGCAGTTTGGGCTGGACTGTTCCCATTGGGTGCAGGGTCAAGACTGATTTGCATATGGCTGGGTATAAACTGGAATGGCATGGGGAGCAAAAAAACGATGGATTCAGGCCCAGATCTCTGTACTGCGGTGAATGTATGACATTGTTCTGCATTCTGTCCATCAATTGTTCTTTTTGCATTTGTGCTGCTGCAACCCCTGCCCTGTTTAGTGCCCCTGCCCATCTCCCTCCTGCCCTCTGTTATCGGAGTCCATGTCCCATTCCTCCTGCTCTCCATGATCCAATGTAGCTTACTTGCCAACATTTTGAACTTGGTAAGAGGGAGACTTTGAAAAAAACATGGAGAATTGATTTTCCCTATTGACACATTGAAAAAGAGGAGATTTTAGGCAGAAGACAGACAAAATAAAACCCTTTTGGACTTAAAAACATTGTGAGTTTCCTGCTTGAATCAGGTCAGTTGGCATGTATGGGTGTACTGCCACTGCCTCTTTCTTCTGCCCTTAATGGTCTTATATTGCCAAAGCCTCTCTTGCCTGTACTCATGGTTGGTCTGTTGCCCCTGCCCCCCTTAACCCAGACATCCATGGTCTGTTGTGCTGCCACTGCCCCTTCCGCAAGCCCACTGTGGGCAACGTGTTGCCTCTGCACCCTCCTCCATGAGAGGGTCTTATTGCCATAGAAATCTTGGTTAGTGCTTTAAACAACTAAAATTAGGATATATTTTCTGAATTCTCAAATAGCAACAAAGCACTTTCAAATAATTTGCTATCTTTATGTTTTTTTTATCCAGTCACTCACTTGATTATATGTTACACTTAAGGGAGAGGATGTGGTGTTACGGCCAGAGCTGCAGATTTTGCAATTGGGCAAACAGTTTTGAGTTTCAGCATCAGCTCAACATCCTGCGATTCTGGGCAAATCACTTACTTTCCCCATGCCTCAAACCAAAATGAATGTGTACTTGTGTAATGTAACTGATGCTCAACTAAAGCACTCCAATACCTTCGGGTCAAGTCTGCGCTATATAAAACTGCGAAAAAAGTAAGTGTTTTGCACACTTCTGTCATTTGGGCTATACCTGGGCTACATTTGGGTGATATTTGGGCTCTTGTTTCTCTGGTGACTATCTGGGGAGACTTATTTGTTATGAAGCTCCCTAATCTCCTAATTTACTGCAGTATTCTCAGTAGTTGGTTTTCCACCTCGATTCCATCAAGATGGCATTCAAATGTGCCATACTTTTGGCATTAATTCAGATTGTTAGCACTCTAGTGGCTCATTGAAACACTGTAGTAAAGCTGCTGATCACCAACTGGCAGTCTGCTGCTGGTGTTGAAAGTACATGTTTGAGTCTGCATGTCGGAATGTATTAATAAAATAGAAGACACTTAAAATGTGTCCTAATTTTTCTTTCAATAAACAATAGGAGAGAGAGGGAATTTTCAAAGGAGCACTCTTGGTCCCCCAAATTATATAGTCCAAACAACAAAAGAGTGTGCCTTCTTAGGAGAAGAGCTAGCATGAAGGATCAAATTTTGATTCTTTAGAAAGCCCTCACTCACCAACCTGGTTGGTGACATGCTTCATCATCGGGCCCCACCAGGAAGGTAGAGTACCTCCCCGGTGTGCTTCAACGCCAGAATTACTGCGGAGCAGGTTAAAGTGACAAGTGCAAGTGATTTGTGAAGTGAATTAAAAAAGTGACTAGGTTGTATCCGAAAATAATTTTATTCGTCGGTCAGCCAGGCACAAATAAAAACAGAGTGAGTGGTATATGTGCTGAATAGATTGGTCAGCTATGTCTCACTGTGTGTGGTCAACATGTTTCTGACTCTATGATGCTTCTAGCTAGGCATTCTTCAGGACCAAGGTGAAGACCCCGGCGGTATGAGCGCGCTAAGGCTCACCCTAACCAGGAGGTCGAATATGTGAAAAAAACAGGAAAAAATCTTTAAAAACCTGCTATTACTGCGGGATCCTTTTTAATTATTGGAACCCAGCAGATCTCTGAAAGAAAGAACAAACACGAACAAACACACGGAAATAAGTACATTCATTAAACCTGTGATCACAGGGCGTTCGTTGTTCTAGTTTCAGCATGCATGAGTGCTCTTCTCAGAGTGCACCGAAACTGTATCTCAAGAAGCTATGGTGCAGTATTGTGAGATATGAAAGTGCACTTATTTTTCACAATATTGGTAGTGGTAAAGACTGAATCCACTGGTAATGTGATGGTACCACAATTATAGCGCTATTTCACCTGCACGCCTACTAGGGCGTTAAATGGTATCAGGGCGTCAATATCAGAAATGCTATAGTGACTAAAAGGAACTCGTCAATGCGGTATTGTCGGGTGAGTTAAAAAATATGGAGTCAAAGATCTTACATGTAGGGTGATCAAAAATCACACCATGGGTCTCGGGAGGGGGGGGTGGTGGCTAGTTGGCACACCCTATGGAGAAAAATAGAGGAATGATATGAATAAAAAATTCGGTCCCCATTCTGCAAGCACGTTACATATCTGTATCGTCGCGCTGCTAGGATTGCACTCACGCCGGCAAAGCCAGACACCCGCTTGGTACCTGATCGAGCCCTCAAAACACCGGACCCCGTCGATAGGAGGGCCGGTGTTCCATGTGTTTTTATAAGGGATTATGAGGAGAGATCCGAGGACCTTGATGTGCGTGTCGGCGTCCCTGGGAGGGCCCTGGTGCCTACGTCATTACGTGTACGGCATCCAAATGGCCAATCAGAGTAGTGGGTAATAGATCATGTGGCCCACAGCGTCACAAATAATACTAGGACGCTGACCTTAGTCATGCCTGCGAGGAAAAAACAATAAAACTTTGACAGGCGATAGTTGCCCGATGTCACATGTCAATTACGCTGCGAGGCGGAGGAAAAATTTATAAATAAGTATAAGGGAATATTAAATAAGGGATGAAAAAGGAGAGATGTCATCTGCCAGAATAGCGGTTACGTTTGCCCTCTCTCATGTGCATAGAGGTTATATCTGTCCTCGTACGTGTATAAATTGCTTAATATGTCGTATCATGTGGCTGTGGTGCATCAGTCCATGGAAAAGCAAATATAATGTGTCTAAGATGTTTAGACTATGTCAGATAGTGCCAAAAAAGGGAGGTTAAAACCCCTACCAAAGAGTGTCTATAATTTGCACGTGTGCAGATGGTATAGGTCAGAAAAACTGATGTGGGCCATGAGCCTGAACAAGAATTAGGAGTATAATTCTGTTAGCTTCTTAATACAGTGCTCCAAGGAATGTGATCATTCAGCCCTTCTTTGTCTGTGCCCAGACGGTAGACCCACCTCTGTTCTTTCTCAAACAGGGACTGCTGTATGTTTCTACCTATTGTCACCTGTTCAATGACTGTCCACTTCAAGTCATTCGTGGTATGATTATGATGTATGTAGTGTTCACTTAGTTTTGTCGTGATTCTCCTACACCAGATGTTACTTCTGTGTTCGCCAATACGTTGTTTCACTTTCCGTGTCGTCATCCCTACATAACGCAACCCACAGGGACAGGTGATCAAGTATACCACATTTGTGGAGTTGGTTAGTGTGGGTGCGCTGTGTCCAGGTTTTTCCTGGTTCAAGGTTAAGGGCCTTCGTGTGGGTAGTCATGTGACAGATACTACAGTTAGCGCAAGGAAAATGGCCCACTACTCTTGGTAAACCCCATGCTGCAGTTATAGACTGAGTGCCAATGGATTCCTCAATTTTAGGTCGTGTGTGGACCAATGAGTCTCTGAGACTACGGCCCCTTTTAAAAGAAAAAAGGGGTTTCTCCCATGTCCGGTTGCTACTTGTAATTATTCTCCAGTGTTTGTTTATCGCTTTCTTAACTGTGGTAGATGCAGTACTGTACGTAGTGACACAGGTAACGTGCTTGCAGAATGGGGACCGAATTTTTTATTCATATCATTCCTCTATTTTTCTCCATAGGGTGTGCCAACTAGCCACCACCCCCCTCCCGAGACCCATGGTGTGATTTTTGATCACCCTACATGTAAGATCTTTGACTCCATATTTTTTAACTCACCCGACAATACCGCATTGACGAGTTCCTTTTAGTCACTATAGCGTTTCTGATATTGACGCTCTACCATTTAACGCCCTAGTAGGCGTGCAGGTGAAATAGCGCTATAATTGTGGTACCATCACATTACCAGTGGATTCAGTCTTTACCACTACCAATAATGTGAAAAATGAGTGCACTTTCATATCTCACAATACTGCACCAAAGCTTCTTGAGATACAGTTTCGGTGCACTCTGAGAAGAGCACTCATGCATGCTGAAACTAGAACAACGAACGCCCTGTGATCACAGGTTTAATGAATGTACTTATTTCCGTGTGTTTGTTCGTGTTTGTTCTTTCTTTCTTTCAGAGATCTGCTGGGTTCCAATAATTAAGAAGGATCCCGCAGTAATAGCAGGTTTTTAAAGATTTTTTCCTGTTTTTTTCACATATTCGACCTCCTGGTTAGGGTGAACCTTAGCGCGCTCATACCGCCGGGGTCTTCACCTTGGTCCTGAAGAATGCCTAGCTAGTAGCATCATAGAGGCAGAAACATGTTGACCAAACACAGCGAGACATAGCTGACCAATCTATTCAGCACATATACCACTCACTGTTTTTATTTGTGCCTGGCTGACCGACGAATAAAATTATTTTCGGATACAACCTAGTCACTTTTAATTCACTTCACAAATCACTTGCACTTGTCACTTTAACCTGCTCCGCAGTAATTCTGGCGTTGAAGCACACCGGGGAGGTACTCGACCTTCCTGGTGGGGCCCGATGATGAAGCATGTCACCAACCAGGTTGGTGAGTGAGGGCTTTCTAAAGAATCAAAATTTGATCCTTCATGCTAGCTCTTCTCCTAAGAAGGCACACTCTTTTGTTGTTTGGACTAATTTTTCTTTCTACAGCACTAACCATAATTTCTATGACAATCTGAACCCCCTCATTTTGTTCCTTTCTAAATTAGATGTTTTAAGTTTTACCAGTTTGATTCAAATCAACATGGCTTCAGGTGTGCCATACTTTTGTCATACGCAAGACTATTAGCGTTCTAGTTGTTCTTTAGAACACTCTGGTAGGCTGCAGTAGAATCAACTGGCAGGCTGCTCCTGTTGGAAGTACATGATTTACGGAGAATGTCAGACTTCATTCTCATATGGCTGAGAAAGATACACAATTCATGAAATACCAGCAGAAGGCTTTTTCACAGGGTAAAATCACCTCAGAACACACCACAATTCCTACAATTAGTATGGTACCATCAACAAATGATTTATATTGTAGCTAAAATCTGTTATGACCCTTTATACATTCTCCTTTTGTGACCTCAAAACTTGCCATTCACTACAATGCATTTCAATGAGGTGCTCTCATATATATGGATCCCAAGATGGCTGCCAACACTTCCTAATTGAAGTGTTGGCAGCCAATCAGATCCCACCACGAGATCTGTGCTTAGGGTGCACCCAGATATAAATATTTGGTTTTCCTTTAATGTCTGCAAATCTACTGAATGGATTTACAGCAAACAACAACAAGCATTGGCATAGCCAATAGGTCTCGCCTTTGGGACCTTATAAGTGTTGAGCCAGAGTTATTGGCTTTGCCAATGTCTTTAAGCTATGTTTTAGAGCAGCGTGGCTGCTGTGCCGCATGTTGAAAAGTTGCCAAGTGAGCTCTTCTGGCAGGAAGAGCTCCACTACTTAGGCAGGAAAGGCTCACTGCCACCGCTCACAGCAGGGGGCGATTCAGGCAAGGAAATGTGCCTTCCAGGGTCCACAACAGACAGCAGAGCTTTGTCCATTAAGGGTTGTGCTTAGTAGACACAACAAAACTCCTGGCTAGGCCAAAGTGGAACCTCACCAATGTCAAAAGAGGGTAGGTTCCTAGTTAGGAATTGTTTCTGCCAGTGAGCTGCAGCAATGTAACTTCTGGACAAACCTTGCCACACAAATTAAGCACAGTCCTAACTAAGAAGGATCCCCTCACGCTGCTCATAATGAGCACATTGGTGGCTAATGACCTATTTTAGCAGCCTTCTATTTTTCAGGAAGAACTTTCTTCAACTGCCCAGGACAGGCACATTTGAGGTACCAAAAGAAGTGGTGCTCTGAGCCAGCAAGTATTATGCCCAATGACCACAGGCAAAAACCCACGTGGCCATGAGATAGGGTGACCCAAACCATGAGTCATTCCAAAAACATAGAAGTAAGACTACAATTTGTACGGCCCAGGATTGAGGAATGACTTAACTGATAGCATTGATTAATATTGAAAGCACAGATAAGCACTAAAGGAAATTAAATGCTACGTTTAAACACAGTACTATCTGTCTTAAGTAAATTGAGGTCTGTTTGGGACTGCTACTTAATTCTGCTAACACATTAGAACGTGTCTCCCTCTGTGTCCCGTCGACCCTCTCTGAAAACGTATTTTTTGCTAAATGTAAAAAAAAAAAAACTTAATGACAGCCCACATGTTGAAAAAAATTGTAGTACACAAGCAAATTGAGGGCGCCTGGTCACCCTACCATGAGGGGGGGGGGGGGGGTTCTAGCCTCCAAAATTGCACACACCCCTTGCCAGAAATGCCTGCCAATAACCCAATGTCCACGGGTAGGCAAGAAGGGTTCATTCATTCCAGTCACACACAGCAGACATACTTGTGGATGTGGTTTTGCTTTACTCCTCGGCAACTTTAACTGGAAACTGGGGAGAAGGTACAAGTTATTTGGCTCCGGATTGGATTACAAAAACAAACTGCACACAAGGCATTTCCATTAAACAAGTTCTTTGTGATGTATGTTTTAACAAAGAGTAAATGTGACCTACATTTCACATGTGGAATAAGCCTCACAAAGCAAGTTGTCAGCCTCGGAGAGCTCACAGTGCAGTTCAACAAATGTGCACTTTTAAACTCAACATATGCTAATTCCATTGTGAAACGAACACTTCTGGCAAGATAGCACAATGCCAGACAAACTAGCATTAGGAAGTCGCCTACTGCAGTGCTTTCAGCAGGGCTGAATTACTGACTCTCCCTGAGAGCGCACTCCAAAGCAGGAATGCCTGCGACAGCGCGCAGGAGCGTGTGAGACCTCCGGGTTTCCGTTGGTCGGAGATTCCCATCTGTTTGTTCCCCCTTCTCTTGTGTGCGCAAATCATCATGCATACAAAAGGGAGAAGAGGAGGTATGAGGGAGGTGAAAAGAAAGACAACGGGAGGGGCAGGAGTAAAGGCAACACGAGAAGGGTAGTAAACAAACAAAAAACAAGCACTGACCAGCAGCGGCGACGGCGGGCAACAAATGCTAAATTACAACAAGCGCGGCCTTGAAAGTTAAAGCGACGCGCACTCTTGTGGAGGGGACATGCATGGGGACCCGACACACACAGCGTTTCCCTTGCGGGAGTGAGCTTTGGCACCATCTGTTTTCAAGATAATTACAAACAGATGGTGCCAAAGCTCGGTCCCGCAAGGGAAACGCCAAACGTGCACGCGTTGCAATAGAAAGCAATGCAAAACGTGCACGCTTTTTGCCAAAATGCTGATCGATTCCAAAAGGTCCCATCCTATGCAGCGCGTAGGCGAGACCTAAAAAGGGCTCTTTCTAGACCAAGAGCTAGCTTTCTGCCAACTTTGGAGCAATTCCATTCAGCCGTTCGGGCTGTAGTCAGGTCTAAAATCTGTATGCGAATTAACATTGGAAATGCACTTTTTTTTACCCCCCCCCCCCTTTTCTCGGCTCCCGCTTAACGGATCACCCCAAAAACTTTCGAGGAACAACTAGAAATCAGGAGGATACCTATTTGGGAAAAGTTCGTAAAGCTTCATCAAACGGTGCCAAAGTAATAAGCAAGTCAAAAAACGCTATGAATTACCGACTGGCAACTGCCAGTACGTAAAATAAAAAAAACACACACACACAAAGTTTTTAGGGTGGGTTTTGGGTGACAAGGGTAATTTTAGGGTGGGGATGGATTTTTGGGTGGCAGGGGTAATTTTAGGGTGGGTGTTTAGGTGGCAAGGGTACTTTTAGGGTGGGTATGGGTTTAGGAGTTGTGGGTTACTAAGGTGAGATATATAAAATGTGTGTATTTTATATATTAAAATATATATCTGCATAAAAATATATATATCCATATATGTATTTATCTACATAGGAATAGTGTTTATACTTAACTGTAAACTTTTTGCCACACATATGTCTTTACCTCGGAAATGTAAGTATGTTACAGGTAAGTATAAAGCCTTTACATATAAAGAGTTTATACTTACCTCTAAAATACTTACAATTTCGTGGTAAAGGCATGCATGGTAAAGGCAGATTTACATGAAAGTATAAACCATATATATGCATACACACACACCTATAAAAGGTTTATACTTACCTGTAAAATACTTAAATTTTCGTGGTAATGCCATGCATGGTAAAGGCATATGTGTGGTAAAAACTTTCGTGGTAAAGACATGCATGGTAAAGACCCATGCGTTGTAAAGGCATGCGTGGTTCCATCATACATCCAATTAATGCGCTCGCCTTCTATAATCGTATAGACATTATAGCAATGACCTGTCATCTAATGCAGGATAAATCAATGTGATCACCTGCCGTTTCTGCATTGCTATCGATTACTCTGCTTGTTCTGTTTGCTTTGCACGGCATTTGCATATGCTGCCCCTGTTCTGCGGGAGGGTAGCTTGCACTTATGCTGCTGTGCTTCCAGTTCTTTGTGTAAAAAAGTTTTGCGCTGTTCAGACTGTGCTTATGCCTATTCTGTGCTTCAGTCTACGCTGCACTGCTGCTGCCTCGGTTGCATCGGCCCGTCTGTCAGGGGAAGCTTGTGCAGCTGCCAAGTTGTACCTATAGAGTATATCTTAGCCAAGGTTTAGAAAACCTTCCCTTTACACAACATGGTAATAAACCAGTGGCCTAAATGATTAGCTTATTGTGGCTCTACATAGTACAATGCTACCAGGGTTGCCAACTACCAATATCTACTTAAGTCCTCCTGTATAGCATAAACAATAGAAACACATTAGGCTAATGTGAGAAGCATAATTGATGGAGCCAACCTTTATAAATATTGAATTTGCTGTGTCATACATGGTCTAATGAACAACACAGATTTTATCATTGCTGCAGAAAGTAAAGTTTACAATGGGTTTCAAGAAGCCACTTTCTTCTCAGAAGATCAGGGGGGCAGATTTACTGAAACTTAAGCTCCGTCAAGGTTACCTGACAGTATCTCAAATGTCCCATTCAGAATTAAACAAAATTCTTTAAAGAGCTGGTTAGAAACTCTAAACTATCTACCTGCTGATATACTCTACCCGCTGAAATACTTAGATAATATACTGCACAAAATCCCTCTTCGTTCCTCATGTACAGTGGAGAACACTGGAGTATTGATTAGAGACAGAAAACAAGCATTGGCATAGCCAATAGGTCTCGCCTTTGGGGCCTTATAAGTGTTTAGGTAGAGCTATTGACTTTGCCAATGTGTTTAAGCTGTGCTGTAGAGAAGTGTGGCTGCTGGGCAGCATGCTGAAAAGTTGTA